>JAKSZT010054334.1:26639563-26818941 GCA_026826555.1 Tolypeutes matacus
CTTATAACAGTTTGGCATTTAAAAACTATTTTGTCCGATATTAGTATCGCTACTCCAGACCTTTTATGGCTACTATTTATGTGGAATGTATTTTTCCAACCTTTCACTTTCAACCTGGTTGTGTCCTTATGTGTGATATGAGTCTCTTGTAAACAATATATAAATCTAAGCACCTTTTAAAATATATATATATATATATAAATTTTTAAAATTAAAAAATTAAAAAAACAGAAAGAAAAAAACAAACAAAGTAAAAGAATTTTACTTGGGCAATATTTGCCCCTTCTGGTGTAACTTATGTGACTCTAGTGCTTAAGAGTTGCCATTGAAGCTAGTATTCTTATTCAGTTCTAGTGTTCTAAGTGTAGTGTTAGAACACATTTTGTTGTTGAAGATATGAATGAAACATGCATTTCATCAACTATGGAATTCACTTTTGTGCCGTTTTTCTAAATACGGTAGTTTTGCACCACCTCTCACAAATGTGTGAATAAATTTCACACTTTAAAAAGTAGATATGCCAACTAGAAGCACAAGAGTTCCTATAAAACTCTGCATGTCGGTAGAGTTTTTGTATAGTAAGAATAGTTTACAATAATCTTTGCTCAGTCTGCCATAGGCTTTAGGTCTTTTTCATTTGTTATGAATATCCATGACATTTGGTTGCCTTGTGCAAATACGATATATTGCTTAGGCATATCTTTTTTTCCTATGTAAAACATTTAATTCTTTCTTTTATGAAAACTGCAACTCATATAATTTATATAACATTTTTAAATGTAGAGAATTTTACTTCCACAGTCAACTTTGGGGATGCTAGAATGAAAGTCTTCATTACTCTGTCCCATGCCCTTATCCTTTGCTTTTTTCTTCTTTGACTCAATGGAACTGGGCTGTTGTGTCTATTTAGAAGCATAGGTACCTATGTTCTTACTCTTTACATTTTCGCTGCTGAATACTGTATTTTATAGCTAATAATGGTGTTCTCCTTATAATTTCTCAGTTAATTAACTACCTTCAATCCTGTATTATTATTTGACAATTGTTTAAATAAAAGGAACTTTATGATGAAGAAAAAAAAAAATATAAAGATGGGTCATATATATATATATATATAATACTATACACACACACATATATTTTTTTAACCCATTCTGTGAATCTATGTTTTTTGATTGAGGAATTCAATCCATTAACATTCAGTGTAAAGGTATTACTTCGTCCATTTTATCCTTTGGCTTTCCATTGTCATATCTTACTATTGTCTGTCTTTTTACTTTCTAAGTTACCTAATAATCTTCATTTCTACAATCTTCTCCAAGTCCTTTGCCCTTGTTCTTTCCTTTCAGACTGTACTGCTCCCTTTCATATCTGTTGTAAATGTGGTCTTTTGGTAATATACTCTCTCAGTTTTTGTTCACGTGTGAAGACTTTAAACTCACCCTCATTTTTGAAGGCTGTTTTTGCCAGATACAGAATTCTTAGCTGGTAGTTTTTCTCTTTCAGTACCTTAAATACATCATACCACTTTTTTCTCACCTCCATGGATTCTGATGATAAATCAGCACTTAATCAATATTGAGATTCCCTTGTGTATTAGTCAGCCAAGGAGGTGCTGATACAAAATACCAGAAACCTGTTGGCTTTTATGAAGGGTATTTATTTGGGGTAGAAGCTTACAGTTACTAGGCCATAAAGGATCAGTTACTTCCCTCACCAAAGTCTGTGGCCACGTGTTGGAGCAAGATGGCTGCCGATGTTCAGGCTTCCTCTTCCTCTAAAGGCTCCATGGTCAGGCTCTCCAGGCTTTGTCTCTCCCTCTCCAGGGCTCAATTCTCTCCAGGTTCAGCTGCTTTGTTCTTTCCACAAGGCCAGCTGTGAACTGTCAGGCATACAGCTCATCTCTTTTTCTGGGGCCTTCTCTCCTTCCTCACAACCAAGCTCCTCTGTGTGCTTACTTCCTGGGGCTCCAGCTCAAAAACTCAGCTTCAGAACTCCAACTCTGTCCTCTGCCATGTCTTTTATCTGTGAGTCCCCACACACCTAGGGGCGGGGACTTAACACCCTACTGACATGGCCCAATCAAAGTAATAATCATAATTTAATCAATTAAAAGTGATACCTCTGATGATACCAGTTTACAAATATAATCTAGTATCTATTTCTGGAATTCATAAATAATGCCAAACTGCTACACTTGTATGTGAAGCATTGCATTTCTCTTGCTGCTTTCAAAATATTCTATCTCTGGTATTTGTCATTCTGAATAGCAGGTGCATCAGAGTTGTCTATTTGGATTTATTCCCTTTGGGGTGCTTTGTCCTTCTTGGATATTGATATTTATGTCCCTCATGTTGGGAAATTTTCAGTCATTATTTCCTCTATTCTTTCTGCTCCTTTTCTGTTGTCTTCCCCTTCTGGGACACCAGTAACACATATGTTTGTGATTTTTGGGTTGTCATTCAATTCCCTGAGACCCTGTTCCATTTTTTCCATTCTTTTCTTTCTTTTTTTTTTTTTTTTTTTTTTTTAAAGATTTATTTATTCATTCATTTATCCCCCCCTTGCTGCTTGTGCTCGCTGGGTCAGCTAACCACGCCGTGCGGGCGGGCTTGCCTTCACCAGGAGGCCCCGGGAACCGAACCCGGGGCCTCCCATATGGTAAACGGGAGCCCTACTGATTGAGCCACAGCCGCTTCCCCATTCTTTTCTTTCTATTCTCCTATCTTTTCAAGATAGATGTCCTATCCTCAATTTCACTAATTCACTAATTCTGTCCTCCACCAATTCAAATCTGTTGTCATATGCCTCTAATGTATTTTTAATCTCATCCATTGTATCTTTCATTCCCTTAAGCTCCGTTACTTTTCTTTGCGGGTTTTCAAATTGCTCTTTATGCTAACCCAGTGTCTTCTTAACATCCTTTCCCTCTTTAGTCATATTTTCCTTAACTCCTTTAATTGATTCAAGAGATCTGTATGATTATCACTGATGAGTTATCTTAAATCCTATGTCTTGTCAGGTGTTTTAATTTATTCCTTTGGCTGGGTCATCTCTTCCTATTTCTTAGTATGGCTTGTAAATTTTTGCTGATATCTAGACATCTGAATATGTGGGTGAATTCACTCTGAAAGTCAATTTCTTTCTCTTGCCTAGTGGTTGTTTCATGACTCTTCTTTTATTTCTGGCTCAACTTACTCTGAATCTTTAAAATTTCCCAGTTTATATTACCAAAATATAGCCAGGGACTCACTAACAAGGCACAGATTTGTTCCCAGAGGCTTGGGATAAGCAGTTTTTCTTCCTGCAGCTTCCCTTCTGGCCAGCAGGTGGCACTCATAGGCAAATCTTTCCATGGAGGTGACTTTTTCAAGCTCCATTTGCCTATGATTCTGGTCTGGCCAAATTGTGAGCCAAATTCACTGAAGAGAAACCATCTATACCCTCTGCCACACCGTACCCTCTTCCCAGGGAGAAAGACATCTGTTCCCCTCTCAGTTGGCTACAGTGAGCCACAGGTTTTATCCACGCTGTTCACCTTGAGAGTGGGGAATGGGTGCCACTCCCAGCCACAGGTTTTAGTAACTCACGGTTTTCATTTTGATTTCATTTCTCTGTCCCTCATCCTCCTGACGGATGCATACCCATCTCCTGGTCTGCAGATCCCCAAAGCAGGTCCCTCAGACAGCTTTTGCCCTTCCTGTTGTTTTTATGATAGTTGAGTCCTGCCTATCTACTCTGATGCTATCTTCCCAGAAGTCCCCTATTTCACTTTTTATTTTCTTTACCTACATACATTGTTTCAGCAACTACCCTAATCTCCTCAGCAAACTCAGGATTAATGATTTGCCTTTTATTCTTACTCTTTCTTCTCCAATTTTTCTCATATCTACCTAGTTCTTCAAATTTTCTTTTCATGAATTATTTGTCCCTACCCAATTTTTAAATATTTTTAAATATGATCGAGAAATATACCATAATACAAAGTACAAACTGCTTATTTAAAAAAATACATTAATTCCAACCTAACAGTATAAATAAAATGATACAGGTTAACCAACTAATTAGACTAATATCAGAATCACTGACATGAAAAAACAAGGTAGATTCTAGAAGCAGTACATACCACAATGTTTGACATCACTTCGGTGATTTTCCCCATTATAACTCCAGTATTTTTATATAGTCTACATGGCTTATAACTTTATCTTTACTAGATTTACTTGCATTTCCAACATGAAAACACACTTTACTCTGGCAATACTTTTTTCATTGTGTTCTAATGTATATAAGTTTTAAAACAAATTTTTAATGGTATTAATAAGAGCTATGGATGTGAAGTCAGGTCATTTCATTTTTAATCTAATGACAGGAAGTGGTAGTAGCAGCATTATACTGAATGTTATCTGTAGGAAGACACAAGAGTCATAAATTCTTAGCAAAGACTTTCTATCAGTATATAAAAATTGTGTACCCAGCCAAGTAAATAGAACTCTTTAGTCTACTTTTAGACTAGAGAGTAAAAGGAAAATTTTTAAAATTTTAAAAAAGTCGAGCAATGACATACATTATCCAAGAAGATGCAATCTTTTATGACATACATTTCTTTTCACACCAAGATAGAAAACATTGTCATCAGTAATAGATGAAAGTTGGGAAGGAACACTAAAATGCTAAAGCTTAATTTTCATTTTTTAATTTTACTTATTTTCCTTCTAGCCAAAACTTTAAAGCAGTGTTTTTCAACAAGTGGGGCTCCACATCTGGCAACTTCTTTTCTTAGATGCTGTGGAACCTAAGGCAAACCACATAAGCATTATGAAGTACCACTTTATCATCCATAAATTTACCAGGCAAGGCTATTACTTGCTATGATGGGATGAAATCAAAGAGTTGTCAAAAGGACTCTATAAACTGTAAAACATTATACAAATGTCACCTATTTTTATTGATGCTGCTCAGAGCTATAAAAATAGTGATCTACTGAAGAACATAATCTCAACAGTGACCTATCACTGTCCATGCTTAAAACATAACAACACTGTTTAAGAAGCTGAAGAAAAGCAGTATCAATAATTTTTACAAATAGAATTACTCAGTTCATGTGCTCAGTTATAGTCATGAATGACCTTTTAGCACAAGGTTTAAAAAAAAAATCAGAAGAGACCAATAATTTATGGAGGAGTTGTAAGAATAATTGAATGTCTAGGTTCCAGGAACTGGTTTTACATTAAAAATGTATCTAACCTATAAAAATAGCATGCTACATTATCAAAACTATTCCTGATCATAGAAAAATAATACAAGGTGTCTCAATTCATTTATGTTGCTTCTATAATATAAATCCCCAAAACATGAAGATAGCACATAAAGAAAGGCATAAATGCCACTAATGAATAAAGCTACAAAAACTCTAAATAAAATATTAACAAGTCTGAATCCAGAAGAGATGAAAATATCACATTACAGAGTTTATTCCAGGAATATAGGGATGGATTAATTTATAGAAATCTGTGAGTAATATATTACACCAAAAATTAAAGGAGAAAAACCAAGTACTTTAATGATCAGGTATCAAAAGATTAACTCCCAAGTTTCTGTTCTGGTCTACTAGAGCCATTTACTGAAACTTTAGGAGAAGGCTTAGTGTGCATATGGGGTGGGGGGTTGGGGGGTGGAGGGAAGAGTACACAATTGTGGCAGTTTTAAATTTAGAATTTCTGAAACACTTCTTCTCTTCAAGAGATGGAGACTAATTTCCCTCCTCTTGAATAAGGACTGGACTTTCACTTCTAACAAACCAAATGTGGCAGAAGTGATGCTGTGTCCTAACAGATGATACAGATTCTATCTAGCTTACTCTCTCAGAATGCTTGCTCTTGGAACCTAGCCACATTGCAGTTAGGAAGCTCAGGCCCCAAGATGGAGCACATCTGGCCAACAGCTCCTCTGAAGACTAAACTGAAACCAGCATCAACTACCAACCAAGAAAATAAGGAAGCCTTGGAGGTGACTCCAGCCCTAGACACCACAAAATGACATCCACATGAGACCCTGGGAGAGAAGTATGAAGTTGAACCCAATCAACTCCCAGAACCATAAAGAATAATAATAATAAATAATTGATATTAAGTTTAGGATAGTTTAATATACAGCAATAATTGTGGTGGTAACCACAAAAAAGCGATCACTATTTCACTCTTAAAATTAGCAACTTCCATTATTCAGACCAGAAAAACAACTCATTTACTTCATGGTTACTAAAAATTTATATATTTTATACCTAGTGTAACAAGTTCAGT
The DNA here is from genome assembly GCA_026826555.1 of Tolypeutes matacus. Classification (NCBI taxonomy): domain Eukaryota; kingdom Metazoa; phylum Chordata; class Mammalia; order Cingulata; family Chlamyphoridae; genus Tolypeutes; species Tolypeutes matacus. Next base: position 26,645,866 of record JAKSZT010054334.1, read on the forward strand.
ATACTGTATTCTGGAAATCTGTAAAATATTGAAGAATGTTTAGTACATAAAAATTTTAGCAAGCACTAAAATTTTAGTAAGCTGTTAAAACTTACAAAGATAAGTAGATAGCAATAAAAAAAAAAACTCCGTGAAACTGGGCAATACGCATAATGAATAATTAAACATTATACACAAACAAAGAAGCAAGCACATACTCATTTAATTAATCATGGAAAAGATGATTTTCAGTAACTACACAAAAAGTGTAAATGGATTTGGTGGAAGAAATACTGGGTATGACAGTTTGAAGCTGGATGGACCCCAAAAGAATATGGTCTTAAAGTTAATCCATTCCTGTGGGTGTAAACATACTGTAAGTAGGGCCTTTTGATTAGGTTATTTTGGTTGGGACGTGGCCCAGGGTGGGTCTTAAAAGCTGGGAGAGACCAGCGGTACTCCCATGTGCCTTGCCATATGACAGAGGTGTCCACAATTCCCAGCAAATGGTCTTCTCAGCCTCCAAACTGTAAGCTTGCAAGCAAATAAATCACAGGTGTAAAAGCCAAACTATTCCTGGCATATTGCATTTCTACAAAATGTGGGCATGCAAAAATGGTAACTAGAGAAAACCGGCATGAGTTTAAGAGAAGTAGATGGCACTGACTACAAAATAATAAGCAAGAAGAATAAAATACTCTGAAGAATTTTTCATGTTAAAATATTTTTTAAAAACTGATTTGAAAATAAACATCTCATAATCAACAAAAAATATTTAGAGAAGTATAGTAATTCTTGAAATTTTTGAAATACTACAGGGGAAAATACAAGTTGTAGCCAAAGAAATGAAAAGGGTAGTTATTTACAACAACCTGAAAAGATAGCATTAAATAATAGCAAATAGGAATCACAATTAAGACTTATCATCAGGTATATGGGCTAACACTGTATACACATTTTACCTCCATTCATACATACCTGCCACATTCTCACTTAAAAATAACACCATATTTTTTACAATAAGTAAACACACACACTCATTTATATGTATGTAAATATGCATATATATGTGTGTACATATATATATGTGTGTGTGCACGCATATATGGATAGAGATAGAGAGAAATATAATTTCTTCCAAAAGTTAATGCCAGTGCATCTGGAATAGATTTTTAATAAGCATAAGAAAGTTTAAATAGCTACACTTTTAAATTAAAATTTTTTAAAAAACAATATGGGACGGGGGCGGATGTGGCTCAAATGGTTGGGCGTCCGTCTGCCATATGGAGGGACCTGGGTTCGATCCCCGGGACCTCCTGGTAAAATTAAAATATATATATATATAAGAAGGCGCATAGGCTGCCAGGCTCTGTGTGCTGCTGAGCCTTCGGGCCCCGGGAGCCATGCAGCAGGATGACGACGTAACAGGGGAGAGACAAGACGAGATGCTCCGAAAGCTGCAGAAGCCAGGAGCCGTGGTGGCGCAGGCGGCAGAATAACTGTCTCCTGCATCGGAAGTCTCCAGGATCGAATCCTGGTGAAGACTGGAGGATGAGAAGAGATGGCAGGAAACAGACACAGAGAATTGCTCAGCAAATGGACACAAAACAGAAAATGGGGAAGGGGGTGTTGGTTAAAATGGATAAAATAAATAAATAAATCTTTAAAAAAAAAAAAAAAAACAATATGGGACAAGTAATATATGAAGTCAATATTTTACAAACTCCCTTGGGAAAAAAATTTTTTTTAATCATAAAAAACAAAGAAGCCCATAAACAGACTTGATAATTACACAAAAGCATAGCGGTGAAAAACTGAACTATTAAAAGCATCACTAGTTGTTTCCTATTGAAATAAAAAATACCTGAAGTTGTAGGTACTTCCACAGTAATACTACTATAAGGTGGAGGAGAAGAGTCCGTTTCAAGTACTGGTGCTGAAGGAGCCATCTGTACAATCTGTGGTGCTGGGTTTGAAGTTGAAGGTTGCTCTACAGCAGATGATTCTGAATTATCCTCTTCATTGTGCAGCTAAGAGAACAAAGGAAAAAGAAAACATTAATGTACAGTGGATTCTCATTATTCATGGTAATTAGGTTCTATAAAATCACTGTGAACAGTGAATTAGTGAACACTGAACCATTGCTCCTAGGGGAAATACAGAGTTAGGTTCCTGCCAGCCTCTAATCATAACATTTTTTTCAACCAATCAATGCATAAACTTGTTTTATGTGTGCTTCTGTGTAAAGACATCTTATTTAATATATACTACTGATTCAATAACATGGAATTCACAGCTTACAGCACTATAGTTCATGCCTGAGCAAAGCTTATATCTAACATGCATATTTTCTCCATAGGGCACATCACAGCCTTTGCACTTATGAACATTAGAGAACACACTTCATCATCATGATTGGGGGCCACTTGAAACAGGAAAATCACCAACTAAAATGGGAAAAACGTGGCACTAACTAGACCGCAAAAAGTGAGCCCTGAAACAAAAAGGGAGAGCATTATCGCCCTGTTTGACCTCAGCTGGGAACATGCACATCAGACAACTCAAATTTTTCACCACTTTGTGCATGTCCCTAATAACTGCTAAAGCACTGAGAGTACTGGTTTTGAGGTTACAAATACAAAAGGGCAAATATGAAATCTGCAAATAGATTTTTATGTCTTTAGTATAGTGACCAGGGTGATGAAAGTGATATTGAACCACTATTTTGCATCCTGCAGGAAGAAAAGATGGCAAAAGAAGTATTTTAACAGTATCTGAAGCTGTGTGTCTACAGAATATTGAATGTTTTTTATAACAAAACTGCAAGCATTATGATTAACTCTAGCTGGAAGCTCTATCTTCCAATGTATATGCCTTCTATAGCATAGCCCTTCATTTCATCTTAAGGTAAATATATATATGTAATAACTGAAAGCTTTGCTTTTGGGAAGCCAGAAACCTCAAAGAATGTTTTCTAAAGTAACATGATATGCTTTTTAAGCGTTACTCAGGAACTGGTGCCCTGCACCAGACCTTGGTAGGTTAGCCATTAATATGGTTTGTCTTTTCTTTTAATGTGGGCATAGGGTATGGCTACAGAGAGAAAACTACAAGAATTTGATATAGAAAAAAATAAACCATTTTAAAACTTGTCGTGTATGTGTGTGTGTATATATATGGGTGTGTGTGCGTATGTTTATGAAGAGCTGATATATTTTGTATAGTACCCTATATTTAGTACCAAGAGCAGAATTGGAAATAAGCATTAGCAGTTGTAAGAAAATAAATTTTAGCTTAATAAAACAACTTTTTATTCATTATAGCCACCCAAAGCACTAGATATTTTGTGATGCAACAAATACTTTCAGGGAGAGTTTGGATGATTATCTGGCAAAGCTGTTACATAAATAAATCTTTAAAAAACCAAAAAAGAAAAAAACTGCTCTTGTCTGTTCATGACATAGCAAGTAAAAAAATTTATGGAAGGATTTATTCAATGCAACTGGATTTAAAAAATAATACAGGAGACATTTAATTTATGCAATTTATATGGGCAAATGAAATTTCTGGAAGCATACACAGAAACTGTTAACAGCAAAGAGGGAATAGGGAGCCACAGATGAAAAGTAGAGACTTCATTCTTCACTACTATTGGAATTCCTCACTTGAAAATTAACTTGAAAATTTTAATTTTTAATAAAACCAAAATGCAATAAAATGAAACCTCTAATTTCTGATTTGGCATGTCTTAGAAATAAAAATGTTAAGATATATACTATAATCTATGATAAAATGCTTTCTCCAACATAAAATATTATGTAATATCATTAAAATAGCTCTCTTAGGTTTGTATATATGCAATTTTCTGTTGAAAATGATACAATCTGAAATTATAACCAAACACAAACTATTTTTGAAGAATGCAAACAAGAAATTGTATCTGTCTTTTTAGGGAAAAATACGGTGAGAGATAATTAATGGGGTGATAATTATGATTTAAAAATAGGCAGCCAAATCTATATTGCCAGACTAGACTATTTCTTCTAAGCCTCCAGACCTGTATATTTATTAATACACTTCTTAAAAATACATTAAACATAATCACATACAAAAAAATCATATACATTGTTTTCCTACCATCCCTCACCACCTAGCTCTTATACATTTTTCAGATCTCAGCTAAAAATCAAGTTCTGAGGAAAGCCTTTCCTGTCTCCCAAAAGTAAATTAAGACTCTCTGGCATGATCTCAAAGCACTCTGTTCTTAGAGCCCTTATAGCAAATATTTATGGATGCAATCATTTACTGTTTGATTTTTCAGCTAAAGTATGAGCTCCACAAAAGTGGAGGTTATTCCTGTCTTATTGAATGCTGTGAAAATAAAAGTCAGCAAAGTACTTTTGATTCAGTCTTGGTTAAAATTAAAAGAAAATGCAATATAAGTCACCAGTTACAGTAGTATAGAATGGAAAGCCTTGAGAGAGAATAGCCTTGCTAACCCCAAGTACTTTGAAGTTTCTAACAACTAGTTATTACCTTCTTTCATAAAGTCAAAAAGAAGGCATTAGAGAATATTTACATCCCAAAGATCTTCAAGAAACAAGCCAAACAGGTTGGGTAAAGATCTTAAATAAATTTCTATTTTCAAAAGAATTCACCCTTTGGTTAAATTCCTAAGAAATAAGAAGCTTCCTACCATATCTACAGTTAATTTCAAATCCTTCTTATGCTCAGCAATACAAAGTTTCTATTTAATCTTCCAGGACTGTAATTGTCAACTGAAAAGTAAATGACACAAATACTAGTAAAATATTATATTGTTCATTTAATCTGTGGAGTCCTTCTCAGAGAAAAAGAAATGTTCATTTAAGTCATAAACATTTACGTTTGGTAGAGGGAGAATTTTAAAAAATCACACAACTGTGTAGATTAGAAACTAAATTTGGAGTGGTACCAATCACAGCAGAGTCTTCAAAATCAATCATTACAATGACAGGTATTTCACTACCACTCTCCTTTCCCCACTTCCAACCATGTAACTTTCAGTCAAAATCTTTGCTTCCTACTTCACGGGGGTTGGGGGGAAGCAGCGGGGAGGAGAAGCTTTCAAGCAAGAGTTTCTTCAACTTATCCTTCTCTGCATCTCTAAACTTAGCATTATGGCATTCATCCTAAACTTAAATTCTTCACTCCCAAATGCCAGACAACTGTGCAGAGAAGAGTCTGCTTTCTAAAGGATTTTGTTTTCTTCAAAATATGTCTCTCCTCCCTTTTTCTCTACTGACTTCTCTCTCTCTACTCACATGTATATTCAACTGACATCCACCACACTTCAAAAAGTAAAAAACCTGCCCCTAACTAAAAATAATTTTTCTCCTGCTTTATGAACTATTTCCATCTCTCCTGTCTTTCCTTTAGTGACAAACATCCGGTGGAGGGAGGGAGACATCTATCTATTCTTATTCTCTGCACTTCTAGTTCTCATTTCCTCCTCAATGCATTACCATCTGGCTTTCACTCAAAAACATCACTTGCTAAGACCTTCTAATTGCTAAATCCAAAAGCCTATCCTCAGTCCTCATCCTAATAAAATCTTTAATTCATTCAGCACTTATGTCTGTACTTCTAATTTGTTTTTCTTTAGCTTCCAGAGAACAATTTCCTTCTGGTTTTCCTTTCACCCTTGACTGTTCATTCTGTTTTGTTTGTCCTTATTTTTCTCTGCCATTTTTAAATAGTTTCAGCTAAAACTGAATCCAGAGCTGTGGATACTGCCTCTCCAACATGAACTGGACTAAATCTGGATGGTATGTTAATTGGTTTAGTTTAGTTTCATTTGCAAGGGCCTAAGGCAACCAACACTATGCTAATATTGTTGGAGTTACTGTTGTAAACATTCATTTGTCATTTTAACATTAGCATGATGTGCTGTCTTATTTGACTTCAAGTTCTTTTAGATGATCAGGTCACTGCTAAATTAATAAACTGGAAAAGAACTGGATCTAATGCCAGAAGACCGAAATTTAAATTTAGATACTAGCTGCCATTTACTAGCTAGATAACCTTGAATGGTTATTAACCTCTGTGATTCTCATTTCCTTTTTGTAATTCATTCAATCAGTCATCAATCAGCCACTCAATCAACATTTATAAATGCCTAATATGTTCTAGGTACTACAGTGAAGGTGCAGGAAATAGGTACAAATCCCATCTGTAGCAGTTTGGTATTATTTATGAATTCCAAAAATAGATATTGAATTATGTTTGTATGTGAACTAATCCAATATTAGATTATATTGGATTCAGAGGTTTTGCTTTTACTTGATTAAATAATGATTAAGGCTTTGATTGGGACACGTCAGTAGGACTGCAGAGAAGGGAGGTTGGAGTTTTTGAGTTGGAGCCCCAGGAAGTAAACACACAGAGGAGCCTGGTCGTGAGGAAGGAACAGAAGGCCCCAGGAAAAAAGATGAGCCATTTGCCTGACAGTTAACAGCTGGCCTTGTGGAGAGAACAAAGCAGCTGAGCCTGGAGAGAATCTAGCACAAGAGAGAGAAAAAGCCTAGAGAGCTCCACCATGGAGCCTTAAGAGGAAGAGAAAGGCTGAACATCGGCAGCCATCTTGCTCCAACACATGGCAACAGATTTTGGTGAGGGAAGTAACTGATGCTTTATGGCCTGGTAACTGTAAGCTTCTACTCCAAAGAAATACCCTTTATAAAAGCCAACATATTTCTGGTATTTTGCATCAGCACCCCTTTGGCTGACTAACATGCCATCTTATCAACACCAAAGAACTTGGAGACTCTAACAATTAGGAGCTCTGAGGCAAGGCCAAAATACAGTCCAACTAGGACTACAGCAAGAGAATAAAGGGGGGAAAGTTAGGATATTCTATCATAGGTAAATCAGGGAACTAAGACTAGGCATGAAACACCAACTTTCTTCAAAGAAAGTTTATTCCTCCCTCTGTATATTCAGAGAAGCTCAGAACAGAATTCTCCAGCAAAACTAAATACAGTAATATCAATTCCTAAGGCTTCCTGTTTTGATGATTTATATAGAATGCATAGCATATGCCAAGATACCACTACAAGCAAACATTAATGTACTGATTCATCAAAGTATTACATGCCAAGGCAAAAGCTCTCAAAAGTTGGCTGATGAATCTAAATACATAATCTAAATAACTTTAGAATGTCAGAAGCCGGAAAGGGAGTAGAGAGTGGTGAGCTAATGCTCAATCTGGGCAGAACCTATAGAGTAAAAGGGGGTGGTTTGGCAGTGCATGGGGGTGGGTTGGACTATCCATAGAACTAAGGGGAGGGCTAGAGGAAGGAACAGGTAAACTCTGGGGAGGTGGAGGTCTGTGGTTGAAAACACAATTGTGGGAATGCTTTTTTGGCATTTATGGGAGGGGAGAGTCAGTGGTGCAGGGTGTCGGTGGTGGGGGATGTGTGAGGAAGGGTGCACCTGGGTCATGATGCCTCTATGGAATAAAATGTGTTCATGTGGTCATGGGGTATTATCTCATTGGGTGGAGACCTACACAATAATCAACAAAATATCAAATTCCCACCCTGGGGATTCCTGCTACAGTCTCTAATGGAATCTCTAAGGTACATAGGAAGTGCCTAATAAAAGAAGATAGACCAATACATCAATCCTTGATATTAATCCTTGTACTTATGAACCTTATTTTTTTTTAATTGAAACTTAGCCTAATAATACCTATTACCTAAGAATTACCTCCTGAAAACCTCCTTGTTATTCAAATATGGCCATTGTCTAAGCCAACCTCAGCATATAATCTCACTACCTTTCCCCCTGCATGGGACATGACTCCCAGGGATGAACCTCCCTGGCACTGAGGGATTATTACCAAGCACCAACTAGCAATGCATTTGGAAAAAGACTTAGACCAAAAGGGAGAGATATTAAATACAAAAGAGTTTTTATAGCTAAGAGATTTCAAAGTGAGTCAGGAGGTCATTCCAGAGGTTACATTTATGCACGTCTCCGGATGATCTCACTAACTGCCACAGTAAACAAAGCCTCAAACAGGTGTGATCCCAAGGGCTCTAGAGACATCTGGGCACTACAGGCAAGGCACACAACCCCATGAAATCACTCCATCAGTGGAATATATGACAACCTATTTCCCCAAAGTAACAGAGTTAGACTCATTTACAATTTCCCTACACATCATTCTTCTACCCCTTTTATTTGAACCTATAATTAGCACTATACTCATTAAATATATGTCCTAGACACTTAAATCTATGGTCTGTTCCTATGCCAGTTGAGTCCTAAATCTCTGCAGAGTTGCAGTCAATACCTACTCTCCAGTTCAACAGACTCACCAATAACAACTAACAAAATGATGATGATGGACAATGCCTATCCCAAAAAACAGAGTGTCTACAACTGCAAGCAAAACAGTCCCTTCCATCTGTCTCATAAGACCTAAGCCCCCTCTCAATCAGAAACAGAGTGGGCATCACAATCCCAGTGTCATCAAGATTGAGGAATGAACAAACAGAAGGGGGGAATACAACCATGGACCAAAGTAGACATATTATTATTGTAGTAACAGAAAAAACTTTAACAATGATATAAAGATAGTGGTTACCAAAGGTTGTGAGGGAGGGGGAGGGAAGAATAGGTGGAACACAGGGCATTTGGGGAGCATTGGAATTGTTCTGCATGATATTGCAATGACAGATATAGGCCATTATACATTTTGTCAAAACCTATAAAATTGTATGGTACAAAGTGTAAATCATAATGTAAACTATAGACCATGGTTAGTAGCAATGCTTCAGTATTTGTTCAACAATTATAACAAATATACCACACTAATATAAGATGTTATTAATAGGGAAAAATGTTAGGGGGGAGTGGGTGGGGTATATGGGAGTCCCCTATATTTTCATTGAAACTTTTCTGTAGTCTAAAACTTCTTTAAAAATAAAGTTAAAAAAAAAAAAAAAAAAAAAGACTGTCAGAAGCCACACACACTGAAAAAGTCAGCAATCATGTTCCCCGTATATTGATTTAATTTTATTATATTTCTTTATTCTGTATAATACTTATTCTCAAAGTACAATGATCACTATAACACTATACTTTTAAAGGTACTAGTCAATACAAACACAGTTACAGTGAAGTTTCCAATAAAATTTGCTATGACTGGCATTATCTAGTAAAAATTCATAAATTTGAATTCCCCTTCTGCAATAATTTGCATTAGAAGCAAAAATGCACAAGGCAAAGATGTTATAATTTGTTCCTTGAAGAAACCAAAGCAAAAATACTATCTGGAGAGAAGGTGAGTAGGTGGTTCCTTATGGTATTCAAATGCCAACTGTCAGCAAACCTACCTCAATTTCAATACAAATAATAAAACCAACTTAGAAAAGAGTATGAGGGGGAAAAAAACTGGTAAAGTAAAATTTTAACTTTATTTCTTGAAAAAGTGAATTTTGCTTTAATGAAAAACCTTTAGCTAGCATAAAACATTAATGAAGAAAGAGTTGAGAGCATTTCATTATTTGGTAATTTTGTTTTTAATTAGGTCAATGAAAGTGCTATATAGGAATATATCATTTATACAGTTAAATGAATAAAATACTCGCACAAACAGTTCTCAGACAATCCTCAATCATGTATACTAGGCTAAGAATACAAAACATAATGAATAAGTACCTAGTCTTTGGAACCAAAGTTTCCACATTCAAATCCAGGGTCCAGCACTTATAACCTGGTAACCCGTCTGGGACTCATTTTTGTCATATATAAAATGAGAAGTATATAAATTAATCCCATAAATATTTAGAATGTCTGACACAGTAAATGACCAACAAATGTTACTTTGGGGGAAAGTAAAAGGCACTTTAAATGTCTATTTTAGTCCCTATAACAACCCTCTGGTGTGGGTATCATCCTCCCTTTTACATATGATGGAATAAACTTTAAATAACTGAATTGCAATACATAGCTTGGGTCAGAGTTTGGATTCAAACTCAGGTGTTTTACTATCACTAAATTCAGATTCTTTCTATTTCCAGATGGCGTCCATAAAAATTCACAATTAGTAATCTACCTGCCCCTCCCTTCTCCCAACAAAATGACCTTTATGAGTACTTGTAATGTGCAACTGAGTACACACAAACACACACACTACCTGCCTCCCACTCCCAAGGTAACTATCTTGATTTCTAACACACAGAGTAGTTTTGTCTGGCTTTTTTTTTTTTTTTTCCTTCATATAAATGGAATGATACATATGTATTTTTTTGTGTGTCTAGTTCCTTTTGCTCAACATTTTGCTTGTGAGATTCATCCATGTTGTTGAATGTAGCCATAGTTTGTTCATTTTCATTGGTATATTGTATCCTACTGTATAAATATACCACAATTTATTTATTTATTCTACTGACATCTACTTTTTATGTTTCAGCCATTCTGATTAATATATAGTGGTATCTCGATGCAATTTTAATTTGCATTTACTGTTATTGGCCACCTGAATATCCTCTTTTGTGAAATGCCTATTCAAATCTTTTGCCTATTTTCCTACTGGGTTGTCTGTTTTTTCTTTATTGGTTTGTAGGTAACAAATTGCCACAAATTTAATGGATTAAAACAAAAGCTATTTATTGTATCACAGTTCTCTAGATCAAAAGACTAGGCAAGTGTTGCTGAGCTGGTTCTCTGCTTAGAGTCTCACAAGGCCAAAATCAAGGTGTAGGCATGGCTATATTCCTTTCTGGAGGTTCTGGAATTTATCTGTTTCCAAGCTCATTCAGGTTGTTGGCAGAATTCAGTTCCATGCAGCTGTTGAACTAAGGACCCTATTTCCTTACTGCCGGTCAGCTGGGGATAATTCTCAGCTTCTAAGAGCCTGGCATAGAAGCTGAGAATTATTCTTTGGTTTGTGGCTCCCTTCCTCCAGCTTCAAAGGCAGCAGCAGTGGGGTTAAGTCCTTCTCCCAGGTCAAATCTCTAACCTCCCTACAGCTCATCCCTCCTCTACTTCCAGCTAGAGAAAATTCTCTTCTTTTAAAGGCTCATGTAATTAGACTAGGTCCACCCAGATAACCCAGGATAACCTTCCCATCTCAAAATCCTTAACCTTAATCACATTTGCAAAATTCCTTTTGCCATGTAACCTAACATATCCTCAGATTCTAAGAATTGAGAAGTGAACATGCAGCAGGGGAGAGAGGTATTATTCTGTCTACCACAGTGGTTACAGATTCTCCAACCTTTTTCTCCTTGAGGGAAAAAAAAAAATCTTTGCTGACACTTTAATCTTTGTCCATTGGACTCCATTTTGGACTTTCTGGCCTACAGAGTAAAGATAAAATTTTGTTGTTTTAAGCTACTAAAATTTTGGCTTTTGTTATAGTAGCTATAACTATTATATTTAAGGATACTATGAATTTTTTTTTTTTAAGTAAATCATTCATGAACACCATTATTTTAACTTAGTGGTAAATTACTTTTAACAATTCTTCTTCCTCACCTTCAAATATGCTGTCCCTGAATCCATTTTTTCAACTATCTCTATCTCAAAGGAAAAAGCACCAAACCTCCTTTGCACACATTTTCAGTCCATCGTTTTATGACTCCCACATATTGTTGAAATAATATCCATCCTCCATCACAACTCATAAAACATTTTGACCAGAAGGTAACTGTAGCCCATTAACTTCCTGTTTTAGAAATAAATAAAATTTTAAATGTTTCTGACAAGTTGAAGAACTTAAAAAAGCAGCTAGGAGGAGGTTGATTTATTCTTTGGTTCAGTAACTAATTCTAGAAAGAAGCAACAAAATTACAGTGCCCTTAACTTCGTCAACTTGTACAGCCTTAACTCATCTCTATACCAAATAAACAAGCTGACAGAGTTATTCTTAAAAAACAAGTTTAAAGAAAATCCTCATTAGTATACCATGTCACTCAATCTACCTCCTACCTACAGCCTAAATCCTTATGTTCATAATGACTCCAATTCAACAGGAAAAGTTTAACTTGTTTTTTGGTATTGTGTCAACAAGAAATCAGTAAAGGCTGTGAAAGGCCTGAATTTGAAAAGAAAAAGTTTAGGCATTTAAAGGCTAATCTTTTTAATTTTAAAAAATTAAATTTCCAGGGAAGCGGCTGTGGCTCAATCAGTAGGGCTCCCGTTTACCATATGGGAGGCCCCGGGTTCGGTTCCCGGGGCCTCCTGGTGAAGGCAAGCCCGCCCACACGGCGCAGTTAGCTGACCCAGCGAGCACAAGCAGCAAGGGGGGGATAAATGAATAAATAAATAAAATCTTAAAAAAAAAAAAAAAAAAATTAAATTTCCAAAAAACTGTCATTCCTCCAACAATTACTAACCATGGTGACAGTGTATCTGTAAATACGAGGTATAAACTTTCATATACATTCATCATATATTTCTAATGATCATAATCAACTATTTAGGATCAAGAAGTCTTAGTTAACACTTGACCATGGTAGAAAAAACACCTTTCAATAAACCCTGAGTATTGATGCTTCTTAGTGTTATAATTTCTGATAACACTTCTATTCTTATTCTGTAAAACTAATTTCATACATACTTTGAGTGACTACACAATCTGCTGTCATTTACTTATTCCTGGATAACATATTCTCTAAGATACAGTGTTGCTCAAAGCTTCCAGGAAAGTTACCCCATTGTATAGTATCCCACTATGATTATGAAAAAGTCTTCTTCAGGGAGCGGATGTGGCTCAAGCAATTAGGAGCTTGCCACCCACATGGGAAGTCCCAGGTTTGGTTCCCACTGTTTCCTAAAGAAGATGAGCAGATGCCACAACAAGCAAACACCACAACTGCTGCTAAGAGCAGACACCGCAATGAGGAGACAACGCAACCAGGTGATGATGCAACCAGCAGATGACACAACCAGCACAGAGCAGAAGTGGCTCAAGTGGTTGGGCACATGCCTCCCAAATTAGAGGTCCTGGGTTCGGTGTCTGCTGCCTCAAAGAAGACAAACAGACAACAAGCAGACAGACAAGGGAGCCATCTCGTTGGGGGGAGGCAGAATAAAAATAATAAACAAAATAAAAATTATTTTTAAAAAATGTTCTCCAGGAATTATGTGTAAATATTTCAAGCATACAAAAAAAGTTTAGTTAATGGACTCATTTTCATTTTAAAATGTGAAAAGATTTGGATGTTGTATACAAATGCTATAAATATGTAATATCTCCTAGAACATATTTTGTTTCTTATGACAATTATTAATATAATATATAACTAACCACTTATCCCATCTTCTCCTTGCTTCCCTGGTATCTCTTAGATTTCTCTCAACTTTTCTAGCTGCTCACTGTCAATTCCTCTAAAGAAGATTTTAGAGTTCTTCAGAACTCAAAACTGGGACCTCTTTTTTCTCTCTGCACTTTTTCCTCAGGTAATATAATGCATTTCTATAGATTTACAACACAACAACCAAATTTATGCTTCAAAAGTATAAATTTGTTTATACAAATCTCAAATTAATGATCAAACCTGAACTTCATCTCTCCCACCCAATCTGTTTCTCCTCTAAATTTTCTTTATCCCCCAAAACATCATCATTCACTAGGCAGCTAATGCAAGAAACCTGGGAGTCATTGTTGACCCCTTACTCTTACTCAGATGCCAACCCTAGATGACTCAAGTTACAGTTAAAAGGACTTTAAAACAGCTATTATAAATGTTTAGAAAAAAAAAAAAAAAAAAAAAAAAAAAAAAACTATTATAACTATGTTTCAGGAAGTAAAGCAAAATTACTGTAAAGTTAATAAAAAGATAGGGAATCTCAACATATGTTAAATATATACACCAAACTTTTCACTGTCTATTGTAAACTTAGAGCAACCAATAAAAAAATAATGCAAAGAATAGCTAACAAAAAAGGCAACAAAAAATTTGAAGAGGAGGACACTAAAAGTTAAAAATACATATATCAAATGATCCAAAAGAAGGGGAAAAAAGGTAAAAAGAGGAAGAACGAACAGAAAACAAATAAAATAGTAGGCATAAACCAACCATATCAATAATTAAATTAAATACAAACACCCCCATTATAAGGCAGAGGCTGTCAGTGACTAAAAAAGCAACTCAACCATGTGCTGCCAACAAGTGACATGTTTTGTAGATTCAGATAGAATAAAAGTGGATAAAAAAAGATATGCCATGCAAAAAAATATGATAAGCCTGAAATGGTTACATTAATATCAAATAGAACAAACTTCAAGACAGAGAGTTCTACCAGAGATAAAGAGGGGCACTTCATAATAGAAAAGGCAATTGATGACCAGTAAGAAATAACAATTATAAATGTGACAGACCTTAAAACAGAGCCTCAAAATACAAAGTATACAATTTATTTATCTGACATTTATTAAACACAATATCCACCTACTGAAGAATAAACATTTTTTTCAAATTTACATAGTACATTCACCAAGACAAGTATGTTAGGTCATAAAACAAGCCTCAAAAATTTTATAAAAGGAATGAAACCATACTGAGGGTGTTCTCTGACCACAAAAGAATTAAATTAGAAAATTTTAAAAAAGATATCTAGGAAAATCTCAAGTAAATGGAAACTAAACACAAATAACATAGTTCAAAGAAGAAATTATAAAAGAAATTGGAAAGTATTTTTAAATGAATCATAAATAATGCAACACACCAAATCTATGGGATTAGAGGAAATTTATAGTTTTAAAAGTTTATATTAGAAAAACATGGAATATTATTCAGTTGTAAAAAGGAATGAAGTTCTCATATATGCAACAACATGGATGAACCTTGAAGACATCACATTGAATGAAATAAGCCAGACACAAAAGTACAAATATTATATAATCTCACTGATATGAAATAATTAGAATAAGAAAATTCATGGCATTAGAAACTAGATTATAGGTTACCAGGGGCCAGGGTAGAGATAGGGAATGAAGAGTTAATGCTTAATTGGGACAGAATTTCCAATTGGTATCATGGAAAAGTTCTGGTAATGGATGGTGATTATGATAGCACAACATTTAAATGTAATTAAAGAATTTGAGTACATTATCAAAAATCTCCCCCCAGAAGAAAAGTCTAGGCCCAGATGGTTTCACTGGAAAAATCTATACCATTCAAGAAAGAAATAACACAAATTTTTCAGAAAATAGAGGCGGCAACACTGCCCAACTTGCTTTATGAGGCCAGTATAATTCTAAACCAAAATCTAAGAAACTGAAAAAAAAAAAAAGAGAGGGAAACAGATGTGGCACAAGCAACTGGGCTCCTGTCTACCATACAGGAGGTCCAGGGTTTGATTCCCAGGGCCTCCTGGCAAAAAGGCAAGCTGGCCCGTGCGGAGAGCTGGCCTACGCGGAGTGCTGGCACACACGGAATGCTAGCCCACACAGGAGTGCTGGCCCACGCGGAGAGCTGGCGCAGCAAGATGACGCAACAAAAAGAGACACAGAGGAGAGACAATAAAAAACGCAGCAGACCAGGGAGCTGAGGTGATGCAAGAGATTGAGCACCTCTCTCCCACTCCAGAAGGTCCCAGGATCGGTTCCCAGGGCCACCTAAAGAGAAGACAAGCAAACACAGAAGAACACACAGAGAGCAGACAGCAAGCACAAACGATGAGGGGCTGGGGTAGGGGGGGCAATAAATAAATAAATAAATCTTTAAAAGAGAGAGAGACAATCATAGAATATTCATCTTGATTACAGATGCAAAAAATACTTAAATATTGGCAAACCTAATATAAAAAGAATAATAGTAAAGTTATCTAGGGAGGTTAATGTTAACTGAAATTCAGAGGATAATCTAAGAATTGTATAACATACTAATTTTGGTGATAGATGAGGACTGTGGTTAATAATATAAATACAAGAATGTTCTACTACAAGGTGTTAAGAATATATACATGGGGAAAATACAACTAATATAACAGATCATAGTTAACAGTAATATTGTAATATTTTGTAGCAAAGGCAAAGAAGGTACTATGTAAATGCTAAAAGTCAAAAAAAAATAATATGGGGTTTATTTTATGAGATGTGAATATGATTAAGCTTTTTTTTTTTAGTTCATTTTATTCATTAACAAGGAGACGTTGGTCACGTCACTTAACCAATCTGTGCTCATTTATGTATCATTCTGAATACTGGAGAAACAATTGTGTGTGTTTTTAGGATTAAATGAGATAAATGTGCCTGGACAGAATTTTTTAGAGTAATGCTTTCATATGTTAAGCTGCCTTTTGTCTGTTATTTTATTTTTTGAAGTTGAAATAAAGTTACTTAAAAAAAAATTTTTTTTTAACCACTAGTAAAATTAAAAAGAATACATCATGACCAAGTAGTTTATCCCAGGAATGTAAAGTTGGTTTACCATTTAAAAATCAATTGATGTATTTTACCATATTAGCAGTATGAAGAAGAAAACCCATATCATCATTTCAGTAAATGAAAATGCATTTAACACAGGGGGAAGCCAAGATGGCGGCGGAGTACGGAGCTCCTGGAGTCAGCTCATGCTACAGGGCAGTTAGTAATCATCCAGAGCTACCTAAAGCACCTGTTTGGGGGCCCCAGGAGACCAGAAGAGTATCCTGCAACATCCTTAAAAGTATGGAAGTAGGAGATTGCCCATCTGCAGAGAGGATTCATGGGTAGAGCCCTCCACGCCGCCTCGGTAGTGGCCGGAGTTGGAAGCTCCATTTCCCATAAACAGGGGAAGAAGAGACGGTTGTCCACCAACTTCAGCTACTGATTAGTGGACTCAGCTGGCTAAAGTATAATCCTTAGAAACAGCTAGGCTTTGAACCTGTCCAAGTTGGAAAGAGTCCGGTAGCTCCATTTTGACTCCACCTCCGGCATGAGGGGAAGCCTGGCTGACTGAAAATCCAGTGAAGTTAGGGACTGGCTTCTTTCCCAAGATCAAACTGCAGCCCTAGCCTAGGCTCCAGCCCCACCTGCAGCAGAGTGGAAGCTTGTGGGACCTGCACCAGGTTCTCCAGGCAACTGCAGGTGCCCTCCGCCAGCACAGACTTAATAGTCAGACACCTGAGGCTGCATCCCCACACCCCAATAGGATAGAAAAGGTGTTGGGTATCCTCAGCATCTCAAGGCAACAGCAGGCATTTTCAGCCCACATGGACTGGTTTGTTGAGCACCTTCGAGTCCATCTCCACCTCTGTCCCGCCATAGGACAAGCAGGGGCTGGTGTTCCCTTAGCCTCTCAGGGCAACTATAGGTGCTTTTGACCTGCACAAACCTGACCATTGGGCATCTGTGGCTCCACCCCCATCCCCAATAGGACAAGAGATGGACTATGTTTGTCCAGCTTCTCTGGATAACTACAGGTGCTTTTGGCCTACACAGCCTGGACTGGTGTGTACTTGTGGATCCACCCTCAACCCCCAGTAGGAAAGGAGGGGGCTGGTGTTTCCACAGCCTTTCTGGGCAATGGCAGACACGTTCAACCTGCATGGACTGGGCTGTTGGATGCCTATAGATCCACCCCCACCAATAGAATAAGAGGGGTGTGGTGTCTCCACAGCCTCTCCAAACAACGGCAGGTAATTTAGGCCTACAGGGTCTGAACTGTTGGGTGCCTATGGATCCAACCCCACGCCCTAATAGGATAGGAGGGGGCTGGTGTTTCCACAGCCTCTATGGGCAACGGCAGAAATTCTTGGCCTAAGGGTCTGAACTGTTGGGAGCCCGTAGAACCACCCCCACCATCCAATAGGATTGGAAGGGGTTGGTGTTTCCTCAGCTTTTCTGAACAACGGGGGTACTTTTGGCCTACAGGGACTGAACTGTTGGGCATTGGTGGTTCCGTTCCTACCCCCTAAAGGGCAGAAGGGATAATACTTCCTCAGCCTCTCAGGGCAACTGCAGGTATATTTGGCCCACACAGATTAGATTGCTGGGCACTCCAAAGGCTCCACTCCCACCCCTGGCAGGGAGGGAGTCTGGTGCTACATCAGTTTACGTGGGCAACTGTGGTCATTTTGGACCCACACGGCATAGATTTCTTTCCACAACTATAGCTCCATACCCGCCCAAGGTAGGGGAGGAAGGGGTGTGAAGCTTCATCAGTCTCTCTGGGCAACTACAGTCTTGTCCTGCCCAACTTGGGTTATTATACACGACTGCAGCTCTATCCCTACCCCTGACAAAGGAGAAAGGTAGAAAAAGCTTCATCAATTCCTGGGGCAACATGGGCAGCTTCAGCCTCCATAGCTTTACAGCACCAACTACATCCTCGACTCCTACTACACAATGAGCAAAGGAGAAAAGATGAGAAAGCCCTAAACTAAAGGGAGAAACTGTACCCAGAATAAATACATCTAGCAAGCCAGATGCAAAAACACCAACAAAAATTACAATCCATACCAAGAAACAGGAAGATATGGTCCAGTTAAAGGAACAAGATAAATCTGCAGATGACTTAAAGGAGTTGAGACAGCTAATCATAGATGTTCAAACAAATCCCCTTAATAAACTCAGTGAGGGGTCGGATGTGGCTAAACTGGTTGGGCGTCCGTCTCCCATATGGAGGGACCGGGTTCGATCCCCGGGACCTCCCGGTAAAAAAAAAATAAAATAAAATAAACTCAGTGAGATGGCTAAAGAGATTAAGGATATTAAGACGACACTGGGGGAGGACAAAGAAGAATTTGAAAGCATACATAGAAAAATAGCAGGCCACATAGGAATGAAAGGTGCAATAAATGAAATTATAAGTACAATGGAGGCATATAACAGCAGATTTGAGGAAGCAGAAGAAAGGATCAGTGAGCTTGAAGACATGGCCTCTGAAAGTGAAAATACAAAGAACAGATGAAGAAAAGAATGGAAAAAATGGAAGATGGTCTCAGGGAACTAAATGACAGCAAGAGCCGTGCAAACATACATGTCATGGATGTCCCAGAAGTAGAAGAGAAGGGAGAAGGGGCAGAAGAATATTTCAAGAAATAATGGGAGACTTCCGGGAAGATGGCGGACTAGTAAGACATGGGAATCTATTCTCCAGAAAAATAGCTAGAGGACAAGCGGAAACAGCCCCGAAAAATATCTTCTAGGGTTTAGGACAGCAGGTGAAGGCTGCACACCACCCAGAGGAGAGAGGGACAGAAGAGGGAAATCGTGACAACAGAACCGTGAGTTGCAAGTAGCAGCTTCTGCTGCTGCCGGCACCCTCCCCCACACTCTTCAGAATTCTCAGGTCTCTGGGCTTGTGACCAAACAAAGGGGGCTTCAAGGACCTCTCCCCTCCCGGAAAGGGGAGAGAGAGGGACACAGCCTTAGGCTGACTCAGGTTCTGACCTGAAATTTGGGTTGCGGACACCACGGGCCCCTCCACACGGCGGTTTGCCCTGGGAGCCTAGAAAGGACTGGAGAAATTCGACCCTCCCAACCTCCCTATCTTCTAGTCTGGACTAATTGTTGAGGACTCCGCAGGAGAGGTGAGAGAGAGCCTGGGACTGACCCTGCTTTGGACTCCCGGGTTTGGTCTGCCCTGTCCCGAGAGTCGTTCCAGGCTGGGTGGGGCTGCGCCATTGTTTGCCTTGGAGCCTGCAAGGGGCTAAAGATATACAAATCTCCCAATCTCCTCCTCTACTAACAGGGACTGATTGTTGAGGATTCAGAAGGGAGTGGAAATATTTCCTAGTTGGGAAAAGAGGGGCACTAGAGAGAAGTCTGGAGAACTGCCTCAGAAAGTTTGAATCACAGGGCTCTTAGCCCCCAGACAGGAAGCTCTACCACATTGATCTGGCTTGTGTCACAACAAATACGCTCCGACCAGGCATTGAATTGAGAGCTGCCAACAGCGCCATCTCCTGGAAGACCAAGGAAGTGCATATAAGAAAATTAATAAGTAAGAGAGGCTTTTCCTGGCCTCTATAGCCTCCCTGCCCAAGGCCCTAGGAAACGACTCTACAACCAATTACTGAGTCCAGTGCCCAGTTTTGAGCAAACAGCAGAACAATCCTAACAATCAAGGTTGAGCCAAAAATCAAAGAGCTGTGGTAACTCACAGCCTCCTGCCACTAAAACCCCATAAAAGAGAAAGACAAAAAGCATCTAAGTAAAATACAAACTAACCAGATGCCTAAGCTCCAGCAAAAGATTACGAGCCATACTAAGAAAATAGAAAACATGGCCCAAGAAAAGAAATACAGCAAAGTCCCAGAAGAGATGCAGAATTTGAGAGAACTAATCAGTGAGATGAGCACAAATTTCCAAAATCAAGTTAATGAGATGAAAGACAATATAGTTAAAGAGATCAATGGCATCAAGAAGTCATTGAGCGAACGCAAAGAAGAATTTGAAACACTGAACAGAAAAGTAACGGAGTTCATGGGAATGAAAGACACAATAGGTAAAGTCAAAAATATATCTGAAGCATACAACAGCAGACTCAAAATGATAGAAAAAGAATAAGTGATACTGAAGACAGAGCAGCTAAAATTGAAGAGAGAAAAGAACAGAGAGAGAGAAAAATAGAAAAAAATTGAGCAGGGGCTCAGAGAGGTGGATGACAACACAAAAACCAAGAACATACGTGTCAGGGGAGTTCCAGAAGGGGAAGAGAAAGGAAAAGGGGCAGAAAGAGTATTTGAGGAAATAATAGCTGAAAATTTCCCAACTCTCACGAAAGAAATGAACTTGCATGTCCAAGAAGCACACCATACCCCAATAAGAATAAATCCAAATAGACCTACGCCAAAACATATATTATTCAGAATGTCAAATGTGAAAGATAAAGAGAAAATGCTCAGAGCAGCAAGAGATAAGCAAACGATCACGTACAAAGGACGTCCAATAAGACTTAGTGCAGATTTCTCTTCAGAAACCATGGAGGCAAGATGACAGTGGTATGATACAATTAGGAAACTGAAAGAGAAAAACTGTCAGATAAGAATTCTTTATCCAGCAAAACTGTCCTTCAAATATGAAGGTGAATATAAAGTATTCACAAACAAACAGAAAATAAGAGAGTTTGCAAAAAAGAATCCACCTTTGCAGGAAATATTAAAGGAAGCCTTAGAACCTGAAAGAAAAAGACAGGAGAGAGAGGCTTGGAGGAGAGTACTGAAGAAAGAAAAGCAGAAAGGATAACCAAAAGAGTAAAAAGAAAGACGAAAATAAGACGACATATGAAAACCAAAGACTAAAATATAGGAAATAAATAGTGCATTTTCAGTAATATCATTGAATGTGAATGGATTAAATTCCCCAATCAAAAGATACAGGCTGACAGAATGGATAAAAAAACATGAGCCATCCATATGCTGTTTACAAGAAACTCACCTCAAACCCAAGGATACAAACCGGCTGAAAGTAAAAGGTTGGAAAAAGATACTCCACGTGAATAGTAAACAGAAAAGAGCAGGGGTAGCTATACTAATATCAGACAAAACAGACTTCAAATGCAAAAAAGTGATAAGAGATGCGGAAGGCCATTATATATTAATAAAAGGGACGATCCTCCAGGAAGATATAACAGTCGTAAATATCTATGCACCTAACCAGGGTACCCCAAATATGAGACAAACTCTGACAAAACTGAAGGGAGAAATAGACATTTCTACAATAATCGTTGGGAGTCTTCAACACCCCTCTCACATCATTAGATAGAACAACTAGACAGAAGATCAACAAGGAAACAGAGAACTTGAATAATATGATAAATAATAGACCTAATAGACATATACAGAACACTGCATCCAAACTCAGAGGGTTATACATTCTTCTCAAGTGCCCATGGATCTTTCTCCAGGATGGACCACATGTTAGGTCACAATACAGCTCTCAATAAATATAAAAAGAATGAAATTATACAAAACACCTTCTCAGATCATAATGGAATGAAACTAAAAATCAATAACAGACAGGAAAAAAGGAAATTTGCGAATGTGTGGAGACTGAACAACACACTCCTAAATATTCCGTGGGTCAAAGAAGAAATTGCAAGTGAAATCAGTAAATATATTGAGACAAATGAAATTGAGAACACAACATATCAAAACTTACGGGATACAGCAAAGGCAGTCCTGACAGGGAAATTCATAGCCCTAAATGCCTATATTAAAAAACAAGAAAGAGCTAAACTCAAAGATTTAACTGAACAACTTGAGAAACTAGAAAAAGAACAGCAAACCAATCCCAAAGCAAAAAGAAGGAAAGAAATTATAAAGATTAGAGTGGAAATAAATGAAATGAGAACAGAAAAGCAACAGAGAAAATCAACAAAACCAAAAGCTGGTTCTTTGAGAAGATCAATAAAATAGACAAACCCCTTGCTAGACTAACAAAGAAAAAAAGAGAGAAAATGCAAATAAATACAATCAGAAATGAAAGGGGGGAAATTACAAATGACATCACAGAAATAAAAAGAATCATAAGAGGATATTATGAGAAACTATATGCCAACAAACTAGACAACCTGGATGAAATGGACAAATTTCTAGAAACTCATAACCAACCTACACTGACACAACAAGAAATACAAGAACTTAACAAACCAATCACAATTAAGGAGATTGAATCCGTCATCAAAAATCTCCCAGCAAAGAAAAGTCCAGGACCAGATGGCTTCACAGTGAATTCTACCAAGCATTTTAAAAAGAATTAACACCAATCCTGTTTAAACTCTTCCAAAAAATGGAAGAGGAGGGAAAATTACCCAACACATTTTATGAAGCCAACATCACCCTAATACCAAAGCCAGTTAAAGATTCCACAAGAAAAGAAAATTACAGACCAATCTCTCTCATGAACATAGATGCAAAAATTCTCAACAAAATACTTGCAAATCGAATCCAACAGCATATCAAAAGACTTATACATCACGACCAAGTGGGATTTATTCCTGGCATGCAAGGCTGGCTCAGCATAAGAAAATCAACCAATGTAATACACCACATTAACAAATTGAAGGAAAAAAACCACATGAGCATCTCAATAGATGCAGAAAAGGCATTCGACAAAATCCAATATCCTTTTTTGATAAAAATACTTCAAAAGATAGGAATAAAAGGAAAATTCCTCAATATGATAAAAGGCATATATGAAAAACCCACAGCCAACATCATACTCAATGGGGAAAGGTTGAAAGCTTTCCCCCTGAGATCAGGAACAAGACAAGGATGCCCTATGTCACCATTGTTATTCAACATTGTACTAGAAGTTCTAGCAAGGGCAATTAGACAAGACAAAAAAATTAAAGGCGTCCAAATAGGAAAAGAGGAAGTAAAACTCTCACTGTTTGCGGATGACATGATCCTGTATTTAGAAAATCCTGAAGTATCCACAACAAAGCTACTTGAACTAATAAATGAGTTCAGTAAAGTGGTAGGATATAAGATTAACACACAAAAATCAGTAATGATTTTGTACACTAGTACTGAACAATCTGAGGAGGAAATCAGGAAGAAAATTCCATTTTCAATAGCAACAAAAAGACTCAAATACCTAGGAGTTAATTTAACCAAGGAAGTACAGGACCTATATGCAGAAAACTACAAAACAATGCTAAAAGAAATTTAAAAAGACCTAAACAAATGGAAAGACATTCCGTGTTCATGGATTGGAAGAATAAATATTGTGAAGATGTCAATCTTGCCCAAACTGATTTATAGATTCAATGCAATACCAATCAAAATCCCAACAGCTGACTTTACAGAACAAGAGAAGGCAATTACCAAATTCATCTGGAAGGGTAAGTGCACCCGAATAGCCAAAAGAAGAGCAATGTGCAAGGAATTTCACTGCCTGGCCTTAAAACATATTACAAAGCTACAGTGGTCAAAACAGCATGGTACTGGCATAAAGATAGACACATCGATCAGTGGAATAGAATTGAGAATCCAGAAATAAACCCTCACCTATACAGTCAACTGATTTTTGACAAACCTACCAAGCCCACGCTAATGGGAAAACACAGTTTCTTCAACAAATGGTGTTGGGAGAACTGGATATCTATAACCAAAAGAATGAAAGAGGACCCCTATCTCACCCCCTGTACAAGAATCAACTCAAAATGGATCAAAGATCTAAATATAAAAGCCAGGACCATAAAACTAATAGAAGAAAATGTAGGGAAACATCTTCAAGACCTTGTAGTAGGTAGTGGTTTCTTGGACCTTACACCCAAAGCACGTGCAGCAAAAGAAAAAGTAGATAAATGGGACCTCCTCAAAATTAAACACTTTTGCACCTCATAGGACTTTGTCAGAAGGGTGAAAAGGCAGCCGACTCAATGGGAAAAAATATTTGGAAATCACATATCTGATAAGGTTTAATATCCAGGATATATAAAGAGATGTTACAACTCAACAATAAAAAGACAAATGACCCAATTAAAAAATGCGCCAAAGACTTGAATAGACATTTCTCCGAAGAAAAAATACAAATGGCAAAAAAGCACATGAAGAAATGCTCAACATCACTCATGATTAGGGAAATGCAAATCAAAACTACAATGAGATATCATTTCACACCTATAGAATGGCCCCTATTTAAAAGACAGAGAACTACAAGTGTTGGAGAGGATGTGGAGAGATAGGAACACTTCTTCACTGTTGGTGGGAAAGCAGGATGGTACAACCACTATGAAGGACTGTTTGGCAGCTCCTAAGGAAATTGAATATAGACTTGCCACGTGACCCTGCAATACCACTACTGGGTATATACCCAGAAGAACTGAGAGCAGTGACAAGAACAGACATCCGCACACCGATGTTCGTAGCAACATTATTCACCATTGCCAAAAGTTGGCAACAACCCAGGTGTCCGTCAACAGAGGAATGGATAAACAAACTGTGGTCTATTCACACGATGGAATATTATGTAGCTGTAAGAAGAAATGAAGTCATAAAGCATATGACAACATGGATGAACCTGGAGGACATTATGTTGAGTGAAGCAAGCCAGACACAAAAGGACAAATACTGTATGAATGCATTACCATGAACCAAATATATTGTGTAATATATTGTTTGATTCAAAAAAAAAATTATATGTATCCATTAGATTTAATTGAGAAATGTAAAAAAAAATAAAAAAATAAAAATAAAAACTATATATACAAATAGAAAAATAAAATAATAAAAATTGGGCAAATGAATGAAAAATTTAAAAATTACACAAAAAATACCACAGCAGTAAACAGCATTTTTTATAGTAATAAAACAGGAATATTAATTACTGATTTAATCAAATATTAGGTATTTGCATATATTTCACCTTCACAGTATCTCTAAAAGCTAGGTATGTGTATTATCCTTATTTTATAAATGAGGAAACTATGGCACAGAGAGGTATATAACATGCCCAAGGTCACAACACTAATGAGGAATCAAGATTTGAACTGAAGAGATGGTAATGCAGACACAGATCATGCTCTGAAGAGGGTAAGTGGACATATTAGAAAGCAGAGTAGAAAGTAAAATTAACAAATCAACAAGAAACTGAATACGCATATACATTTAAAAATACAGTTAAAGTCATAAAATTGATTTGTCTTTTAAAAAAAACTAAAATTAAAAAAATTAAAAATAAACAAAACCACTAAAAGAGTTCAAGTTTTTTTTTTTTTTGAGGATAACATTTGGGAGTGTTTTTTATAATATTTGGCTAAATCAATAATTAGTATTCCTCTTTTATGACTATAATATAAGATATTATTTTTTTATTATAATAAAAAAGCTCAAAAAATTAGAGTACCCTAAGACAAATAGATTCATTAGCACAGTAAGCACTTAAAGACAAAGAACATACCTTAATTATGAACACCAAAATATCAAAATTGCATAGGCTGAGCAATACATTATTACTTTTATAGAACAGAACTCAGTAAAACTGCATAGCACTTTCTAAAATATATCAGTATTCCCATGCATATACTTGAAATCATTCAGAAAAAGCATTTATTCATTTCTTCAATAATCATTTATTATGTACCTATGATTGTCCCAGAACTATGTTATAGACTACTATAAAAAACAAGACAGACCTAAGCCCTAATCCCCACTAAATTTACAATCTATTGGTGAAATACATAATATGAAATAGGGGCTATGATAGGGCTAAGTGCAAAGTGCTAGAATAGCACACTGAACTTGGTAGAGAATGGTGGGACATGGAGGTGGGGAAACAGAGAACGGGAGGTTTTCTGGAGAAAATAATAACATTGATCTAAATAAAGAATAGAAATTAGTCTGGAAGAAAGAGAGAGAAAAGAGGAAAAAAAAGAATAATTTGTGCAAAAGCCAGAAGGCAAGAGAGAACATGGTTTGCTGGGGAGAGAAGGGTGGGTGGAAGAAGGGGTATATATGAAAACCCAAGTATTTACATTCCAAAATATGGCCGAATTGTGGAGTGCAGTAACAAATTCAGCAAGGGTGAGGTGAGCAGGCGCTCACGTTCTCTAAAGGTTACAGACAAAAACTAAAAAGGGTTTCAAGACCCTTTCCCCTTTTTGGGGAGATCACTCAAAGGATCATGCTGATATAAATGAACACACTAACGGGGCGAGAACAAATGCTCTATAAAAGCTGGCATGACTTAACTTCTTCATCCAACATTCAACAGGCTACATGTCCCAAAATTGGCAAAGAGGTTAAAACTGTCACATTAAAAGATTCTTTTGTAGCACATAAACTCCAATTTATTTTCTTATTCTCAAAAAGTCTCTATCCAAAGAGCATGATTTCTTTACATAAAATTATGAGTAACTGTGGAAAAATATAGACAAACTAAACTATAGCACATTCCTAAACTTTTAAAGTGTTAAATTGTTCACGCTCAAACAAATCTTAAAAGTAAGCAAGTCAAAACCTTGAAAGAATCTGATAATAAATCTTAGACTACGGCAGCATTTCCCAACTTACATGTGACATCTTTTTAACAAGAATTTTATCCACACCTTAATTCCAACTAAATGCTCAAACTTTTGAAAACAACCATAACAACATGGCATTAAAAACATAGAGAATGGGAAGCGGCTGTGGCTCAATCGGTGGGGCTCCCGTTTACCATATGGGAGGCCCCGGGTTCGGTTCCCGGGGCCTCCTGGTGAAGGCAAGCCCGCCTGCACGGCGTGGTTAGCTGACCCAGTGAGCACAAGCAGCAAGGGGGGGATAAATGAATAAATAAATAAAATCTTAAAAAAAAAAAAAAAAAAACATAGAGAATGATTACAATCATGTGGAAAGTAAGTTAGCCTAAATTACAATGATTTTGTCCATAAATTTACATTTACTATCAGCAGAATGTATTACATAGTTATTTAAACTGAAGTCAGGCCTACATATTTGATTATATAAAAAATTCTAAAACAATATATTGTCAATATACATATAATCAGAAAATGTTTTAGAATATAGGTCAGATATTAAAAACAGTTGCTGAAGAAAATCAAAGCAGTGCCCACAATTCCACAGCTAAGAAAGGACTAAAAAGGGCCACTCCATATGACTTCACAGGTTGCTTTCTGAACAACTCCAGGGGACACCATACATAGTTGTATACATGAATTTATAAATACATAAATACATATACTAAGCAATATATGTTAAGCCGAAAAAAATGCAAAAACAGAAACAATCTGGGAGAGCCCAAGTCTCAGGAGCAGTGATAAAATAAATATAAAAATAGAATAAAATATTACAGGCAAGATTTTGAGCCTTATGGGATGGTCTTGAGCTAGAATAATTCATTATTATTCAAATACCTACTAAGTGTACTAAATGCCAGGTACTGAAAGATACAACAGTAAACAAGTAGACAAAAATCCATATCCTCTTGAAGTTTACAATGCAGGGAGAGAAATAAATAACTACAAGCGCAGAGGAGGTGGTGAGATAGAAGCATGCCTGGATGTTCAAGAAAACAATAAGCAAAGAGATCATTTTGACTGGAAAAGAGGAAAAAAAGAGGATGAGTAGAAGGGACATAATGATGTTAGAGGTCAAGAAGGGACGGTGATCAGATTGTGTAGGGCCCTTCTCACTTTAAAGACCAGCTTCTAGCTGAGATCGGAAGTCACTGTAGAATTCCCATTCTTATTAACTTATTAGAATCTTCTAATAAGAAGGTTCGAATTAGAACCTTGTATTATTTAGGATCTTGACACACTAACTCAGATCCATCTCTTCTACTTACATGCTATTTCTTCTAAAGTTGAGTTTTTTTCCCCTAATGTTTTATATAGTTAATATTTGTTTAGATTTATAAGTTTATGATTTTTCTTTGCTTATCATTCTTCCTTGGATAGTTTTTCTTCTTCATAAAGAACAGAGGAGTTTGTGTTTGGAGGTTTGCTGGTATTTTTTTACTGAAATTGTCTTTATTTCACCCTTTTTCTGAAAAATACTTTAGCTTCATATACAATTACAATTTGGCAGTTATTTTCTCTCAGCATTTTGAACACATAAGAGTCCCCTGCTTTCTGTATTCATTTGCTATAGTTGAGAAGTCAGGTGTCGATTTCCCCCCCCCTTTGGAGGTAATTTTTCTAGACTCCCTGATTACTTCCAAGATCTTCTCTTATTTTTAGTGTTCACTTAGTTGAGTCTAGGATATATTTTCAGGATTTGCTTTAAGTACTTAAAAAGTGTTGCTTGCTAGATTATTAAGCTGGCTCTAATAGGCATTCAAAGTACTTGAAAAAATCAGATATACTAAAAGTTAAGTATGTTCAAGTCTGTAAATCGTTTTGTTTAGGGGACTTTTATCTGTTAATCCTAAATTATTAAAACATTTTTTTAAAGATCAAATATACATCACCATTCTTATTTTTATACAAAAATCACTTATTTATAAATAGTAATAATAACAGTTAGACATTATGACTATTATTGAAGTGACTGGCACAATGGAACAGCAATATGACTAACAAAATTGTCAAAAGATACAGAGGATGTAAAGTATCTTTTAATGGCAGAGAATATGGAAAGATAGGTAAGGCAAGAAATAACAAAATGTCCTCCCAGACAGAATCACAGGCATTCTGGACCCTCAAAATTCCCAACAGAAAATTATAGCTGTGAAAGACACTGCTCAAAGAGAATGAAAGATTTTACCAGGCATGAGAAACTTGTGTTTACCTTTCTCTCAGGGAGTTTTATACTCTATTCCACTATCCACTTATCTTCACCCCAATTCTAGTGACAGACTATATGGACCTGCCTGATCACCAGGTACAAGTAAGTGATGCAAAACAACTTTATCACAGTCCTTATTTAGAGATAGTGAAATAAAAAATTAATTTCCCAGTGAGCCCAAGTTTTATGACTATCTGAAGTATATTTCTGTAACATATATATTAGGGATGGGCAAACTGCAGCCAGCAGGCCAAATCCAGCTCTCTGTTGTAAAAAAAGCTTTACTAGAACACAACCACACAGACAAATGCAGCTCTCTGTTGTTGTAAATAAAGCTTTACTAGAATACAACCACACAGACAAATGCAGCTCTCTGTTGTTGTAAATAAAGCTTTACTAGAACACAACCACACTTGTTTGTTATGTATTGGGTATGGATACTTTTGCATTACAATTGAAGATTTGATTGCTTATGACAGACCATATGGCTGGCAAAGTCTGAAATATTTACTATCTGGGCCTTTACAGATAAAGGTTGCCAATCACTGATTTACATCACTACCACGACCACCACCGTCTCCGTAGTGAGACTGCTTTCAGGACCCAGGCTGGCACCACAATACACTGAACAGGCAACTAAGCAGGGGCCTTTCACCCATCCCCAGTTCAGGTAAAGGGTACATTCTGACACAAAAGTTGCAAACCCTTGGGGGTTGTCTGTCTGCCATAGGTTGGGGCAGCAGGACTGTAAGAAGGGGAGAACAACTTCTCCCCCAGACCTGAGACCCATATTTTCATTTACCACTGGTGTTCTTGCAAATTATGTAGCTGGTCCTGACTGTTTTAATGGGAAAGAAAAATTAAAAGCTGCAGTTATGAGAATTCCATTCTATCAAATTCAGTATAGAATTTATTTTTGTTTTGTCCTATACTTCTCTGAGCCATTCCTTATCACTTTGCTACAGCCATATGGCTTTCTTCCTATCTCACTTTTTTTTTTTTTAAAGATTTATTTACTCTATCCATTTTAAACCCCCCTTTCCCCACTTGCTGTTTTGTGTCCATTCGCTGGGCAATTCTCTGTGTCTGTTTCCTGCCATCTCTTCTCATCCTTCTCCTCCAGTCTTCACCAGGATTCGATTCTGGAGACCTCCGATGTAGGAGAGAGGTGTTCTGCCACCTGCGCCACCTCGGTTCCTGGTTTTTGGAGCACCTCGTCTTGACTCTCCTCTGCGTCTCTCTCCTGTTACATCATCATCTTTCTGCATGACTCCCGGGGCCTGGCGGCTCACTGGCACACAGAGCCAGGCAGCCCATGCGCCTTCTATACATATACATACATACACACACACACACACACACACACACATATATTTTTTTAATTTTACCGGGAGGTCCCGGGGATCAAACCCAAGTCCCTCTATATGGTGATGGACGCCCAACCATTTAGGTCTCGGGGATCAAACCCAGGTCCCTCCATATGACAGATGGACACCCAACCATTTGAGCCACATCTGCCCCCGTCTTCCTATTTCTTAAACCAACAAACTCATTTCTACTACATGTCATTATCATACCTGGAATGCTCATCAACTAGAAGTAAACCTTCACATTTCATTCATGTCACTGCCTGAGTATGACATCTTCAGAACGGATGGAGATGCCTGATTATCATGATCCCCATTTATTAAAGCAGGGGTTCTTAACCAGGTAAAGATTTCAGGGCATCCGTGAGCTTGAATTGGAAAAAATTGACTTATTATCTTTATTTTCTCTGACTTCTAACTGAAATTAGCATTTCCTTCACTTATGAATGTATACAATAAATTACAGTAGTATTCATTTTATGTCACAGTACAGTTGTTGCATATCTCGAAAAATTGCTTACGTTCATCCATACTTCAAAATTATGGTAGTTGTTAGACCTGACGCTAGTTGAGTCATAAAACTATCAGCTGCTACATTCTGAGAAGGGGTCTGTGGTTTTCACCTGACTGATAAAGGGGTCCATGGAACAAAAAAGCTTAAGAACTCCTATATTAAGGAGTCAAATCAACTGGTGTGGTATATCACCTCCAAAGACAGCCACCATCAATTTCTTCCCTCCAGGTATGTACATGCCTCTCCCCCATTGAGAAATGGAGTTTATTTCCTCTCCCTTGGAAACTGGGATGGCCTTATAAATGCTTTGACAGAATGCAGCAGAAGTGACATACTGGACTTCTAAGCCCAGGCCTTAAGAAGAATGGTAGCTTCCTCTTCCTTCTATGCTGAGAAGCAACAGTCACTTGAGAGAACAAATAGAGCAGGCACATAGAGGAGAACTGAGCTGCTCTAGTCAAGTCTCAGCTAAGCTCTCAGGCAATAACCAGCATCAACTGCCAGGCAAGTAAATGAGCCGCCCTGGAAGTTGCAATCCAATCGAACTCCAGCTAACATCATAACATCACATGGAGAACTGCTTCACTGATCTCAGCCCAACCAAAGAATCTTTAAAAATAATTTAATTGCTTGTGCTTGGAGTGGTTTGTTATATAGCAATAGAAAACTAAAACACCAAGGTTAGACTATAAGCTCCATCACAGATGGGCCTATTATTTAACCTCTTTGTGCCTCATTTGTTCTCATCTGCAAAATGAAGATCATGACATCACCTACTTCACAGAGGTATTCTAAGAATTAAATGTGCTAATAGATGTAAAACACTCAGCAGAGTTCTAGGCATATTCCTGACATAATGCAAATCACTGTTCTATCACTGCTACTTTTATTAATGATATTACTTACGTATTCTAACCTCCTTTGTTTTCTTCAAAGCACATATTACTATCTGAAATTATGCTTATCTGTCTCCCCTCCACCAAAGTATGAGTCATGAGATAAGAAATGGTTTGTTCACCAGCACCTAAAACAGAATTTTGCAGACAGGGATACTCCATAAATTATTATATATTGAATAAATGAATAAAGATTTATAAAACCTTTCAGAGTAAATAATAATATCTAAAAACTGCTCCCATACTTTATCTTAAAAATAAGTCTGATAAGAGGAACTCAAAACAAAATAAACATAAAAACATTTATAATACTTTCTTGATATAAATGCATTTACTTTTTACTGCACAAATATTTACCCTTATTAGATCATGTACTGCTCAAATATGCCTGAGTGATGTCTGGCATTTGATCCAGCATGGTTCAGGTGTGATGAAGTTGTTTACTCATTTGTTTAATCTTACATGTGTGAACATGTGAAGACCTGAGTTTAAAAAATATTGTGCTAGGACACAGATGTGGATCAAGCAGTTGGGCGCCCGCTTCCCACTTGGCAGGTCCTGGGTTCCGTTTCTGGGGCCTCCTAAAGAAAATGAGTAAAACAACGAGCAAAACAACAAGCAAACAATGAGTAAAACAAGGAGCGAACAACACACAAACAATGCACAAACAGACAAGGGAGCTGATGTGGCTCAGTGACTGAGCACTGGCCTCCCACATACGAGGTCCCAGGTCAATCCCCAGTTCCAGTATTTAAAAAAAAAAAAAGGGAAGCGGCTGTGGCTCAATCAGTAGGGCTCCCGTTTACCATATGGGAGGCCCCGGGTTCGGTTCCGCAAGCCCGCCCGCACAGCGTGGTTAGCTGACCCAGCAAGCACAAACAGCAAAGGAGGGATAAATGAATAAATAAATAAAATCTTAAAAAAAAAAAAAAAAAAAGGGTTTAATATTCAGTCAAATCAATATCAATGACACATTTACAATTAACAGCACTACATGAACAGAAATAGAAACAGAAATTTTAATCTGGGGTCCATCTAAAACAAATTACCCTGGCAACACAAATTAACATAATACCAGTTTTCAAACTGTTGAAATTTGGTATAAAACACATCGGAAGGGGAATTCCTCAATTACAGATTTTTTAAAGTTTAAAACCTATTTTAAAGATGAATTAAAAATGAGACATTCACAGAACTCTGAAGCACCTCTGTGGAAAAACACTTGTCTAGAAGGCAGAAAGGCACACAATCACATATTCAGTTTAACAAGTACCCTAATGCTGTGATTCTCAACTTTTCCTCTACCTTGATACAAACAACAGATGCAAGAAACTCTCTCCAAGCCCCCACCCAGTTATAGAAGGAGTTTTCACATGTAAGAACAGGACTTTATAAGGCAAACAAGCTAGAGGGATGTGGTATAGAATTTCAGAAGAGAAATAAACATATAGAAAGTCAGGGAAGTATGAAAGAACATGCTATGGCTGAAGCACTATTAGTAAGCAAGTCCTGGTAGATGCCAACCATTAGAACATAAAAATTAAGAGGAAGGAGCCAAAGTGGCTCACTAAACATAAAAAGTAAGAGGAGGGGGAAACGGATGTGGCTCAAAAGGTTCGGCGTCCATCTACCATATGGAGAGACCGGGGTTCGATCCCCAGTACCTCCCGGTAAAAAAAAAAAAAAAAAAGTAAGAGGAGGGAGCCAAGGTGCCTCAGTGGTTGAGCAATGGCTTCCCACATTTGAGGTCCCAGGTTCTAGCCCTGGCCCCCGGTATCTAAAAAAAAAATTTTTTTAATAAAAAAAATTAAAAATTAAAAAATTAAGAGAAGAGATTGCTAAGATATGGCACTGTATGGGAATGCCCATTCAAAAATCTTGTATGCTAAGAAAAGGATTTTCAATATCAAAAATTACTAAACCCACCAGGATTGCTAAAATTAAAAAAGACTGACAACAGCAAAATTTTGGCAAGGGAGTACAGCAACCGAAACTCTCATATACTGTTGGTTGGAGAATAAAATGACACAACTACTTTGGAAAAAAGTCTAGCAGTTTCTTATAAAATTAAATATATACCTACCCTATGACCCCAGCAATTCCACCCAAGAGAAATGAAAACATATGTCCACAAAGATTTGAATAAGAATATTCTTATGAATAAAGATTCATAACAGCCAAAAATGGAAACAACACAATGCCCATCAACAGAAGGATGGATAAACTGTGGTATATTCATATAATTCATACAAGTGAATATTATTCAGCAATTAAAAGGGTCAATCTCAAAAACTTCATGTTGAATGACAGAAGACTTGCAGACTGTAGGCTGTATGATTGCAGTTATAGGACATTCTAGAACAGGCAAAACTAATTCCTAGTGGAAAAAAAAGTCAGAAAAATCAGAATGGCCACATAGGGTTAGGAACTGATTGAGAAGGGCCATGAGGTAACTTTCTAGAGTGATGATAATGTTCTGGTAAACTTTTTCTCTAAATGGTCAAATAATAAATATGTCCGGTTACACAGGCTCTGCCTCAAATACTCAACCTCTGCTGCTGTAATGTGACGTAAAAGACATAACATGTGAAAGAGTGTGCATGGGCAATGGCAAAGAAGATATTATATCAATTCTAAGAGACAACAATAGGAGGGTAATAAGGGTGTATGGGAGTAATGAAAAGCTTCTAAAATTGCCTGAGGTGATAACAGCACACCTGTGATGAAAATAAGAGTCACACAGTGCACACTCTGAATGGGTTATATAAAACATGGGACTGTATAATACAGGAAATCCAGTGGTAGAAGATGGACTGTGGTTAACAGGGCAAATATGAGAACGTTCTCTCCTGAACTATAACAAAGGTACAATACTAATATAGGGTGTTAATAATCGAGTGGGTTGGGGGTAAAATACATGAAACGTAAGATATAGGCCATAGTTATTTTGACGATGCTATTTCATAGCTTGTAACAAATGTTTCACAACAATGCAAGATGGTCATGGTGGGATGATGTATAGGAGCTCTGCATGATTACATGCATGTTTGTTTTGTAAGTTCACAACTTTTACTATAAACTTATTGTTTATGTATGTTCATGTATGAATGATAGAATTCAATAAAATTTTATTTAAAAAAAAAAAAAGAGTAGGCATGGCTGAGTTCCAAAAAAACTTTATGGACCATAGTTTGCCCATCCCTGTTCTATACCTTGAAAGTGGTTCATGTTACAAAGATGCATGCATTTGTCAAAACTCATCCAATAGGACAAGTACAATTTGTGCATTTCACTATATGTCAATTTTACCTCAAAGAAAAAGAATCACTAATATTGAACTCAAGGTTCATGATAAGCATAAAGTTGTGGTTAAGTATACTGATATCTGCAAGCTACTTTGAAATGCATCCAAAAATAACATAGACTGACAGATTTATATATAATAAAGCAAATATAACTTAACAACCTTATACTCTACAATTTGTATATGGTATATGGGGGTTAACTGTACAGTTCTTTCCATTTTTCTATATATTTGAAAGTTTTAATGTTAAAAAATGTTGGGGGGGGGAATACAAAGAGTCTTTTGAAGATTTCTGTAAATCAAATTTATATTCCACAAATAACTCATGTAGTACAAATGATATATTGAAGGATGAAGATGAAGTAAGAAACAAGTAACACTATTCCATGCCACAGAAAGCATCAGCATCCAAGGAGTAAGTACAAAATCAGTTCCCAAAGAAGAGAAAGCAGAGAAATAAAGAGTAGAAAGCTTCTTGCTATCAGTAATAAGGAAGGCGTTTCAAGATGTTCAAAGATCAAAGTGTCAATGGAACACAGAAATCAGGCAAGATGAGGACTGAAGCAAGAAGAGGACTGAAAAGCAGTTAGATTATGCAATCAGGTAACCTTGATGATGTGAAAGAAGTGTGGTAAGAATATAAACCAGATAAATTATATTGATGACTTAGGGAAACAAACAAGTGAATGTGTAATCAAGCTAGGCCTAGAAAAGAAGGCAATAACTAGAGAGAATATAAGATTTTTGGCTGCAATACTTCTTTAAAATAGAAAAGAAAAGGAAAAACTACATCTAAAAATCACCATATATTATCTCATCCAGAATGTAGCCCCTTTGGCAAGGCTGTCCTCCATGGGGCTGAGCATCCCTGTACATTCTAACTAAGTATGACAGCCTTCGATGCTAAACCATCTCCTGATACTGAGCAACTTCTTGTCATAAGTCACACTGGCAACAAAGGTTAAGATAATCACAACATGTAACTGCCTTCCCAACAAGAGGTGGACTAGCTTGTCTGTTGTTTGCTACCTGCTAAAAAATAAAGTGCTGTGTTCACGGCCCTGAGTTCCTCAGATGCAATATAAATCTATTGCATGGGTCCATCTGAACCCATCACCACCATGGGACTTGGGACCAAGGAAAATCCATACAAATATGGTGATGTTCATGCTGTGGAGTCAGTAATAATGTCATTTGACTCCGACCTGGAAGTCCCCTTACTTCTGCCAACACTCATAAAACAGTAACAAACTGATTAGTTATTATAATAAGTAGAGCAAAATCAAATCTTAGACTTTTCACAGTTCTTGATAAGGACAAGCAAATTCATGTTGCTACATAAAACAAGAAACATAATGACATCACCAGGAAAAAAGGAAATATAATATTTTAAGGTTTGTAAACTTTATACATAATATTAGTTATTTGCCATGTACTAGTCATTATACAAGTTTTACAATTATTACCTTACTTGGTTCTCATGTAGGTACTAATACAAGGAAAGTTATGATTCAAGGTGCTAAGTAACTTAACCAAGCTCCCACAATTACTAAAAAACTAAACATAAGTCCAGAAGACTTTAAAATCCTGGTTTTTAACCATTAATGGTCAAACCTCCATCCCTCCTGATTTTTCAAGGGCTAATCTAATCCTCTGGATACAAGACCTTTGTAAATATAAATACTTCAAATTATCTTCCATAAAAAAACTAACATTTTGAAGTGTCAATATGATCTGGAAAAAAAAATTGTGGCCAAAGTTTAGGAAGAGGTGGGTTAAACAAATCCAAACCATTGTTTTTACTGCATAACTTCTCATGGTTTTAATTTGCTAATATATATTGTAAATCATCCAAGAACCCCTATTACCATCATTCTGGAATATAGTTTGGCAAACTATTGCTATAATCAACAATGCCAATTTAACTTGTATACAGAATACCTTTTAAATCTTAGTAGTCAACTTGTGTAGGTACATAATCCTGTAAAACAGAGATCAAATTCAGAATGACAAGGGTAAGAATCAAGCCTTTTTATAGCTCTACTTTGTCTCCACTGCTTTACTTAACAAAATTCGGGCCCTCTAGACAATGGAAAGAAAGAAGAGCCCTTAGAAAAAGCCAGTTCCAGATGAAAGGTTCTGCATTGGTTAATGGTAGTAAGTCATTCTCATGATCTGGGGCTTCACCATTACCTTTTCAGTTTGGAGATCTGAAATTTTACTGTTTAAAGTAATACCACATACTATCTCAGTACGTATACTTACCTATCTCCTTACTTAGTCATCCTTAACATTCAAGAACCAAAATTACATATTAGCCCAATTAATTAAGCGCTCTAGAGTTTTCAAAAAAACTAAGCTAAAGACAACCACAAAGCAGTTGTGTTCACCGTGTAAGCCAGGGCTGCAGACTGGTTCCTAGCTAAATAGTCTTCTGGAAACTTTAACTCAGCTGCCTCTGTCACATAGCTGGATATAGTTATTGATCAAGCATTCTCAACAAAACCAAGAATTAAATCAGGCAGATGAAATTACTATGTAATTACACAGGAATAGAAATTAAATGGGTAGAAGGCCTCTACCCATTTAAAGTCTATGTAAGATACAACTTCAGTTTGAAAAATATGGGAGTTGAGGAATGAAATATCATATTGTTCACTTATTTTAAAAGAGTTGTAGAGAAAAATAAAGTAGGAAATAGTTTAAAACAGAAAATTTCAATATTTTGGTATCGGGATTTTAAAAAAATAAAGTTATCTCAACTAGTCATAACTACTTTATGCAAATGTAACAATATAATAAATTATTTTAAGGCACAAGGTTACATCAGTTAAAAATGTTTCGAGTAGTGACTTGTATATGAAAACATGATTGATTCTGATAAGCAAAATCATCCAAAGAGAAGAAGTCTGAGAAACAAATAGGCACAAGAAAGAAAATAAATTAGAAAAAAGAAACAAATCCCATTAGTAATATTATTTGACATTTATCTACTGCATTTCATTTTTCCTAGCATCTACAAAAATAACAATACCTTAAGAAAAATCAAACCAACAAAAGTGATGTAAACCAACAACTTGAAAAATGCCTTCTATACTGGCAGCAATGTTTTTCAAGCCATTCTAAAAATACTGATAAATTTTCAGAAAATTCAAAATATGGATCTTTTGTAGATTTTACATGATGTAACCACCTGAAAATGGAAGCATCATTAGCTTTTATATTAGAAAAATGCAAAATTATATATAATGGAATCTCATCTTTCAGGGTCCTTCATATTGCCAAAACGCATTTATTAAGGGAAATTCTTAGTTCAAAACTCTTATATGTGCAAATGGATTTCAAAAGTGAAATCTGGGACTAACACAACTATATTTGTAATACTTTATAGACAGTACTATATACTGCACCATCAGCACTACACATTGTTTTTTTCTCCTCTTTCCCAGAAAATAGGTTTAAATAAATAACCATCTGAAAAGTTTATAGAGTAATATGTTACCTAGCTATAACATAATAGTCACTTTTTGCTGAGTTCATTTTTAAATAGGGTTTACAATAGGAAATCTCCAATAGACATCAGCAGGATTAATACATAAAGAACACATTAGAAAAATTGACACTTAAAATGCATAGGACCAACTTTGCACTTATTTCAGCAGTTACAATGTTTTATATGGAGCGCTAATAAACTAAACTGGAAAACTTTATATTTAATGAAAAATAACGTTTTTAAAAAGATTAAAATTTTTTCTAACAATATAAACTTCCTGTTCCCTTCTCGCAAAAGAAAAAAAAAAAAAAAACGGATGGAAAAAAAAAAATTCATTCACTTTTAATACTGACATAATGGAAAAGGACAAAATGACAAGGTTAAGTAGAGCAGAGAAACAAAATCAGCATTACGCCTATTTCCTAAGCTTCCCTTACTCCTAACCCAAATTTTTACCAAATCCACACATCACCTTAACTATGCTTACACCTCCTACTCCCCTGTCCCATTTATGACGTTCACCTTCCCCGTAGGTATGTGAGTACCATTTCCAGTAGCCAATCGACTGGAATGTCTCAGGAGTGAATGGGTCAAGGAGTTAAGGGAATGATCGAGGCCAGAAATAAGTTTCAAGGCAAGGTAGGGAAGACTTACAGGATGAAGGTAGGGGTGGGGGTCTAGGAGGAGACCTGGGGCGAGAGGGACGGGTCTCTAAGGAGTCACAGGCAGGCTCCACAGAAAAGAGGTCTGACGTGAGAAGCTCCAGCCAGATGAGCCCAAAGAATTAGCCAGCACGTCCTCTCCGGGAATAATCTGAGGAAAGGGACTCTCGGTGCCACGGCGGGAGCCCAGGGTGCTGGGCCGCGCAGGAGGCCAGGAACTCACCACTTGATAGCGCCCAGTACCCGACTGGTGAAGATCCATCCTGCCCGACTCCGGATCGGGCTTCCAAGCCGGTAAGTCCCCTAGGCGCTCAGCCTCCTCGGCCACCTCCGTCGTCGTTGTCGTTGTCGCCGCCGCCGCAGCGCCCCTTCCGCCTGTGTTTCTGCCGCCGCTGTCGCCCTGCTGGGCCGCTTCACTTCCTGTCGCTCCAGCAGCAACCGCGAAGACCTCCGCGTCAGCCTCCGACCGGTGGAGAAGCTCGGAGGCGCCGCGGAGGTGAAGCGCGCTACTGAGCATGCTCGGAACTGCCGCGCAGGCGCGACGGGTTCTCAGGCGCCCAAGGCGCGTCCCGAGTGGGAGGGTTTCGCTGGGTAGGAGGAGATGGAAACGAAAGAGAAGTCCGGGGGAGCTGTCAGCCTGTGGGAGTGGGAGGTGGCAAAAGAAACGGAAAACTGTATCACCGTCCTTGATTGGATTTTTCTATGTGGACGGATTTCGCGCAATCACAGACGTGCGCATAATCACATGACACAGACAGATGTCGAGAGGAGAGGGGCCACATTCCTAGAACACCTGAGGGTAGGTCGTCCATTTACCCAACTTGTCTTGTTACTCACCCAAGGTAGGACAATAAAAGGAGATCCATCCCAAGGACTTTCTTAGAACGCTGAAAGTCATTAGTGAGGTAAGGGATTTTTTAATTTTTTAATTAGAGAAGTTGTGGATTCACAGAAAAACCATACATAAAATGCATGGTTCCCATACACCACACAAAACACCTTATGTTGGTGTGGTACATTTGGTAAAATTGTTGAAGCACATATTTATACGGATTTTTTTTTTAACCCTTAGGATTTTTTTGTTTTGTTTACATATTTGATGGTAAGAGATGTAAGAATCCAGCAGGGATTTTTCACACATACTCATGTACCTCTCTAACAGGCCTCCAGAACTCCAGGTTACTGTAAAGATACAAGAGAATAATGAAATAAGGTAGAACTATTTTAAGGTCATACTCAAATCAATATTCTAAAAGGTTTAACAGTGAAGAATCCCTTTGTGTGCATCATTGTAAAGGCTATCTCAGTGCCTAGTTAACCACACATGACCTACTATGTGTATATCTGGAAGAAGGCGCATGTTCCTCTAGCAAGTAGCAAATTAGAAGAGTATGATGAGGTGAGGTAAATTACCTAACTTTTAACTGAAAATTTTTCTATATCCTGAAAACAATGATTCCACGTGATCTGGCCCAGAGGTTCTCAACCTTTTTACTTTTTTAAGACAGCTGAACTTTTTTCCCCTAAATGATATTTTACAGTGAGGCCACCTGAGGGGAGGAAGGAGCTCTGGAGCCTTACCACTTTACCTGCCCACTGACTCTGGCATCTCCAGAGGGGGTTTCTGAATGCAAAAAGGCCAATGGATCAGCCTGATCAGCTGGTTGAAATAACAGAGATACAATAAATACTGAAACTCATGGAGAGATCATCAACCAGAAAAATTAAGCCTTTCTAATAGATAGTTTATTCCAAGAGTTCATCAGCTCTTCCATTTTTGCAGCTTTGACATGTCTAATGGCAGGGAGAATTAATAGCCTAACAATATTAAGAGGCAATGACATCATTTTTAAATTTCTTTAAGATTGCTTTGCTCTAACAGTTTATTTTAGAGTCTAAGACAATAAACATGCCATGTTAATCATATTACTGATGCAAGAGCTCACCCTCACAATTTCATCCCAAATGGTGTTGCTTTTCAATGATCAAAACAACAGCCTGTATCAGCAAAATGAAATTAGATTTCTACATCATTTATAGTCTGTAAGATTCAATTTCAAACTTAATTTTATATGCTCTTGCACTTTGACTAATCATTTATATTTTCAATTTTTTCTCAAATAAGACTTCAATCTATTCAGGGCATAAGCCATTTTTTCACATTTAGCACACCACAGTTCTGAGAATATAATGGTGGAAAACAAAGACCTGATGAAAAGCTTTTGGGGAAAAGCTTCCAAGTTTTGTGATCATTTTGCTAATCTAGCAGAGCTGGTGAAAAAATTCAACAGGAAAACATGCTTTCAGGAATAAAAAAGAGAAAGAGGAAAAGGAGAAGTAGAATAATAATTAACATGTATTTTTTTTTTGCATAGTAATTTAGTTTTTATTGTTATTATATTATCACTGAATGGGAATCCTAGAGGACAGAGTGGGAGAATTTTGGAATGTACCCAGGAGATAGTAGGCATAAAGTAAAGGCAGTGGAATGGCAGAGAGGAATGGAGATAAAAGATCAAGAAATAAGTTGACCACCAAGGATTGCACTCCAAAACATGGCTAATTCTGTATATCTGGGGTGATCATACAATAGTCACATAATAGTCATAGAAAAGCTTTGTATTTCCATTTTATATCTAAAATCCAGCTCTTGCTTAAGAAAAACAATAAGACTTTTGGCTCAAACAAGAATATAAAATATAGCTGAGGACAACTGGAATCCGGGATTCAATCTGTATATTTAAATCAGATGAGATTTTCAAACTCTTTGTATGGAATCTAGCAATTTTTAGACTCTACCCTCCATTATGCATGATGGAGAAGAGGAAAGTGCCAGTTATCTTATGATTTAATGGAGCAAGTTCCCAGGTATTTAGCTTGTATAGGAATGCAGAGATACCAATTACAGCCAGTGAAGCAGATAACAAGTAAGAAAAGCAATCAGAATTATAAATTTTTACTCAAGGACTATTAACATAGGCCAGAACAACAAGTTTTAAAGACTTTTAAGTATTCTAAAATCTTTTTGTTAAAATTAAATTTCCAAGGGCTTTATTTTAACAAAGAACAAAACAAGTTGGAAACAGATACTGTTGTCACAAGTCTTCCTTTTGCGCAGGAAAACAAATTGATATTCTCATACATGCTTTCAATTAGCAAGAAAGGAAATATTTGGTTTGAATGAATGCTATGCTAAAAATTAGGGTGATTTAGGGTGGGCTGTGAGGTTATCATCTCCAGGACTCTGAGGAGAAGGAAGAATGATTATATACTCAACATTGAACATTAATGGTTGACAGTGAAATTACATAATTTGGTGGGCTTACACACCTACAGTTTTAGCAGACTAAAGATAGTTGACTTTAGATTATTAACTGTGGTTTCATAGCAGTGTTTTTTAGAGATTTTTAATTTTTCATGGAAGGGCTGCATAGGCCCATGGTTCAAATGATTCTATTTTTTTCCCATTTTGTGTAGTTTGAGACATAGGCAACAACAAATTATTATTACTTCCCCTTTTTGGGCTGTGGGGCAGCTGGCCCTTTAACTTTAGTGCCTGTCTGGGTCTTGCTGTTAGCATTGTAACTGGAAATATGGCTGCAGCCCACAGCAGCGAATTACAACAGTCCCCTGCAGCGTCTGCAGCCCTGAAAGCAGACCTTGCCCCTTCGAAAGCAGGAGGGGACCGATGTCGCAGTCATTGGAGTGAGCAGGAAGGACACTCATGGGTGATGTTCATGAGCTGCTGGCGAGTGACGGGCAGTTGGAACTGCTAGGCCGGGCACCACAAGGTCTCGTATCCACCATCTTTGCCTTTTCGGTGGAGCCACTCTGCTGCTTTTTGGTCTCAGTGGTGTGGCTCTGGATCCTCAGAGGGCATCTGCCTCAACAGTCCCAAGAGAGATGCAGGTTTGATTCAGTGTCCAGTGTTGGGTGGATTCTCAGCAGAGGCAGGGTGGAGATTCTTCACCAGTCAGTCTGAGTGATCCCAGACCTGGTTTCAGCACATATGTTAGAGAAAAGCGGTGCTTACTGGGACGCAGAGACTGACGATTACAGGCAGGAAGTTTATTGGGAAGCTCTCCCAATGGAGGGGGTCTGAAGAGAGACTTCAGCCCCAATTAACATGTATTGAGCCCTTCCTAAACCAGGTATTTTACATGCATTATATCATTTCATCTTATCCTCACAATGACTTCATGATGTAGACATGATTGTAATCCCCATTTAACAGGTGAGGAAACTAAGGCACAGAGAGGTTCAGGAACTTGTCCAAAGCCAAATCACTGCTAAGTGGTGACAAACTCCAGAGCCCCCACCCACTATATTAAGAACTATGCTTAATATACCTTTTTTGGAGGGGAATATGCTTAATATCCCTCTTTTACCCATCACTATGTGAAATTTGTGCAGAAACATAAGAAAATAGTGACACATCACAATGAGCCAAACTGATTTCCTTAAATCCTACCTTCATGATCTGTATGAAATAAATTATTCTTATTTATAATCCCCAAAAGAGCCATTCTGTGCACCTTTTGCCCATTTCACAACTAAGCGTGCCCTGTAATGGACCATCACATGCAGAGGACCTAAATTGTGCCGTTAGGAACAATGTATTTGAGATGAAACGGGAGAAGTAATGCTTTTACCATTCTAGAGTCATAAAGCAACTTCTGATCATATATTTTTTAACCCTAATCTTTTGATGATGATGTTAACTCTAGTTACCTAAAATAATCGGTGGCGATGCACTGCCACACTCAAGTAGAATTTTAGGAATTTAGCGTACTTCACTAGCACATCTTGTTCTAATATAATCGATTTTCATTTCCCAGTACACACCCACCCAAAATTTTACTAGTTTCCCACTGCAGTATTGGAGCAGACATGGAGATAAACTGCCCAGATTCCTTTTCAAGAAGCACTCTTTCGGGAAGCAGATGTGGCTTAACCGGTAGGGCTCCCGTTTACCATATGGGAGGCCCTGGGTTCGATTGGGGCCTCGTCTTGAAGACAAGCCAGCCCGTGCAGCACGGTGAGCTGAGCTGACGTGGCAAGACGACCCAGCAGGGGAAGACGGGTAGACACAGGGAGACGAGCAGCAAATGGACACAGTGAGCTGCAGGCAGCAAGGGGGGAGGCGGGGGTAAATAAATAAATAAAATCTTAAAAAAAAAAAAAAAAAAAGCACTCTTTGCCCAGCTTCAAGGAGGGTGGTTAGCTTACAAGGGTGGTC
This sequence comes from Tolypeutes matacus, assembly GCA_026826555.1. Taxonomy (NCBI): domain Eukaryota; kingdom Metazoa; phylum Chordata; class Mammalia; order Cingulata; family Chlamyphoridae; genus Tolypeutes; species Tolypeutes matacus. The sequence continues at coordinate 26,690,480 of JAKSZT010054334.1, forward strand.
CCAACCAATGACCCAGTGATAGAGCATGGCAGTGATAAAAGGGCTAGCCATTTTTGCCCAACACTGGACTCCTTTAAGGGACGGGCTTTGCTTTGGAGCTTCCTGTTGAGCTGGCAGAAACTTTGTCAGTTCTGCATAACTTTGTGACAGCTGCCCCTGTGCAATCCTACTTCTTCCTTTTTCCTTTCTCAGATGTTACTCCTCAGTAAATATAGAACTTCACATGAGCATCTGCCTCCCAGAGAACCCAACCTGAGACAAGTACCAAGATGTAAAATGATGGATCATTGTTAATATTATCAAAATCGTTTTAAATGACTATAACTGTCATTTTACATGGTTGATGTTTCATATCCAGAATAATCCTCAGTAGCCTATGATGTTAGCATTTTCTCATGAAACCATGATGTATCTACTGCCTTAGGAAGGCTGTCCAAGAATGACTTTGATGTTGTTCTGTAGAGTGATGCTTTTAGGTAATAGGGGACCCTTTGGCTGGGACATACATCTCATTAGGAACCCCTCCTACCTTCCCAGAAGCAGAGCCATTCCATCCAAACGTAAACTGATTTCTCATCCTCCTCCAACCTCTCCTCTTACTTCTAACCAGGTATTTTGTATACAACAAGTGCTTGAAGATACTTTGTTGAAATCCTCTCCAGTTAAAGAACAACAGATCTGCCCTTGTCTGCAAAGGACCATCTTCACAGACCTAAATCACTTTCTTCTTCAGTGATTTTCACTTTTTTTTAAACCACCTCCTCTATAACATGCAACTACTCCTCAAGTAGCTCCTGATTTAGTTAATGTAGCTATAGATTATAATAATTAACAGCATTTGAAATGTATATGACTTCATATATTTATCTGGAGCATGGCTGAATAGAGGTAAAATTACATTTTCTATCTGAAGATTTCTTTCTCTTCCTAATAACAACACTGGCCATCACTCTCTGGACATTAAATTCTATTAATTTTTTTAAATACAAGAAACCATTGTTTTAGCTTTAGTAAATTGAAATAAGCATTATTTTTACTCCAAAGTTTTATCTCTGTTACTATGTATTATGGATCTTTTAAACAGTTTGTAGGCTTGAAACTCAATTTAATTTCACATATTTTTCCTTACTTAACTGATTCTGAGATTCCTGTCATCTGTTCAGCTCTGTAATTTTAGAAAGGAAGTATTTTAAGGTTGGCAATTTTACAATCTAGGTATCCACTTCCTTCCCCTTTCTTTATTCTCTTCCAATATGTAGGAAAAATATAAAATATCTCTAATGTTCTGTATCATTCAGAAAAACAGAACCAATAGGAGACATATATTAGGAAATTTATTTCAAGGAATTGGCTTATGTGATTGTGGAGGCTAACAGGACAAGTCTGAAATCACAGGGCAGGTGGTTTGGAATGCTCAGGCACAAGCTGAAGCTGCTGTCCACAGGTGCAATTTCTTCTTAGAGAAGCCTCAGTTCTGCTTTCACAGCCTTTCAATGGATTGAATCAGGCCCACCCAAATTATACAGGATAATTTCATTTAAGTCAACTGATTTTGGAGTCTAGTCACATCTATAAAATACTTTCATAGCAATGATTAGATTAGTGTTTTATTGAATAATTGGGGCTGTAGCCTAGTCAAGTTGACACATAAAATTATCACATATTTATTTAAGTACAAGCTAAAATGGTCCCTATACAATACAAATAAAGAATAAGTAGAGAGAAAGAGGGAGGTTGGAATAGTAGTAGAGAGAAAGGAAGTACCAGAGTTAGTTTACAGGTTAAAATAAATATCCAAATTTAAGTATTTTATATTAGCTTTATTTTATATATATACTTTTACATATAGAGGCATCACCAGGCAACAATTAGAAAAGATTTGAATTCTGAAAAGCTGTGTCCCAGTCCTAACAATATATATTAATATTTAGCATTTTCATTTTTCTTTTGTTCATGAGCAGCAAAAGTGAGCAAATCAACAGCCGTTTTGGCTTAGGGATTCTTATTTTAAACCATGCTGACTCATAAGTATTTAAATGATCTTTGCTTTATCTTAAGTATAGAAGGCTGTTCTTTGACCATACTAAATCAGGGTTTTATGCATAATTATTTGTATCCTTTTTTCATGCAAGCCAGATAATCACATTCATCATAGAAAAGCAGGGCTGGCACTATATTGCTTTTTTTTTTTTTACCGGGAGGTACCAGGGATCGAACCCCGGTCTCTCCATATGGTAGACGGACGCCGAACCTCTTGAGCCACATCCGTTTCCCTATATTGCTTATTAAGACATGTTTCTCTTGACTAACTCACAGATGACCATAATGTAAGAAGACATTTATATATATATAAAGAGAGAGAGAGGAAGGTCTCCCACATGTCAAGATTTTCTTAACATGTTAATAATCATTTGCTCTCTTTCTTCCATAATAGGAAACAGGCCCATTTGTTATGCAGTGTCCTATGTCAGTAAGCTGCTTCACCTTTAAACATAATACATTAACAATAGTGTTGCCACATAATACAGTCACTTGATTTTAGTATTGAGAAAAAAAGTCAATATATGAAGGGATAAAACAATGATGGTAATCAGACAGAATGACTTACCTGATGCTCCCTTCCCAGCTGAGGAGAAATTCACACTCGTTTCCTGACCATAAGGTTCAAATAGGGTACAAATTAGTGGTCTGACAGAACCAAAAGTAAGCACAGGTGATGAAAAAGAGGAAATTCCTTTCATATCTGGCAGTTATATCCTAGAATACATAAAATATTTATATTGCATTCTAGTTAACCTGTCAATAATATGTAAAGTTCCCATGAAATAGTTATAAATTCTGCTTTTAAAGAATGAGCACTGAGAAATTTGGAACAATTCTCCCACAAAGGTAAAATCATCAAGCTCCAATCTTTTTCTTCAGATGCTGACTTCTAAAAACAAAAGCATTCTGTTGCAAAAATACATAAACATGGACAAATATAAAACATATGGCAGAAAGACCACTTTTTTTTTTGTTCAAATGGGCCAGATGATTTGACTCACTGGACATACCAGAAAACTTCCTTAGAACCCAATTTTGTTGGGAAAAGAGATTATTGTTTTCATAGAGTTTTAGCATTTGAAGGGATCTTCGAGATCACCCATCCCAATACCATAGTTTTAAGAAAAGGAAACTGAGGCTCAGAAAGGCAAGTGCAGCCCTAGTCATATCCATGAACCAACTCCCACTGCACTTCCAACCTGATTCACATGTGGAAACATAAAACAATGCAAAATAGTCCATAGATTGTTCCTACTTCATCCAACCAGAACAAGCTCTCTAAAATAGTGCTAATAAAAATAAAAGAACTCCAAGCCATATGAACTCAACATGTCAAAATTTCTTTTAAAAGAAGCATTACAGTCAAATGTAATGTCACAAAAAGGATAAATTCTAACATAGCTAATATGGTCCTCTCAAGGGTCACTGATTTGGAACAAGTAAACGGAAGCATTTACTTTAAAAATACAATAAAATGTCCCCTCCAAAAATATTCTTTGAAAATGCAGTAGATACCTAACATCAGTTGTATGCATGCAAACTTTGTTACTCCATATATACATTTCCATTTATATAAAATTGAGAGATCAGATGAACTAAATATATAGTATATGGGAACCCTATATTTTATGCATGATTTTTCTGTAAATCCACAACTTCTCTAATAATAATAAAGATGACCTAAACACAAACTGAATGAGATTCTACTTCTCTTAGCTCTGCCCCCATCCCTTGACCATGGGACTTCACCATGATTCTTCAAATTATACATCTGCACTGTCAATATACTACCCCTCAATACATGAGGCCATTTAAATTTAATTTAATTGAAATAATATTAAAAATTTAGTTCCTTGGCCACTCTAGCCACCTTTCAAGTGCTCAGTAGCCACAAATGGCTGGTAGCTACCATATTGGACAGTGCAGATATAGGACATTTGTATCATCAAAGAAAGTTCACTTGACATCATTGCTTGAGCAAAGATTCTTTTATTACTAACCTTAAATTACTCTCCTTCACTTTCTGAATAATTTTATCATTGCCTTGATCCCAATTTGGCCATTTCTTAGCAATGTGGCCCCTGGGTAACCTGCTGAGCTGGTTTATTCATCTTTAATATCAGAATATAATTCCTTCCCTATCTATCTCACAGATTGTTGTGAAGCTCAAATGAAAAGATAACTGTACAAATATAAAGTATTATGATTCCTGGAGGCTCTTTTCCTTTCTTTTATTTAGTAGTGAACTTTCAGAAAAAATTTTAACACCTTTGCTCTTAAAATGTGGAATAAATATTATATTTAGGGAAGATGGAGACTACCTAAAAGAAGCTAGGTATTTGGCCACATGCATCATCTGTTTTCTAGGCTCGGAATGGTCTTATAACTTACATAATGACACTATAAAATAAATAATAAACTCCAGTTTCTGTAACCATGAGAATGCATACCAGTAGTTTCTTTTTTTTTTTTTTAAGATTTATTTGTTTATCCCCCGCCCCTCGTTTTGCACTCGCTGTCTGTTCTCTGTGTGTTCTTCTGTGTCTGCTTGTCTTCTTTTTTAGGCAGCACTGGGAACCGATCCTGGGACCTTCCGGAGTGAAAGAGAGGTGCTCAATCTCTTGCACCACCTCAGCTCCCTGATGTGCTATGTCTCTTATTGTCTCTCCTCTGTGTCTCTTTTTGTTGCGTCATCTTGTTCCGCCAGCTCTTCATGCGGGCCAGCTCTCCACTCAGGCCAGCTCTCTGCTCAGGCCAGCTCTCCTCTCAGGCCAGCTTGCCTTTCACCAGGAGGCCCCAGGAATCAAAGCCTGGACCTCCTATATAGTAGATGGGAGCCCAATTGCTTGAGCCACATCCATTTCCCAGTAGTTGTATCTTCAGGAGTGAAACCATTCCATGATATATTTGCTAATCATAATTATGGTAATAATACCTAACATTTAATGAATGCTGCCAGCCATTTTGCTAAGTGCTTCATATTTATTATCTTACTATATTTTTATAACAAACATGGAGTAGGCAGTTTTATATTACCATTTTACATATCAGGAAACTGAGATTCAGAGTCTTAAGAAATTTACCAAAGGTCACAAAACAAGTAGAGAGAGGAGAGAGTATTTGCTGGAATTTTTTGTGTCAGGGAGGGATGTACCGGGGATTGAACCCATGACCTAGTACATGGGAAGCAGGCACTCCCCTGCTGGAATTCTTTTAACTTTAAAAACTTTTCCTTGAAATATACATACATATAGGAAGAAAGTATGCAATTCATAAGTGCATACCCCAATAATTTTCCATCAACTGAACAAACCTATGCAACCAGTACCCACCTTAAGAAATAGACCATTAACAGAGCCCCAGGAGGCCCCCTGGTCCATTTCTTACCTCTACCTCCCTGTAAAGGATAACTATTATCCTGATTTATAACAAATTAATATTGACTGTTTTTAAATGTTACATACAGGGAATCATAGTATATGTACTCTTTTAGGTCTGACTTCTTTTGCTTAACTTTGTAAGATTTATTCAAATTATTGAGTGTAGTTTTATTTTTTTTATTTATTTATTTTTTATAAAGATTTTATTTATTTATTCATTTATCCCCCCCTTGCTGCTTGTGCTCGCTGGGTCAGCCAACCACGCCATGCGGGCGGGCTTTTGCCTTCACCAGGAGGCCCCGGGAACCGAACCCAGGGCCTCCCATAAGGTAAACGGGAGCCCTACTGATTGAGCCACAGCCGCTTCCCATGAGTGTAGTTTTAGTTTAATTCTTGTTGCTGTATGATATTCCATTGTGTAAACAAAATTTTACTTAATAAACACTGTTAATGGACATTTGGGTTGCTTCTAGCTTGGGATTATTGTGGAAAATGATGATTTGAACATTCTTGTACACGTTATGGTGAAAGTATGTACTCATTTTCAATAAATAGATTCCTATGAATGGAAACAGTAAATTACAGAGTATGTGTTTGACTTTATACATACTGCCAAACAGTTTGCCAAAATGCTTAAACCAATTTTTCCTCCCATCATCACTATATAAGCATTCCAGTCTTCATAAACATTTGGTATCATCTGCCTTTTTTATTTTAGTCAATCCGAAGGGAATATCCATAGCTCATGATTTTAATTTGTATTTATCTTTTTATTTTAGTCAATCTGATGGGAATATCCATAGCTCATGATTTTAATTGACTAATAAAGTTGAACTCCTTTTCATTTACTTATTTCCTTTTTTACTGAGGACATACCAGGGATTGAACCCAAAACTTTGTACCTGGGAAGCAGGCACTCAACCACTGACCTATATCCGCTCCCCAATGAGAGTTGGTTTTTTTCATTTGTTTGTTCGTTTGTTTGTTTGTTTGAACCAGGGACCTCGTACATGAGAAATAGGCACTTAAACACTTGAGCTACATCCACTCCCCTTTTTCATATATTTATTGACCATTTGGAGATCCTTTTTGATGATGTGCCTGTTCCTTTGCCTAATTTTCTCTTGAGTTGCCTGCTTTTTTCTTGGATTTGCAACAAATATTATTTTTCTGGACATAGGTCCTTTGTCAGATATGATTATTTTGCTGTGCCTTTTCACTTTTCTTGGCACCAGGAACCATGCTTCAGCAAAGTGGACAGACAAGGTTGATCTTACTTTCTGCCTCCTCTAAGAATGTGTTTGAAATGACCACAATAGATTTTTAAAAAGTCGTAATATAGGATGGAAAAATAAGGTGATGCAGAAATATCTACCAGCATCTCATCCATTCAAAGTTTTTTTTTTTTAATCTGACCTTTATTTTCAGGGAATGATTGTGTTTATCTATGTGTGTGTCAGACTGTCTCTGTTTACTTATTTTAATATTCTCTTCGAAAGGCTTTAACCATTTGACCTGCTCACCTCTCTTCTTTTCTGTTTTTTTTGTGCTAACTTACCATCTTAATTCCTCTGTCTTCCAGCACTGGCTGCAGAGATGGACAGGATGTGTCTACTTTCAGTCCTAACATGGGACCTTGCACACAGTAGGCCTCAATATTGATCTGCTGACTACAAGTGATTGAAGTTCTCACTCCATTGCTATGTAAAAGTAGCCATAGAATGCTGTTTTCTTTTTAAGAGTTTTTATACCAACAAGGTAACATTCGAGGATATAACAAAAATATCATATTTTGCATATGAAGTTTAGAAACCTCGAATAGGTCTCCAGGAATTTTCCCCTGATTTTCTGTAAATGTAAATGGAACATAGGTCTGATCACTTAAATGGCATCTCATTAATAATCTCCTCCCCCTTTTCATTTAGAGTCTTTAAAAATCCTCAACCATTCATTGGTTCTGTAGCAGGCTAGGGGTTTCTTCATTGGTTATTTTATTTAATCCTCACAATCACTGCCCCTCACAGACCTGAATTTGAAACCACTTACATAGCAGCTGACCCTGGCCAAATTGAGTTTTCTCTTTGTATCTTAATTTCCTTATTCGTTAAATGGAAATGAGGATAAATACCCATTGGACTAGAGTGAAAATTTTATAACATAAATACCTAGAATACTGCCTGCCATATAGTAAGTATTCAACAAACAACAGCTAGAAACAATGATTCGTGTAGATACTAGACAACTGAAGAGTTTCTCAGGAGAAATCCAGATTGGTATATGTAATATATTTCTTGTTTTATGAAAAGTCATCTTAGGTAGTTCATTGAAAAGTATATATAGCATGTTCCAGAAGGTATTTTTAGCTTCTAAAGTACTCAAATCAATGAAGGAAGACAGGAATCATTTGTGAAGCATGTTCTTTTCCTTCTGCCCATGGTCTATTTACCAACCTCAAAGAGGGTAAATTATCAGTTTAAAAGGTTCAATTTTAAGGTTCAATGATTTGTTTCTTCAGGGAAAAAATGTTTTGCTTTTTTTATCTGACAAACAATAATGTCATATCTTTAAGGAATATGGACTTAATTACTTAAAAGAAACAAAAGCGTCTTTACACTCAACTAAAACTAGTCTAATTCTCAAGGTGAGCATCTTAGGAAAAAATGGTCAAATTTTACAGGAAAAATGTTTTTGAACTTTTATAACTAGATTTGGATTGCTTTGATTCTAATATAAAATATTAGTGTAAATCATAAGAAACTTCTAAATATGCTTTATAATTTTAATTTTGTAATAAACATTTTTCTAATTATAAACATTTTGAACATACGAGAAGGTAAACAAAGAAAAAAACTCCTATAACCACAAGACCCAAAGACAATAATTTCTAACATTTTTGTATATTTTCCCCAGTATTTTTTTTTCTAAGCATAGTTTTGTTTTATTGGCATGTGTGGGTGGTAGGATGTTAAACATAGTGAATGATTTTCTATATTCTACTTTATAAACTTTTTTCCACCTAACCTTATAATATAATACTGTACATAATCATTTCCCAAAGTGATAAAAAAACACTTTGTGAACATATTTTTAACAGCTACTTAATCATTCTCTCCTAATCGTTCTCTAGGCAAATTAATTCAAGAGAGGTAATACAGAAAAGTGATTAAGAATGTGGACTCAGGGGGACAGATGTGGCTCAAATGGTTGGGCGTCCGTCTGCCATATGGAGGGACCTGGGTTTGATCCCCAGGACCTCCCGAAGGCGCATGGGCTGCCAGGCTCTGTGTGCCGCTGAGCTGTCAGGCCCCGGGAGCCATGCAGCAGGATGATGACGTAACAGGGGAGAGACAAGACAAGATGCTCCGAAAGCTCCAGAAGCCAGGAGCTGAGGTGGCGCAGGCAGCAGAATACCTCTCTCCTACATCGGAGGTCTCCAGGATCGAATCCTACTGAAAACTGGAGGAGGAGGATGAGAAGAGATGGCAGGAAACAGACACAGAGAATTGCCCAGCAAATGGACACAAAACAGCAAATGGGGAAGGGGGTGTTTAAAATGGATAAAGTAAATAAATAAAATCTTTAAAAAATAAAATAAAAAATAAAAAAAAAAGAAGAATGTGGACTCATGCAGATTTCTGGATTCAAATCCCAGCTCCATCAGTTAGTATTTTTGTCAAGGTTGCTATTACAAACAGTAAGAATTTATTATCTCATGGTTTCAGATACTAGAAGGCTTGCTTCCTCCCAGGGTCAGTAGTGTTCTGGCTAGGTAGGTATTCTTGGGTTCCTTGGCTTTACTGTCACTTGGCAATATCCTCTTCTTTCTCTTCTAGTTTCTGGCTCTAATCTGAGGCTTTCTATTTTTCCAGTGATTGGATTAAGACCTATCCTGATTCCGTTGGCCACACCTTAACTAAAAACATCTTCAAAAGGTCCAATGTACAATGTGTTCACACCCACAGGAATGGGAAAAAGATTAAGACCATGTCCTTCGAGGGGGTATAAAACTCAATATGCCACACTATATAAACTGGAGAAAGTTACTACATCCCTGTGTCTCAGCTTCTTCCTTGAATAAATGGGAATATTAATAGTGTACCTACCTCATAGGATTGATATGAATTTTAAATGAGTTAGTATGTCTAAAATACTTAAAATAGTGCCTTACATAGGATAAGCATTCAATAAATGTTAGCTTATAATAGCTAATTATTACCTCTTATAAATCCTTGGTATGGCATTCTAACAACTGAAGTCTTAAAATGAAAGAGATATAATAATTGACTAAATTAAAAACCTGTAACATTAATTATAGACCATTTATAATGCTTTCTTAGTTTAAATTTCAACATTTATAAAGTATTTGAGGTCAAGTAGTATGAATTCTAATCCCCAATTTTTAATTCACTTCATAAATTAACCTTGTGATTTTATTTTTCACTTGTCAATGGGATATATATATATATCTTTACTGAAAAACATAATTTGTTACATCTTCTAAGGAATAGTTCTTTAAAATGTGAATTAAATAAAATTTTAATCAGAATTAAAATTTAAAAATTAAAATTTCTGTCCCTCATTCGCACTAGTCACTTAATAGTTACACTGGCCACTTGGTTGCACGTGCCAGACTAATAGCTATACATGGCTACTATATTGGAAAGAGCAAATATAGAACATTTTCATCATTACGGAAAGTTCTACCAGACAGCTGTACTATTCCTCTAGGCAGAAAGTGGCATGCTTGGGTTATGCAGCAATTCATGAATAATATGCTTTCATCTCAATTTTATTCATCTAATTATGCAATATTTAGTAATTCAAAAATGTTCAAATATGATCCAAACTTAATATCATTTGAAATTGGCTCAATCATCTATGGTGAGGATCACATATAAGGAAAACAATATGTGGGTGTGATATCCATTTTTCATTTCAGCATTAAATGAAAAACTACTTTTGACGTACTTAACAAGTGTTATCTTTTCAAATACTTAATAATTTCACAGATTGATTAAACAGCTTTTAAATAACTTTTTGTAGTGGAAAATTACAATTTGCTCAGAAATAGAGAGACTAGTGTATTGAACCTACATGGATCCATCACCAAGTTTCAACAATTATCAGATGATTACCAAACTTATCTATAACCTGCCTCAACTAAATTATTTTGATTATAATTCCTAATATTATTTTGTCTGTAAGCATTTAATATGTATTTTTAAAAGTTAAAAACTCTTTTTAAAACATTGCCACAAAGGGAGCTGATGTAGCTCAAGTAGTTGAGTGCCCGCTCCCCATGTTCAAGGTCCTGGCTTCAATCCCCACTGCCTCAAAACAAAACAAAACAAAAAACCACATAGCCACAATATCCATTATCATAGCTGAAAAAGAAAACAATAATTCTTAATATTATCAAATATACAGTCATTAAGCACAGCTTTTTAAGACCATAAGAACACCTCTTAGTTTCTCTGGCTTTACTATAAGATTTCAAGGTTGTGAGAAGCACATTTGATAATGTCACTCATTGAAGATCACTGATGATTTCATGTCAGAAGCATGATCAATATCAAGGAAATGAGAGTAGAAAAACTACTTTAAGCTATTTTAAATAGGCCAAATAATTCTAATAATAAAATATAAAACAGACTGCACCATTCTAGTTGCAATAGAAAACAAACCTTTTGTATAAAGGTTGAGATAAGATAGATGAATAAACATTTTACACCTGTATTTGCAAATCTAGTATACACAAGTGCACTAGTTAACCCTTGTGTACCTTGGAGAAGGACAATATTATTCATATAAGAATTCATTTTTGGTAGAGAATTTTATAATTTCTAGTTCAGTGTGGAGAGGATAATTAATATTAAAAATAGGTGGGCGGGGGGGACGGATGTGGCTCAACTGGTTGGGTGTCCGTCTCCCATATGGAGCGACCTGGGTTCGATCCCCGGGACCTCCCGGTAAAATAAAAATTAAAAAATGAGTGTGAAAAAAATGTAAAAGGTTGATGATAAATGTCCTACCCATAAGCCAGAAGGAAGAGCTGGACGATGAATTGTGAAACTTTTGACCTATTTAGAACAGAGATTCAGATCCAGGAATGAATAGACATGGCATACTATCGTTTGAATTGAGGTTACTCGTAGGATTTCCTGGATGTATTAGGAAATTTTGTAGCCATTGTAGGATCTTATAGGGAAGAAAAAGATAGAGGAAAGGAGAAAAAAGGTATAGATGAAATACACAGCTGAGTAGAGACCTCCTGGTTTTGATGAGGTGTATTTGTAGGTCTGAATTAATTTTTTTTTTTATTTAATTAGTAGGCATTTGTAAAATGGACTGCTTGCAGGTCTCTCAGGTTCCATCCACTTCTAATTTTATGATTCTAAGCTTCAATTGCCTTCTGAAATTTTAATTTGCTTTCAACACTTCTTCCCAGGAAATAACTTGTTGAATTTTTATTGTTTTCATTCAGTTATCCAGTGGGTCATCCAGGCATTCTTTCTTTCACCAAGCACCTACAATAATCTATTAGGACCTCATAGTAAATAATGGGGGCCACAAAATGACCTAGACACCCTGTCTGGTTTTAAGGAGCTCACCATCCACAGCAAGAGCAGACAAACAGGTAATTCCTGATCTTCCAGGATTAGGAGGGGTGAGGTGAAGAGGTAATTTCAAGGTGTTCCAGGTAGGAGAAGCTTTGAAGGTGCCCAAGTAAAACCTGGGAAACAAGAATGCTCAGTGCCTGAAGAAATTGCAGGTGGTTAGGTATTGTTGTGAGGAGAGGTAATGAACAATTAGGTTGCACAATTAGGAGCTGACACGTAAGAACTCAGACATGCTGAAGATTTTGGATTTTATCATGGAGGCAAGGGGAATCATTTAAGGACTCAAATTGAAAATGTGACAAGATAAAATCTGAATTTACAGCAGCCAATTGGAGGATCGGGTGGAAGTGTATTGCAGGAGATTAGAGGCACTAGGACAATTTTAAAAAACAGCTGTAGTATTCAGGTGGGAGTCATGCTTGATGGACCAAAGCAGGAACAGTGGACATTCAGAGGTGGGAGCAGAGCCCAGAGATATTGCAGAGGTAAAACTGGCAGGAGGTGGTGGGGGCAACCACCCCCAGGAAATCAATTAGGTCTGGAGAGGGATTTTTTAGTTTAAATTTCTCAGATAATGCTGGTGATTAATCAGGTTTGAGACCCACTAGTGCAAACTTCTCGAAGAGCTAGAATGTCAAAGAAAAGGTGAGGAAGGATGGCAGGTAAAGGGCTAAACCTGTATTGAAGATCAAAGAGCCTTCTTTGTTAACATGCTGAAGAGAGACACCAAGGAGCCAGAAGTTGGGACAGTAACAAGAGGTGATGGCCCTAGACCCCTGAGGAGCTGAGAAGGGGGGCGGCCTAGACCCCTGAGAAGCTGATATCATAGAATCCATCATGCAGAGGAAACACATTCACGGGGAGGACCTCCGGTTCTGAGACAGGAGAAGACAGAATTAAGGTTAGGAACAGAGGGACAGACAGTTGGGGAGGGAAGGACAGGGACATATTGAGGGAATCCTGCCTTATACACCCCTTTTTCTCAGTGAAGAAGGTAGTGAACAGTTAGGACATTTTCTGAGAAGGCTAGGGTGCTTGAGAGGAATGGAAAGAATCGTGGAGAACATGAGAGGGGAGAGATGAAAGATCCAAGTGCCATTGCCTCACAGAGCCCTGTTAAGTGAGAAACCATGCATCTCTCCTGGTACCAATGGGCATGATTGTGTGATTTTTCCGCATGCTGAGTTGCCGGATTTAGCAATTGAAAATATAGGATACCTGGTTAAATCTGAGTTTCAAATAAGCAATGGATATTTTTTATCATAAGTGTGTACTATAAGTATGTCCTGTACAATATTTAGGATATTCTTACACTAAAAAAATTATTCCCTTTTGTCCAAAATTCAAATTGAATTGGTCATCCTGTATTTTATCTGCCAACAACATATCAGAATTTTAAAAGTCAGATGTAAGAGGGCTATGACCTAACATTGAAAATCATCTCATTTATTTATTTTACTTGCAAGAATGACTCACTGTTAGCAGACAGGGCCACAAACACACATAACATGGCAACAACTTCAAGGAAGACTGCCTGATTAGATGATGACTGCTGAGGTATCTCTCTCCTACCTGCTCCCGACCCATTTCTAGAAATGTCCACCTGCACTTCTGACTCCAGGAGTCAGCATTTCCTGTTCCTGCTCTGGCTTGACCAGGTTAGATTCCTTTGAGCCAGCAATGTCTCAGTGTTGATTGTTGAATGTCTCAGTGTTTAATTCTCACAGGAGAATTATAATATTCCCTCCCTCCCCCTGCAAAAAAAATCATTACTGAAATTATCTCTCTCTTCCATGCTAAAGGTAAGAATTTATAAAGGAAAAGGTACATTTTTCATATTTTATGCCTTTATTGGTTCTTAGAACATTTTGAATGGAAAAGTATGTCCTCTAACAAGATCATATATTTTCTAGGCTAATTACTAACAAAGCAATTTAAAAATGATTGAGTGGGGAAGCAGCTGTGGATCAAGCAGTTGTGCACCTGCCTACCACATGGGTGGTCCCTGGTTTGGTTCCTGGTACCTCCTAAAGAAGATGAGCAGGACAACGAGCTGGCATGGCAAGCTGATGCAACATGATGATGCAACAAGATGATGAAACAAAGAGACACAGTGAGGAAACACAATGAGAGACAACAAGCAGAGGTAGCTCAAACCATTGCATGCCTCCTTCTCACATGGGAGGTCCAGGGTTCAGTTCTGGTGCCTCCTAAAAAAAAAGAAGATGATGATGAACACACAATGAACAGACACAGAGCAGACAGCAAGTGCAAAAACAATGAAGGGGGGAGAAATAAAGAAATCTTAAAAAAAAAATGGTTAAGTGGGTGGCAGACACAATGTCCATCCAAAGGTGGCAAGAAGAAGCCCCTGAAGCAGCTCAAGAAGGAAGGCAAGGAGATGGACAAGGAAGATAAGGCTTTCAAGCAGAAACAAAAAGAAGAACAAAAGAAACTCGAGGAGCTAAAAGCAAAAGCTGTGGGAAAGGCCTCCTGGCCACTGGTAGAATTAAGAAATCTGGCAGGAAAAAAAAGTAAGCTGTTTCTTGTGCTGAGGCCATGGTAACCCGTGATTCCATTCCTAAATAAACATGTATTCCTTGCTAACATCTGTTGCCACCTCTCACTAGAATGAAGTTTTGTCGTGAAACCTGTTGAGAATTTAAGAATAAACTTTTATAGGAAAAAAGTAGTGATTGAAGGACAGTTGATCATTAACTTATAGGTGTTCATCCTTTATTTACAAAAGTAAATTGTACTTAGAGATCAGTTAAGACCTTCATTATGATGCAATTCCTGAGTCCTGGTTTGTAGTTAAGAAACAGCTTGCTGCTGAACCAATATTTATTCTCCTTTTCTTACGTAATAACAGAACTTTGATTTAACAATTTGGAGATATCCTATGGTCCATAAATAATACAGAATGACAAAATACATGTACATTTCTGTACATTATTTGTAGACCAAAAGAAAATGTAAATGACTGAAAACCAGTCTCAACTTCCAGGCTCAAAAATCTTAGTTTTACGTTGAAATAGTTTAGTTTCATACAAACAAGACTTCAAGGAAACCTTTACTTCACTGGCTCAGGGATACCTTTACCCCAGGGCACAAACAAAGACAACATATTTTTGGAGTTGTATTAGAGATCACTTAAAACATTAATTATGATGGCAATACTTGGGTCCTGATTTAGTTAGAAAATAGATTTCTAGCTGCTGAACCAATATTGATTCCTCTTCTTAATAACAGAACTTTGATTTTATCGGTAGTAATCGGACGAGCTAAAAGACTCTTTTTTGTCTTTATAAATTGGTTTATATTTACATTTTATATAAATGGAGTCATACAATATGTTAGACAATATATTTAGTTCATAGTAACACAGTTATATAGTATTTGTCCTTTTGTGTCTGTCTTACATTTCTCAACATAATGTCCTCCAGGTTCATCCTTGTTGTCATATATTTACAACTTCATTTCCTCTTACCACTGCATAATATTCCATTGTGTGAATACACCACAGTTTGTTTATCCATGGATCAGCTGATGGACAGCTGGGTTGTTTCCAACTTTTGGCAAACATGAATAATGCCGCTATGAACATAGGGTGAAGATGTCTGTTCACGTCACTGCTCTCAGTTCTTCTAGGTATATACCCAGCAGTGGTATTGCAAGGTCATGTGGCAAATCTATATTCAGCTTCTTTAGGGACTGCCAAACAGTCCTCCAGAGTGGCTGTACCATTCTGCATTCCCACCCACATTAAATAAATGTTCCTGTCTCTCCATATCCTCTCCAACACTTGGAGTTCTTTGTCTTTTTAATAGTGGCCATTCTGATAGGTGTGAAATGATATCTCATTGTAGTTTTGATTTGCATTTCCCTAATGATAAGTAATGAACATTTTTTAATGTGTTGTTTTTTTTGTTGGTTTTTTTTTTTTTTTTTTTTTGCCATTTTTATTTCTTCTTTGGATAAATGTTTATTCAAGTTTTTTGCCCATTTTTTAATTGGGTCGTTCATCTTTTTATTGTTGAGTTGTAACATCTCTTTATATATCATGGATGTTAAACACTTATCAGACGTGATTTCGAAATATTTTCTCCCATTGAGTTGGCTGCCTTTTCGCCATTTTGACAAAGTTCTGTGGGATACAAAAGCATTAAATTTTGAGGAGGTCCCATTTATCTATGTTTTCTTTTGTTTCACGTGTTTTGGGTGTAAGGTCCAAGAAACCACCACCTACCACAAGGTCTTTAAGATATTTCCCTACATTTTCTTCTAGTAGTTTTATGGTCTTGGCTTTTATTTTTAGGTCTTCAATCCATTTTGAGTTGATTCTTAAATAGAGGTGAGCTAGGAGTCCTCTTTCAATCTTTTGGTTAGCGATATCCAGTTGGCCCTGCACCATTTGTTGAAGAGACTGTTTTGTCCCATCAACATGTACTTGGTAGGTTTGTCGAAAATCAATTGACCATAGAGGTGAGGGTTTATTTCTGGACTCAATTCTACTCCAATGATGGGTGTGTTTATCTTTATGCCAGTACCATACTGTTTTGACGACTGTAGCTTTGTAATATGTTTCAAGGTCAGGCAGTGATATTCGCCCCACGTCACTCTTCTTTTTAAGAATGCTTTTGGGGAAAGTGGATGTGGCTCAGGTGGCTGGGCTCCCACCTACCACATGGGAGGTTGCGGGTTCGGATCCCAGTGCCTCCTAAAGAAGACAGTGAGCTGGTGCAACAGGCAGTTGCGGCAAGCTGACACAACAAGAAACACAAAAAGAAAAAAATATAATGAGAGACACAACAAAGCAGGGAGCAGAGGGGGCTCAAGCGATTAGTCACCTCCTTCCCACATCAGAGGTCCCGAGTTTGGCTTCCAGTGCTTCCTAAAGAGACAAGGAAGATGAACAGACACAGCAAGTGAAAAACAGCAAGGGAGGTGGGTAGAAATAAATTAATTAAATAAATCTTAAAAAAAAAAAAAAAAAAAAAAAGAATGCTTTTGGCTATTCCAGTGTGCTTTCCCTTCCAAATGAATTTGATAATTGCCTTTTCTATTTCTTTGAAGTAGACTGTTGGAATTTTATTGGTATTGCATTGAATATATAAATCAGTTTGGGTAGGATTGACATCTTCACGATATTTAGTTTTCCAATCCATGAACACGGAGTGTCTTTCCACTTGTTTAGGTCTTCATTGATTTCTTTTAGCATTGTTTTGTAGTTTTCTGCATATATGTCCTGTATTTCTTTGGTTAAATTGATTCCTAGGTATTTGAGTCTTTTTGTTGCTATTGTAAATGGAATTTTTTTCCTCATGTGCTCTTCAGATTATTCAATACTAGTGTACAAAAGCATTACTGATTTTTGCATGTTGATCTTGTATCCTGCCACTTTGCTGAACTCATTTATTAGCTCAAGTAGCTTTGTTGGAGACATTTTAGAATTTTGTAAATATAGGATCACGTCATCAATAAGTAGTGAGATTTTTACTTCCACTTTTCCTACTTGGATGCCTTTAATTTTTTTTCTTGTCTAATTGTTCTAGCTAGAACTGCTAGTACGACGTTGAATAACAATGATGGCATCCTTGTCTTGTTCCTGATTTAGAGGAAAAGTTTTAACCTTTCCCCATTAAGTACGATGTTGCCTGTGGGTTTTTCACATATGCCTTTTATCATATTGAGGAATTTTCCTTCTATTCCTATTTTTTGAAGAGTTTTTATCAAGAAAGGATGCTGGATTTTGTTGAATGCTTGTTCTGCATGGATTGATATGATCATGTGGTTTTTTCTCTTCGATTTGTTAATGAGCTGTATTACATTGATTGATTTTCTTATGTTGAACTATACTTGCATACCAGGAATAAATACCACTTGGTCGTGATGTATAAGTATTTTGTTATGCTGTTGGATTTGATTTGCAAGTATTTTGTTGAGAATTTTTGCATGTATGTTCATTAGAGAGATTGGTCTGTAGTTTTCTTTTTTGTAGTGTCTTTATCTGGCTTTGGTATCAGGGTCATGTTGGCTTCATAAAATGTGTTGGGTAATTTTCCCTCCTCTTCAATTTTTTGGCAGAGTTTAAACAGGACTGGTGTTATGCTTCTCAAAATGCTTGGTAGAATTCACCTGTGAAGCCATCTGGTTCTGAACTTTTGTCGGGAGTTTTTTGAAAGACGAATTCAGTCTCTTTAAATATGATTCATTTGTAGAGTTCTTGTATTTCTTGTAGTATCAGTGTAGATTATTTGTGCATTTCTGGGAATTTTTCCATTTCATCTAGCTTGTCTAGTTTGTTGGCATACAGTTTCTCATAATATTCTCTCTTTTTAATTTTTTTTAAGGATTTATTTATTTACGTTATCCATTTTAACCCCCCCCTTCCCCATTTGCTGTTTTGTGTCCATTCACTGGGCAATTCTCTGTATCTGTTTCCTGCCATCTCATCTCTTCTCACCCTCCTCCTCCAGTCTTCAGCAGGATTCGATCCTGGAGACCTCCGATGTAGGAGAGAGGTGTTCTGCCACCTGCACCACCTCGGTTCCTGGCTTTCAGAGCATCTCGTCTTGTCTCTCCCCTACGTTTCTCTCCTGTTATGTCATTATCTTGCTGCATGGCTCCCGGGGCCTGGCGGCTCACTGACACACAGAGCCTGGCAGCCCATGCACCTTCTATATATATTTTTTTTATTTTACCGGGAGGTCCCGGGGATCGAACCCAGATCCCTCCATATGGCAGAAGGACGCCCATCCAGTTGAGCCACATCCGCCCCCTCATAATAGTCTCTTATGATCCTTTTTATTTCTGTGGGGTCGGTTGTAACTTCTCCCCTTTGATTTCTGATTGTATGTATTTGGATGTTCTCTCTTTTTTTCTTTGTTAGCCTAGTTAGGGGTTTTCAATTTATTGATTTTCTCAAAGAACCAGCTTTTGGTTTTGTTGATTTTCTCTATTGTTTTTTTTTTTGTTGTTGTTGTTGTTCTCAATTTTATTTATTTATACTTTAATCTTTATTATGTCTTTCCTTGTACTTGCTTTGGGATTGGTTTGCTGTTCTTTTTCCAGTTTCTCTAGTTGTTCAGTTAAATCTTTGAGCTTAGCTGTTTCTTCTTTAACATAGGCATTTAGGGCTATAAATTTCCTTCTCTAGACTGCCTTCGCTGTATCCCATAAGTTTTGTTAAGCTGTGTTCTCGTTTTCATTTCTCTCAATATATTTACTGATTTCATTTGCAATTTCTTCTTTGACCAATGATTATTTAGGAGGATGTTGTTTAGCCTCCACACATTTGCAAATTTACCTTTTTCCTATTATTGATTTCCAGTTTCATTCCATTATGATCTGAGAAGGTGTTTTCTATCATTTTAATCTTTCTATATTTATTGAGGCCTGCATTGTGAACTAACATGTGGTCTATCCTGGAGAAAAATCCATGAGCACTTGAGAAGAATGTATAATCTGCTGATTTTGCATGCAACGTTCAGTGTATGTCTGTTAGGGCTAACTCTTTTATCGTATTATTCAAGTTCTCTGTTTCCTTGTTATATTCTGTCTAGCTCTATAATGATGTGAGTGGTGTATTGAAGTCTCCAGAGATTATTGTGGAGATGTCTACTTCTCCCTTCAGTTTTACCAGAGTTTGTCTCATGTATTTTGGGGCACCATGGTTAGGTGCTTAGATATTCTATGACTGTTATATCTTCCTGGTGGATTATCCCTTTTATTACTATATAATGGCCTTCTGTATCTCTTATCACTTTTTGCATGTAAAGTCTGTTTTGTCTGATATTAGTATAGCTACACCTGCTCTTTTTTGGTTAGTATTGGCATGGAGTATCTTTTTCCAACCTTTAACTTTCAGCTGGTTTGTATCCCTGGGTCTAAGGTGAATCTCTTGTAGGCAGCATATGGATGGCTTATGTTTTTTCATCCATTCTTTCAGCCTATATCTTTTGATTGGGGAGTTTAATCCATTCATATTCAATGATATTACTGTAATTGCATGATTTACTTCCACCATTTTATTCTTTGGTTTTCATATGTCAAATCACATTTTCTCCTGTCTTTTTACACTTTTAGTTATCCTTTCTGCTATTCTTTCTTCTATACTCTCCTCCAAACCTCTCTCTCCTGACGTTTTCTTTCAGGCTCTAAGGCTTCCTTTAATATTTCCTGCAAAGGTTGATTCTTTTTTATGCTGTTTGATTATGAATATTTTATGCACACCTTCATATTTGAAGGATAATTTTGCTGGATAAAGAATTCTCGGCTGGCAGTTTTTCTCTTTCAGTATGCTAACTGTACCATAACATTATCTTTTCTCATAGTTTCAATGAGAAATCCACACTAAGTCTTACTGGGCATCCCTTTTATGTGATGGTTTTCTTCTCCCTTGCTGCTCTCAGAATTTTATCTTTATCTTTGACATTTGACATTCTGAGTTGTATGTGTCCTGGAGTAGATCTATTCGAATTCATTCTGATTGGTCTGTCATGGATACTCCCTCATCAGTTAGAGTATATTCTCCAGTAGTTCCCTATGAAAGCTAAATGTTTGACTTCTCATATGTCTTCAGATGTCTTTATCCTCATAATTGACTGTTAAAAATCCCCACCTTTATTTTAATACTTGTTTTTTTGTTTTTTTTGTTTGTTTGTTTTATTTTGTTTTTCTGAATTCTACATTTGGAACAACAAAATCATTGTCTCACAAAATTTTGAAGTATGACCTCACTGTCTTCTAGGTTGCTAGATTTCTGCCAAGTCTGATGAATACTGATTTCTATGCCCTTGCATGTGAACTGATTTTTTTTTTTTTCAACCGGGAGATCGAACCCAGCTCCCTCCATATGGGAGATGGACGCCCAACCATTTGAGCCATATCCATCCCCCTGAACTGATTTTTAAAGACACTTTTAAGATCTTTTCATCCC
This sequence comes from Tolypeutes matacus, assembly GCA_026826555.1. Taxonomy (NCBI): domain Eukaryota; kingdom Metazoa; phylum Chordata; class Mammalia; order Cingulata; family Chlamyphoridae; genus Tolypeutes; species Tolypeutes matacus. The sequence continues at coordinate 26,711,464 of JAKSZT010054334.1, forward strand.
TGATGAAATTTCATGGCGATATGTCTTGGTATGAATCTTTTTAGTTTATTCTGCTGATACTCAATGGGTCCTTTCAATCTGGAGACTCATGGCCTTCAGTTCCAAGAAAATTTCTTGTTGTTTTTCTGGAACTCTTGTTTCTTCAGATGTTCTCCAACACTGAACCTTAGGATCTATTATATTTTCTTTACCAATGTCTTTCTTTTTGTCTTTTGTTCTATTTTTTGATTTTCTTAATTTATCTTTCATCTCTTCTATCAAAGTTTTTATTTTATCATAAGGTTAATTTACCAAGACCTCTTTTTGTGCTTTTTCATTTCATTCTGTTTGTTTGTTTTATGGATACATCTTAGGAGAGTCTAGGCATATACCAGGATACCAATACTTGTAGTACAGGTCAGGGAAAGATGGTTGGAATTTCCTAACAGATGGTTAAGAAGGGAGATTTGTTAGGAAGCTATCCACCTACTTTGGAGGAATTGAAGGGAAAGTGATACTAACACATTTCCCTAAGAACATCACCAAGAATAACCTAGATCCAACTTCTTACTTCTCAAAGAAGCTTTAGGCCTGCCCTTGTTTATGTCTATAGAACAGAAATAATTTTTTAATTAGGGCACAATCCTAATGTGTGGATTAGGCTGTGTTACAATAGGCATCAGACAACCTGATGCACCAGAAAATTTTTTCTAACAAAATAATACTTTTCTTATTATTGAGACCTCATCATTATCAAAATATAAAGTTAAATCAAGTGAGATTTAATTTTGTCTTTTAATTTTCTGGCTACAGGATTCTTTAGCTTCAGAAATAACTCAGACTACATCATAGAGATGACAGGTATTTACCCAGTTTTCTGTTTTGAGAGGCACCTAATGCACAATAATAATTGAGGTCCACAAGCTTCCTCACACTGAATGATTTCTCTCAGTTTCTTTCTTGTTTATGATGCTTTCTCTTACCTGGGCTAAACTTACACTATGTATTATCTCAGTTCTTTTGATTTTAGATCTTACCTAAAAGACCAATCAAGTAGTCAAAAATCTTTGTGTCTTTTCTGTCAGATTAGCCTCCGATTAGCCTCTCTTACTGTAGTGATCTTACTATGTTAACTTCCCTTTACGAAGTTCTAGAACAATTTGAACAGAAGCAAGCACCACAGCCTCACCCTGCTTTACTAAGCCTTCACTCCAGCCGGTCAGCCAACATTTTCATACAAGTGCAATTGTCTTAATATGAAAATAAAGGAGTATTATTTAAGAAGAATAAGAGAAAGCCAATCTGACCCTTTCTTTTGAAGACAATGGAGGCTGTCATGTGCTCATTGTACAGAGACGTATCTCAGGCTTGTTTTTCTCAGTGGCTCAGCCACTTCCTCTCCTGCAGAAGAGAGAGGCACTGCCCCGAGTCACTGCCTTGCTGTTGCTATGTGATTGTTTGCTGAATAGTAACACACTCTGCCCCCATCTCACCACACACACAGTTCTGGGGAATTGCCCCAATTTTCAGCTCTGTGGAGGTGGTTTGTGACTCATTCTCTTTTCTCTCTAGCGACCTTTAAAAGGGACACAGATTTTACCATCCAATAAACCCCCTATAATGACTCACGCAAGTAACCCCAATTTCATTTTATTTGTTGTCATTTCTCCTGTAAACCTCTTCCTATTATTTGAACATAAGCTACAGTTAAGTCTAAAATCAATAACTTTGTTTTGAATGCCATTTATATAAAATTGGCTTTCTATTCTGCTTCCTAGATGAAATATTTTCTTTCCGTTGGGGAAAAACAGTACAGGATCTTATTTCCTATGGGACAGTCAAGATTACATTTCCCATTAACTACTATCAGTAACTGTCCAAAATAAGGTATAGAACTGCAATCGTAGTGGTTTTATTTAGTATTTATTCATAGCTTTATTTACAATACTTTTACAGGAATGACAAAGACTGCCAGTACCAGCAATTTCTAACATTTAGTTTTAGTCTTTGCACTATTCAGCAATGGTAAGTGATTGGTTGTTTGTTTTTATCTTAATTCCAGGATATTTGTTTCTTTGTTTCATTTTTTATTGTAGTTAAAAACCGTTACCACAATTAAATATCTTCCACCTTATAGAATTGAAAACCCCCCTTCCAATATTTTATGTTACAATTCTTGATGAGCTTATTAGCAATTTAAACTTCCATAAAGGTGAAAAACCATTACAGATGGGTTATGGATGATGTGTCTTCGTCTATGTACTTAACTCCTATCACTAATCCTGGAGTCAATTGGATTAGAGAATTACAAGCAGCTCAATTTTGTTGGAAAATAAATTGTGAGGATGGGAATAGCAGGAAATGGTATAGGAAAGACAGCATTAAAGAGCTTACATTTTTGTCATTTTAGAGTTTGTGTATCTCTAGAGAGAAAGGATGGGCATAATCTAATTTTAGGAAATCTTAAAATTGAAATGAGATTAATTTCCTAAATTTAAGGAAATATATTTCAAAAAATTCAGATGAAAAAATATATCACTTTTATATAGAGCAAGAGCAAGGGGGTTTGAAATTCTAGAAATACATTTATCATTGTAGAATTCAAATGGCACTAGTAATCACACTAATACTGAGTATATGCTCTCTAGTATAGTGGCATTGGTTTAATGCCTGCATGAGTGAGTAAGTGAGTGGGGAGATATCAAAAGAAACAGTATGCTTCACAGGGAACTTTTTTGGTAATCTCACATTTAAAACAATATGTTTGTGTGTGTGTGAGAGAGAGATGGAAATAAAAGCACAAAAGGACAGAATCAAAAGAATTCACTGAAATTATTTTTTAAATACTATGCATAAAATATTGCTTCCTTTTCTTCTTCTTGTCTGCCTCTTTCCATCCTTCCCTTCCTTCTTCCTTCCTTTTGTATTATAGTTGACTAAAGGAAGAGAGAGAGAGAGGAGAAGGTCAAGTTCTGGTCTGTGAGGCTGGGGCCCACATGTGGTAGATCCCACAGGTCTTCCCACTCCTTGTTTGCAGGCTATCATTGTTACATAGTAGCAACAAGACATGATTACAGTGCCAGTGTACATGTATAAAACCTAGTTATTTTTATATAACAGTGATGGGTTAATTTTATGAGTCAACTTAGCTAAGTTATGGTGTTCAGTTGTTTGGTCAAACATTGGCCTAATTGTTACTGTGGAGGTATTTGGTAGATGGAATTAGCATCTGCAATCAATTTACTTTAAGTAAATGAGACAACCCTTAGCAATGTGAGTGAGTCTTATCCAATCAGTCAAAGGTCCTAAAAGAGAGAATTTAGGCTTTTAAGAAGCAGAAGGAATTCTGTCTCAAGGCTACACCCTTCACTTTTCTCTAACCTCCCCTACAGATTCAGACTAAAGACTTCAACATCACTCCTGGAATTTCCAGTTTCCAACCTATCCTACGGAACTCAGACATGCCTGCCTCCACAGTCACCTGAGCCAATTCCTTACAATAAATCTCTGTATATGTGTGTTAAGATATATATATATAAATATATATATATATATATATATTTATATAACAGAACCAAATGGATATATATATATACCCATTTGGTTCTGTTTCTTTGGAGAATCCTGACTGATGCAGTTTATTTGTCTTTTCATTATTGCATTGTAAGAATTCTTTTATATATTCTGGGTATGAGTCCCTTATGAGACACATGATTTCCAAATATTTTCTCCCATTCTGTGGGTTGTGTTTTCACTTTCATGATGGCATTTGCAGCACAAAAATGATTAAGTTTGATGATGTCCATGTGGTAGGCTGAATAATGGCCTCTCAGAGTGTCCAAGTCTTACTGGAATTTATAAATATGCTAACTTACATGGCAAAAGAAACTTTAAAGATTGATTAACCTAACCATTTTGAGATGGAGAGATATTTCTGTATTATCCAGGGGCCCAATGTAAGCATAGGTTCCTTATAAGAGGGAGGCAGGAGGGTCAGAAAAGCAGATGTGACAACAGAAGCAAAAGTCAGAAGGAAGACAAGGGGATCCACTGATAGCTTTGAAATTAAGGAAGAGGCCATGAGCAAGCAAAAAGAGGCATCCTCTAGAAGTTGAAAAAGGAAAGAAATAGATTTTCCTCTGGATCATCCAGAATATAGCCATGCAGACAACTTGGTTTTAAATAAGTTAGACTTCTGACCTCCAGTACGGTAAGATAATAAATTTTTATTGTTTTAAACTAAGTTTGTGCTAAGTTGTTGAAGCAGCAATAAGAAACTAATCCAATAACCTTTGGACTGTGTAACAAGATGATATCTATAATACAGTAAAAATTATACCTAAAACCTAGATGATGACACAGATAAAATAATTCACTACGCTATGCAATGGTTCCAGATGAAAGGCTTACTCAGAGTACCTGCCGATAAGAAAGAGATAAGATCATCCAGTTAGTACCAGAGGAGCAATATCAATCATTAGGTTTAAGGGGCAAAGGCAGGACCATAAAATAGAAGTGAGGAAAGCATCAGGAAACAAGGTGATCAAGAAAAAATCTTGAGTCAAAACAAGGAGAAAATGTTGCAAACATGTTCTTTATGCGTTTTGGGCACATGGCAGAAACACAGGCTTGACTGGATGGTCCCAAAGGGAGAGCCAATAATGTGCTATATGACACAGAAAATGCACACTCTTCATTTTTTATGTTGCTCTCATGTTTTTCTTCAAGGAGAATAATCTTTTGATGGGTGATCATGAAATGAATATCACTATAGAATAGACAACCGCAGGGAAGCAAGAGGTTGTAAGGAAAATGTTGATACTCTAAATGAGATGCAGTCTTCTCACTTGGATAAGTTCCATACCAGATGAGAGATGTAAACTCTAGTTACATATTAGCTATGCTCATGTGGAAAAGGACATCCAGAAAGGATTCCCAAAGAAATCAATGCTGAGATGAATCCTAGAGCGTGAATAGAACATTTCAGGGTAGACGAGGCAGGGTGATGAAAGCAAAGTAGTATGAACAAGACCTTGAATGAATAATCAGTGATATTTCAAGGACTAGGAAAAATGGATACAGGACAGGAGTTTTTAAAAAAAGAGTTACAATGATCTGTTTCTGAAATAGATGATCCTAAGTATTCTAAAATGGATTAATAGAGAATGTGTTGTGTCCTTCTAGTTCCCAGTATGGATTATCTTGGAAAGATCAATACATCTTAAATTCATCTCTCCAAATCTCACACCTGCCATTCCTTACTGGCACTAGAAGAGTGTGTCTATTTTCTTGCAGAGAGGAGTGAGAAAGGGAAGGAGAAAGGAGATCATTGGTTAAGGGGCTGGAATGAAATTTGGTATAACATGACACTGGGGATTGAAGCAAGCTATGGGAAGGCTATGGCAATGAGAGGTGTTAAGGCCAGATGACGGAGAAAAATAAGTGAATAAAAAATTTCCAAAATTGAAAGACATTAGAATGCTCTCTTTGGCAGCAAATATACTAAAATTGGAATGATACAGAGAAGATTAGCATGGCCCCTGCACAAGGATGACATGCAAAATCATGAAGCATTCCATACTTTTATTGTCTAATGCTCAAGACAGAGAGAATACTGAAAGCAGCAAGAGAAAAGAGAACTATCCCATACAAGGGAAGTTCAATAAGATTAAGTCCTGATTCCTCATCCAAAACAGTGGAGGTAAGAAGGCAGTGGTATGACATAGTTAAGGTGCTAAAGGAAAAAAACTTCCAGCCAACAATTCTCTATCCGGCAAAACTGGCATTCAAAAATGAGAGAGAGTTCAAAATATTCACAGGCAAACAGAATCTAAGAGAGTATGTTAATAAGAAACTTGCACTTCAAGAAATACTAAAGGGAGTTCTGCAGGTTGAAAGGAAAAAATAGGAGAAAGAGAGTTGGAAGAGAGTGTAAGAACAACTAAAAAGACAAAAAGAGTAATAAAAACAAAATATGACATACATAAACCCAAAGAAAATATGGCTAATCTAAGTGATTCCATGACAATAATAACATTTAATATAAATGGGCTAAACTCACCAGTCAAGAGACACAGATTGGCAGAAGGGATAAGGAAATATGACCTATCTATATGCTGTCTACAAGAAACCCACCTTAGACCCAAGGATTCAAGAAGGCTGGAAGTGAATGGTTAGAAAACAATTTTACAAGCAAACAATAACCAAAAAAGGGCAGGAGTAGCTATACTAATATCAGACAAAATAGACTTTAAATGCAAAACTGTTGTAAGAGACAAAGAAGGACACTATATATTAATAAAAGGGATAATCTTTCAAGAAGAAAGAACAATCATAAACATTTATGTACCTAACCAGGGTACCTCAAAATACATGAGGCAAACACTGGAAAAACTAAGTGGAGAAATACATGCCTCTACAATTATAGTGGGGGAGTTTAATACACCATTATCATCATTAAACAGAATATCTCAACAGAGAATCAATAAAGAAACAAAGATTTTGAATAATACATTAGAGAATCTACTTAATAGACATATACAGAACCCTACACCCAAATACAATGGGATATACAGTCTTCTCAAGTGCACATGGATTATTCTCCAAGATAGGCCACAGGCTAGGCCACAAAACAACCCTCAATGAATTCAGAAAGATTGAAATTATACAAAGTAATTTCTTTGACCACAATGGGATGCAGCTGGAAATCAGTAAGGGCCAGAGAAACAGATTAGGCACAAAGATATGGAAGTTAAACAACACACTCTTAGACAAACAGTGGGTCAAGGAGGAATTCGCAAAAGAAATCAGTAATTACCTTGAAACAAATGAAAATGACAGCATAACCTATCAAAATCTATGGTACTCAGCAAAAGCAATACTGAGAGAGAAATTCATAGCCATATATACTAAAGAACTAAAATCAAAGATATAACTGCAGACCTGGAGGAATTAGAAAAAGAACAACAAACTAACCCCAAAGGAAATAGGAAGAATGAAATAACAAAGATTAGAGCAGAACTAAATGAATTCAAAAATAAGAAAGCAATAGAAAAAATAAAAAGAACCAAAAGCTTGTTTTTTCAAAAGGAGCAATAAAATTGACAAACCACTAGCTAGGCTAACAAAGAAAAAAAGAGAGAAGAGGCAACTACACAAAATAAGAAATGAGGAAGGGGATATCACAACTGACCCCACAGAAATACAGAGTATCATAAGAGGGTACTTTGAAAAATTATATGTCAACAAGATGGACAATTTAGAGGAAATGAACAAATTCCTAGAAACACACAAGCAGCCTACATTGATTAAAGAAGAAATTGATGAGCTCAACAGACCAATTACAAGTAGTGAGATAGAATCAGTCATCAAAAACCTCCCAACTAAGAAGAGCCCAGGACCAGATGGCTTCACAGGTAAAGTCTACCAAACATTCCGGAAAGAACTAACAACAATCCTGCTTAAAATCTTCCAAAAAATAGAAGTGGAAGGAACATTGCCTAACTCATTCTATGATGCCAACATCACCCTAATACCAAAGCCAAACAAAGACACCACAAGAAAGGAAAACTATAGACCAATCTCCCTAATGAACCTAGATGCTAAAATCCTCAACAAAATACTTGCTAATCATATTCAACAACACATCAAACTAATTATACACAATGACCAAGTGGGCTTCATCCTTGGTATGCAAGGATGGTTCAATATAAGAAAATCAATCAAAGTAATACACCACATAAACAGATTGAAAGAAAAAAATCACATAATCATCTCTATAGATGCAGAAAAAGCAATTGACAAAATACAGCACAGTTTCCTGATAAAAACACTACGAAAGATAGAGGTGGAAGGAAACTTCCTCAACATGATAAAGGATATATATGAAAAACCCACAGCAAACATCATATACAATAATGAAATCCTGAAAGCTTTCCCTTAAGATTGGGAACTAGAAAAGGATGACCCCTATCACTGCTCCTATTTAACATTGTGTTAGAAGTACTTGCTCAAGCAGTTAGGCAAGAAAAAGATACAACAGGCATCCAAATTGGAAATACTTCACTATTTGCAAACGACATGATCCTATACATAGAACGCCATGAGAAATCTACAAAAAAAACTTCTAGAGCTTATACATAAGTTCAGTAAAGTCGCAGGTTATAAGATCAATGCACAAAAATCAGTAGCATTTCTATCCACCAAATAATGAGCAATCTGAGGAGGAAATCAAGAAAAAAATACCTTATACAATAGCAACTAAAAGAATCATATACTTAGGAATAAATTTAACTAAAGATATAAATGACTTCTATGCAGAAAATTACATAACACTGTTAAAGGAAATCAAAGAAGACTTAAATAAATGGAAGAATATTCCCCGTTCATGGATAGGAAGACTAAACATCATTAAGATGTCAATCCTATCTAAACTGATATACAGAATTAACGCAATCCCAATAAAAACTAGCACAGCATTTTTTACTGAATTGGAAAAACTGACTATGAAATTTATTTGGAAGGGCAAGAGGCCCTGAATAGCCAGAGATATATTGAAAAAGAAAAATGAAATCAGAGGAATCATACTCCTTGACTTTAAAACATGCTACAAAGCTACAGTGGTCAAAACTGCATCATATTGGCACAAGGAAAGACATACTGAACAATGGAACCAAATCAAGAATTCTGATATACAGGAAGCGGATGTGGCTTGTAACCGTTGGGGAATTTGATGTAATTATGAATTCCAAAAATATAACTGGATCATGCTTGTAAACTGATCTGTTAATCTAGGCATGATTAGGTTAGGATTAGGGCGTTAAGCCCCACCCCTTGGTGGGTGGGGAATTGAATTTTAAAGGCAAGGCAAAGGACAGTTGAGGTAGTCTTTTGCGAAGCAATTTTGATGTTGGAAAGAAGGCCCCAGGGGAAGAGAAGCAAGCCGTTCGCTTGATTGTCTGCAGCTGACCTCGTGGAGGAAACAGGAGCTAAGCCGGGAGAGAAACGCAGCCCAGGGAAGAGAGGAACCCCAGAAGCCTGAACCCTGGCAAATGCTGGCAGCTGTCTTGCTCTAACACATGGCAATGGACTGTGGTGAGAGAAGAAACTTAATGCTTTATGGCCTGGTATCTGTGGACTTATACCCCAAATAAATACCCTTTATAAAGACCAACCCATTTTTGGTATTTCACATTAGCACCCCTTTGGCTGACTAATACAGAATTTGGTACCAGGAGTGGGGAAGTGCTTTTGTAATTACCAAAATGTTGGAACGGTTTTATAAATGGGTAAGGGGTATTTTTTGGAGGAATTGTGAAATGCTTGATGGAAAAGGCCTAGATCACTTTGAAGAGACTATTGATAGTAATATGGACGCTAAAGAGACTTTCTATGATGCCTTGGAAGTAAATGATGAAACTATTATTGGAAACTGGAGGAAAGGCGATCCATGTTTTAAAGTTGCAAAGAAATTAACAAGATTAACTCCTGGTGTTATATGGAAGACAGAATTTGAAAATGGCGATCCAGAGCATTTAGCTAAAGAACTTTCCACGGTAAACTTGGAGAATGTGGCTTGGCTTCTCCTTGCAGCTTATAGCAAAATACTAGACGAGAGAAATACACTAAGGACTGAACTTTTGGGCAAAAAGAAAACAGAAACTAATTCAGGAACTTCCAAGTTTCTGGAAATCAAATTCCCAGATGCAAATGCCCTATTTGAAGACTTTACTAAACTTGGAACTCATAACTCAGAATTATCTCGGAAAGACTTGTGGAAAGTCTTACTGTCTGATGGCTTGGACCCCTGCTTCTTGCATGCTAAACCAACAACGTTTTTGAGAATGCTGTATGAACAAAACCACTGTCAGCTTGGACAAAAGAGGACATGGAAAGGAGAAACTGAAGGAGAAAAAGCTTTAAGAAGAAAACCGTGGAAGCAGAGATCTAGAATTAAGACATCTCCTTGGGCGGAGAGAGGAGCCCCACCCATATATACAGAGAGGGTGAATTTTCCCCAGCAGTTGAAGAGGGTGGATGTCCCCACCCGATGTTCAGGAAGAGTTTTGCCACCCCAGGGTGCAGGGAGGTTGGAGCACATTCCTCAAAGATTAGGGCGTTAAGGTCAACACCCCATTGGTCTGAGAGGGGTGTAGCTGTCCCCTATGGATTAGGGAAGGCCAGGTGGTCAACCCATTGCTCTGAGAGGGTTGAGCCTGTATGCCAAAGGTTAAGGAAGGCCAGGTGGTCAACTTGTTGTTCTGAGAGAGTTGAGCCTGTATGCCAAAGGTTAGGGAAAGCCAGGTGGTCAACTCATTGCTCTGAGAGGGTTGAGCCTGTATGCCAAAGGTTAGGGGGAATGTTGTCTTCACCTCAGTGTGCTAAGGGGGCTAAGACTCTAACCCAAAGATTGGGTAAGGTGTGGCAATCACCCCAGCACTCTTGGAGGGTGAGATCTGAGGCTTGGTCGAAACCCAGATGCTTGATGAGGGTGGAATCAAGAAAATGGCCATTGGGCAAGCCTGTGGAAAGGGTGGGTTCCCATGTGGCCCCAAGGAGAAGAAACCATCATCTTAAGAATGACTCTCAGACTTTGAAATTGAATGGAGGATGCCCTGCAAGTTTACTGAACTGTAGAGGATCCATGACTCATGTTTAACATCCCAATTTCTCCTTATAATTTTGAAAATGTTTATCTTTTGTCTTTCCATTTGTATATTGGAAGCAGTTAAATGGTTTTGTAAGATTCAGAGGTCTATAGCAGATGGGACTTTGCCTCAAGATGAACTGTATTTCTTTAAAAATATTTTGATATGATTTTGTACTTGAATTGTTACTGATTTAAGTTTTTTGTGAGAATTGTAATGTATTTTTGGAATTCAGAGGGTGGAATGTAACCGTTGGGGAATTTGATGTAATTATGAATTCCAAAAATATAATTGGATCATGCTTGTAAACTGATCTGTTAATCTGGGCATGATTAGGTTAGGATTAGGGCGTTGAGCCCCACCCCTTGGTGGGTGGGGAATTGAATATTAAAGGCAAGGCAAAGGACAGTTGAGGTAGTCTTTTGCGAAGCAGTTTTGATGTTGGAAAGAAGGCCCCAGGGGAAGAGAAGCAAGCCGTTCGCCTGATCGTCTGCAGCTGACCTCGTGGAGGAAACAGGAGCTAAGCCGGGAGAGAAACGCAGCCCAGGGAAGAGAGGAACCCCAGAAGCCTGAACCCTGGCAAATGCCGGCAGCTATCTTGCTCTAATACATGGCAATGGACTGTGGTGAGAGAAGAAATTTAATGCTTTATGGCCTGGTATCTGTGGACTTATATCCCAAATAAATACCCTTTATAAAGACCAACCCATTTTTGGTATTTCACATTAGCACCCCTTTGGCTGACTAATACATGGCTCAATCAATAGGGTTCCCGTTTACCATATAGGAGGCCCCAGGTTCGATTCCTGGGGCCTCCTGGTGAAGACAAGCCAGCCCCCTTGGCATGGTGAGCTGATGCAGCAGGACGACCCAACAAAGGGAGACAAGCAGACACAGAAAAACACACAGCAAATGGACATAGTGAGCACAAGTAGCAAGGGGCGGGGGAGGGAGTGTAAATAAATAAATAAATAAATAAATAAAATCTTTAAAAAAAAAAAAAAGAATTCTGATATAGATCCTCGCATATACAGTCATCTGATATTCAACAAGGCCACCGAGCCCACTCAACTGGGAGAAAATGGCCTCTTCAACAAATGGTGCTTGGAGAACTGGATATCCATATCCAAAAGAATGAGAGAGGAACACCATCTCACACATCATACAAAAATCAAGATGGATCAAAGATCTAAATATAAAACCCAAGATGATAAAGACCTTGGAAGATAATGTAGGGAAGCATCTACAGGACCTCGTAATAGGAAATGATTTCATGAATTTCACACCCAAAGCACGAGCAGCAAAAGAAAAAATAGGTAAATGTGACCTGCTCAAAATTAAAAACTTTTGCACCTCAAAAGAGTTTATCAAGAAGGTGAAAAGAGAGCCTGCCCAATGGGAGAAAATATTTGGTAACCATATATCTGATAGGAGTCTATTATCTATTATATATAAAGAAATCCTATACCTTAAAAATAAAAAGACAAAAATCCCATTTAAAAAATGGGCAAGTGATTTGAATAGACACTTCTCCAAAGAAGAAATTCAAATGGCTAAAATGCACATGAAAAGAAGCTCAACATCACTAGCTATTAGGGAAATGCAAATCAAAACTACAATGAGATACCATCTTACACCCTTTAGACTTGCAACTATTAAAGAAACAGAGGACTGCAAGTGTTGGAGAGGATGCAGAGGAACAGGGATCCTCATCCACTACTGGTGGGAGTGTAGAATGGTGCAGCCGTTGTGGAGGACAGTTTGGCAGTTCTTCAAAAAACTAACTATAGATCTGCCTTATGATCCAGCAATTCCACTGCTGGGTATATACCGGGAAGAATTGAAAGCAAGGACACGAACAGATATATGCACACCAATGTTCATAGCTGCATTATTCCAAAATATGCATTATGCCAAAAGTTGGAATCAACCCAAATGCCCACCAACTGATGAATGGATAAACAAAATGAGGTATATACATACAATGGAATACCACTCAGCTGTAAGAAGGAATACAGTACTAACACATGGGACAATATGGATGAACCTTGAGGACCTTATGTTGAGTAAAGCAAGCCAGGCATTGAAGGACAAATATTACATTACCTCACTGATATTAATTAAGCAAACTGAGCAGACTCACAGGGCTAGAAACTGTAAGACAGGTTTAGAGGAAATAGAAAGGAAGAAGAAGGTTGTGAGCCAATCCCTATATAGGCAAAATCTATGACAAGGTGGAAGCGTGTAGTTGTGCAGTGAAGGGACATGACAGGGGTATAATGATAATATTGGGTTGGGTGGTGTGTTAGTCAGCCAAAGGGGTGCTGATGCAAAATACCAGAAATCTGTTGGCTTTTATAAAGTGTATTTATTTGGGGTAGAAGCTTATAGTTATCAGGGCATAAAGCATAAGTTACTTCCCTCATCAAAGTCTATTGCCACATGTTGGGGCAAGATGGCTGCAGACATCTACCAAGAGTTCAGGCTTCTTGGGTTCCTCTCTTCCCAGGGCTCTGTTTCTCTTCAGGCTCAGCTGCTGTGCTTTCTCCACAAGGCCAGCTGTAGAATATCAGGTGAATGGCTCTGTCTCTCTCCCTAGGGCTTCTGCCATGTCTAAGGAGCTGTCTCTATTCCTCTGTATTTTTCTCCTGTGTGTTCACTTCCTGAGCTCCAGCTTAAAACTCCAGCATCAAAAACTCCAATATCAAAACTCCAACTAACTCCTCTGCTCTGCTCTGCTGTGTAGTTTTATCTGTGAGTCCCCGCCCATCAAGGAGATGGGAACTCAACGTTCTACTGACATGGCCCAATCAAAGCCCTAATCATAATTTAATCATGCCCAGAGGAACAGACCAGTTTACAAACATAATCCAATATCTATTTTTGGAATTCATAAACAATGCCAACCTGCTATAAGTGGTGCAGGTTTGACTGGGGGACAGGGTGGGGAGGGTTGGGAGGGTGGATTGGATGGTCCATGAAACTGGGGGGAGAGTTGAGGGAGGGAGCAGGTGAACACGGGATTAGCGGGTACGTGGTTGAAATTACAGTGTTGGGAATGCTCATTTGGCAATATATCAAGGTAGGTTTACTGTTTTACAGTGTTGGATGGGGGGCATTCAGGCCAGGGCTCACCTCAGGCAGGTTTCTAGGGTGCATGTGAGTGATCATTTTGGCATAGTGTGTTGCATTAGTGGGTAGAGACCCACATAATGAGCAGGAATGTGTTGGATCTTATAAAAGTATATCATCTAAAATGTAAACCATAATGTGAACCACTGACAATGGTTAGTAGCTATGTTTCAATATTTGTGCATCAGTTGTAACAAATGTACCATCCACATATGAAAGGTTATTGATGGGGGATGGGGGGAAAGGGGAGGATATTGTATATATGGGAATCCCCTGTATTCTGTATATGACTCTGCTGTGACCTAAAACTTCTTTGAAGACAAAAAGGAAAAAAAAAAAAAAAAGTAAGACACTGTGGGAATAAATGGAAGAAAATGTCACTGTACATATAGGACAACAGTCTTACAGTGATGAAAGGCAAAATTTTGAAAAAGTTTTATTCAAATATTTTTTCATTATTTTTTTAAGATTCCAATTTTTAAAAATATTATTCTATTTTTACTTTTTATTAATTCTTTCTGTATTTTACTTCCTATATGTAAAACTACTATTACTATTTCATTTTGTTATTAATTGTATGTGGCTATTTTATTGGTTTAATTTTTTTTTTAAGATTTATTTATTTATATATTTCTCCCCCTGCCCCATTGTTTTTTGTACCTGCTGTCTGCTTTCTTTGTCTATTTGCTGTGTGTTCTTCTCTGTCTGCTTGTGTTCTCTTTAGGCTAGAATTAACTTACAATAAGTTAGTGATAGTATTCTACTATAGACTACTTTTGATTCTAGCAATAGAAGAAATACCATTGTTGTGGAAACAATGACCCATGGATGTTCTGGGGTTAGGGAGAGGGAAAAGCAGGTGTAATAGGGAGGCATTTTTGGGACTTGGGAGTCATCTGAATGACAGATACAGGCCATTATATATCCAATCTTAACCTACAAAGTCGAATGGGAGACAGCATAAACTACAACGTAAACTATAATCCATGCTTAGTGGTAATGCTCCAAAATATGTTTATCAATTGCAGTGAATGTATCACACTAATGAAAGATGTTGCTAATGTGGGAAAATGTGGGAGGGGTGGAGAGCGGGGCATATGGGAATCCCCTATATATTCTCTGTAACATTTATGTAATCAAAGTATCTTTTGAAAAATAAAAGTGGGGAAAAAAGAAAGACATTAGAAAAAGAGTTACAGGGATTGAAAGCAGAAGACAGTATCAAAAAATATGGATCCCATGATAATAAAAGCAGTGCAAACAGTTTGAGATTAAATAGGGGGAAAGGGAGAGAAATGAGAGAAAATAGAGGAAGTAGGTCCTGAGCCTACTGTTACCCAGACATATGGTCATGAATGAGCATCACTGTGAATTTCTTAGGCAAATTCTTGGACCCTGCCTCAGACCTACTGAATCAGAGCCTCTTGGGATGGGGTCCAGCAAACTATTTTATCAAGCTCACTAGATGATTCTAATGCATGTAAAAGTTTTGGAGCCAATTCATTAGAATATCAGATAGAATTTGCCATTTTCTTTAATGGGAATAGGGAGCTCAGTCTAATTCCAAGGACCAGTTTCTGGTCTTAATTGTTATATGTTCAGGCTTTTTTTTTTTTTTTTTTTAAGCCATACAAAATATTTGCATTGAGTTTAGATTTCAAAGATAAGCCACAAATCCTTTTATTAAAAAGGCATACTGCAGAAAAGTATGACATTTTCTCCTAACCACCAAGATTTCAATGAGCTTTTTATAGCTCTGAAAGTAACAGACCCAAAAAGAGAAAACTTAGGGAATTTGCTGCTGATTCATTTGTAACAACCAATACAATTTATGAACTATCAATTTTCACATTAGCTATTGTATCATGACTTCAGGCAGTTATTTAAAACAATGTTTCACAAAACCTTAGCATTAACTCAAGTATAATGTTTCCTATCATGTATTTTATAATAGATAAAATTAGATTCCATAGCATATCTTTTTCTTTGGGATAGGAGCTTAAAGAACAGAAAATACACTATAAAACACAATGGTTTGGATGGAATGTATGCTTTATTAATATGATTTTTAAAAATCAAATAAAAATCAAATAAAAAAGTATATCAGGAAAAAAAACGCAATAGGATCTTATTTGGGACTTTTATTTATATCCTAATAAATCAGTTAGCAAAAGGTAAATTTACTTGATAAAAAATATATATTTTCTTCTAAATGAGTCAGGAGACAGAAACCACACCAGTTCTTTTACCAGGAAAAATTTAATATGAAGAGTTGTTAGCTAGTAGAAAGTAGTCACAGACTAAAACAGCTAAAGGTGTCTAGAAGTATCAGGTGCAAAAAAAGCAGTGGGAGAGCAGATGTAGCTCAGGTGGTTGAACACCTTCTTCCCATGTATGAGGTCCTGGATTCAATTCCAGTACTTCCCCCCACCCCACCCCACCCCACCCCCCCAAAAAAAAAGGCAGCTACCTCTAGACTGTGGAACACAGACAATAAAAAATCCCAGGCTGAGATTCTGACCTGTTCAGAAAGAGAAAGTGGCTACCACAGCAACATACAGCCTGACAGTGGGAAGGAAGTTGCCAGAGGCTATAGGCTGGCACTAGTCTGTAGAAGAGGTCCCCAGTTGATAGAGGTTGTAAGTAGGCTGGAGACAATCTCTAGAAGTAACACATCATTGCCAGAGAGTTGGGTAGGCCAGAGCTGCTTAGAAGCTGCTTCTGAAAGGGAGGTCATAGCCTCAGGGCATGCCTGGAGCTTCTCCAGGAAGGCCAACAGCAGATCTCCTGCTCTTAATAATATAAAAAGACTGGAATCTGGAAAGGAAGTGTGTCTTCCTGCTGCTATTGTCTTGCAGGGTCACACCAGTAGCCTCTACTGAAAAAAATGGAAAGGAGAAATGTTTACAGGGTCCAATTGCAGAACCACAAAGTGGGGCAAAGAATAGTAGATTTGGAGCTGAGACACAATAAACTGATAACTCTACAACCCAGCCCTTGGCTACTCAGCTTTTATACACACTTTTCTACAGGCAATTAGATTCAACAACAAAACAACTCCAGCTTTGCCTCCAACAAGACACAGCTGAAGCTGGGAAGTGTTGGATTCCTCTAGTTCTTGTCTATGCCACATAAAAGTATTTAAGAATAGGCCAGTTTAGTTAGGCCAGTAAAAAGGATTTATTGAGAAATGGGGGAAAGAAAACAGAGCTTGCTGAGAAATGGGAGAGAAGGACAGAAATATGCACCAAGAGGTTTGATATAGGCTCCTCTGGGCAGAGAGCAATTTGGTTTGCGTGGTTGCCTTTATTTATTTATTTATTTTTAAGATTTATTTATTTACTTTATCCATTTTAAACCCCCCCTTCCCCATTTTGCTGTTTTTTTTGTGTCCATTTGCTGGGCAATTCTCTATGTCTGTCTCCTGTCATCTCCTCCCATCCTCCTCCAGTCTTCACCCGGGTTTGATCCTGGAGACCTCCAATGTAGGAGAGAGGTGTTCTGCCACCTGCGCCACATCGGCTCCTGGTTTTCAGAGCTTTCGGAGCATCTCATCTTGTCTCCCCCCTGTTATGTCATCATCTTGCTGCATGGCGCCCGGGACCTGGTGGCTCACCGGCACACAGAGCCTGGCAGCCCATGTGCCTTCTATATATATATTTTATTTATTTATTTATTTATTTATTTATTTATTTATTTATTTATTTATTTATTTATTTATTTATTTTTACTGGGAGGTCCCAGGGATCAAACCCAGGCCCCTCCATATGGCAGACGGACGCCCAACCATTTGAGCCACATCCGCCCCCAGCATGGTTGCCTTTATTAAGCTGTTAACTACTTCTTCCCTTGCTAATGCTAAGGGGAGGGGCCCCAGCTGGTTTCGGTTACCCCACCAAGGTGGGGACCAATGGGGAGGCCTTTTGTGTGGGGTTATCCAGGACCAATGTAGGGGCTTATTTGGAATTATCTGGGGCCTCCCCTTGGCCCCAGAAAGAGTCCCAACTGGGACCTCAAGATCAAAGTCTTAGTGGGGTCTTGCAGTCATGTTGTCTGTTGGCCATGTTGTGGCTGGTCTTCTTCTCATTTCCCTGTACTAATCTGCCTCAACTCTCCCCTCAGAGAGTTCATGCCCTTATTCTTAAGGGGGCTCTAAGGGGCGATGTTCATTCTTCTGTACTTACCTCCTGCTGGTTAGGGTAGTAGTCCCTGCCTGACAGGATGTAAACCTCTCTGGCTATTCTGTTGAGTTCGAGGAAAGACAAGTCTGACACCATGGTTGGAACTGGATGAAATCCCCACGTGACTAATAGTTTGCTCTGGAAGGCATTGATTCTGAAAGAAATAAACTTAGTTAGAATTTTGAAGATACATGGCCCCACTAAAAGGATAAAGAAGATGGTAGGCAGGCCTAAAAAGGGAGCCAGGCATGACATACTGCACTACAAGAATGAGAAAGGCCAGGTGCCTTCAGAGCCTGCATCCTCCCAAAGTTCATGAGAAACAGCATTCTTCCTTGAGTTCTTTTATGCTATCCGTTAACTCTAGGGACATTGTGGTAGACCAGGTTTGGGTATAAACTGCCAAAATTAGTTCCCACAGCAGTGGTTATGCTTAGGACAGCTAGGAGAGGTATGGAGAGGCACTGCCCTCGACATAAACTCATAAAGACAGTATAGGCAACAACAAGACAAGCATATTGCAAGCAAAATAAAGACAGTACTTAAGAAAGCCATTCCTTTATCTTATAGGCACATTCATTAACTACCTAGAAAATGAATTAAGTTTACCAGTGTTACTGGATTTAGTCTAGGTTCTTGACTTATGCTGCAGAAATGAATTTCAGTGCACATCAGGTGAGTGAGGTGCCAGCAATTTATCAAGGTAGGGAGGGGAGAGAAATGGGCAAAAATAACAGATCACGGGTCCCTGGTAGAGGGTAAGGGGCTGAAAAGTGATAGAGAGGGCTGATTTATAGACTACAATTTCCCATTATAGATTATAAACGCCCAGGTTTTACTTGCATGTTGGTCCACATGGGGGGCACATGGCAAGAGCAGGGTGCAGATGCCACGAGGGTCCCAAGCACAGCAGCAGGGTGCAGAAGCTGCCAGGAGCAGGAGCAGGAGGGCAACAGGGGACAGGAACAGGAGCAGAAGGGGCAATTTGACCTTTGTGCTTGCTTTTTAAACTGTTAATTATTCCACCCCTTTGCTAATGGCATGGGAGGAGTTCCAGGTGTTTGCTGTTTTGATTGATTACCCCACCCATCAATCCCCCAGGTGGGGCCAATGATAATGTCCTGGGAGAATTATTTGGAGCTTCTCCTGGCTTCCAGGAGAAATCTCAGGAGGCTCTTCCAGCAGCCATCTTGGGGTATTGATGTCCATGTGGAACTTTTGCCAGGTTCCAGATTCATCAGTTCATTCCCTATATGAAGCGTGATTCACCAGGACTTTTAACATGTTCAGTATCCCTCTGCATATAATCTAGATTAGAAAAGATGTCATCATAATCATCAGGCATATAGGTACTGTACTTAATACTAATCAATACACAAGTTACTCTTTGAGCTGCAGTTAATAGATCTAAGCTCCAGGTTTGCAATACCATACATGTTATCTCTCCATGGGAGCAGGCCATAATGCCAAGTGTGTTTGTTTAAGTTCTACTTACAGTACTCTGGTAATTGTTGCTCCACTTGGTATGCCTTTCACACAGCCAGCATGCTACAACACTGTTGATCTTAGAGAGTGACTAGGAAGGTAAGGCTCCAGTGTTTCACCAGCCTGGTGCATAGAGCCTTTTGGTGCTATGAAATAAAGCTAATCTGCAGGCAATGTCCTTTGTACATCTGTCCATATCAAGCCATCACCAGCTGCTGCAGGAGTCTGAAACTGCAACATACTCTCCATTCACTTCAGGAGCATGTTCAGAGATGTAGTAGATACATTTATTGTTTTTAGGGGTTAGTGATCAACCTAGCCAATAACTTAAATGGAGAGGCAACATGCAGTGTACTGAAGGCCTGGTTTTAATGTTCAAGAGAGTGACAATATTGAAATCTATCTCTTAATTTTTATACACCTTCTAAACACTTCCAATGCAATGTATAACATATCAAATGAACTTAACTAGTTTAGTACTTCACTTTTTACTTGTACACCTTTACTATGATTACGTTAACAGGTATCTTACTTTAGCAGCACAGGAAAAACTACTTTCTCCATTATTTTATGAAAACTGAAGATTACCAATAGAATCAAGGTTATCTTTCCTTACCACCACTTTAATATGCAGATTGAGGTGGCTTCTGACAGGTTTCCCTGTTATGAAGTTACTTTTTGTCATTAATATCAATTTAGTTTTCTAACCAATAAAGGCTTCCTGGAATTAGCCATTCAAATGCTTCAGTTTAGAAGATGCTTTCACAAACTTCTTATAACTAAAGATAACTTTACCTTTAAACAAGCTCATTAAATTACAATTAACAACCAATGAAGTTCACTTTATCTTAATTTCATTAAACACAAACTTACAACTTTCATCACCTTAAAGATTTAATACATGTAATGTTAATTTATTTAATTGGTATTCTATAAATCTAGGGAGATAATACCCAAGCTAAATAAAATCGAAACCATTATAGTTTATGCAAGGAATCTTCTTTTTCCTTTCTTTACAGGAGACTAAAACCACTTTTCTTTAATAAAATTCTAAAACTAAATAATCTTAAAAGCATACTGACTGCTAGGTTCTGGAGTATATTATAATTGCTTAATTTGTTTTAATTACACTTTAGAAAAGATCTTTCCATAGCTTTCAAGGACTTTCTTCCTTTACTTACTGAAATTTGGTAATAGGATTATTAACCACCCTTATTTTAAGGCTGTTAAAAGGTTTAAATTGGGGAATTACAGGACAAACTATGATTCTTAATTCCCTAGACTAGAAGATAGAATTATTATCTGCCACACGTAGCTCCTCCCTCATAGCTCCTGCAAAGAGAAGGCCCTGGGGTCCGAGTAGGTCAAAGAGCTCAGGAAAGTCTTTTTCCTTTCCCAATAGTTTGTACATTCAGATTTCTATATGACCTTTCCATCCTGCTTAGCCTAATTTGGCTCCAGAAATATTCATTCACATATATAAGCACATATTTAATTTTTTAACAATTTGAATAGAGCTCTTTTAAGAATTTTCATTTATTAATTTGATATTACCATCCTGATGTATGAAGATATACCCTGAGCAAATAGACATAAATAGTCAGACAGTTGCTTATAATTTTCATTCTCTTATAAAATAAATTTAACTGTAAAATAACATTATAGTTAAAAGATCTCTTTGAAGGCTATTTATAATTACTCTAATTTTCACTATTCCATGAAGTTTTGCACAAGAATTTAGTTCCTTTTAAGTATTGGATTATAACAAAATTGTTCCCAATGGTTTAAAATACAATTTACAACATTTTCCTTTACTTCAGAGCTTTGCTTATTTCCTATTTTGACTTTGACAGACCTTGGGTGAGTAACACTAATCCCAGTGTATACTCACTGAGGTCATTGAAGTCTCAGGGAAACGTGGTTTTTCTCATGTCTTGCTGCTTTTAGGAACATCAACACTCCAGGTAGAAGGTGCTCCCCTACCCCACCCCAGTCATTGGCTGTTGGACTGGAAGAGTGGACGTCCAACCCTGAGGGTCAAGAATTCCACCAGGCATCAGTCTGGTCCACACCTGGACAAAGAAAGCAAGGTCACTAATAACAGTGGAAGAACAGGAGATAGGGGCATCTTAAATTCCCCCGAGCCATAGGGGGCAGAGGTTGCCATGAAATAACCATAAGCAAAGGTAAATTCAGTTTAGAATTATCATTACAATAGCTGAATCTAAGGGTGAGGTAAATTTAGTAAGCTAAAGCAATGGTGTGGCTAGACCAGAGTAAGGATAAACAAAGACAAATTAGTCTAGATTACCATTACAATAGGAGGTTCTAGGCTAAATCCACCCAGTTATAGCAATTTCAGATATTATCTTTCTGCTGTTTTATAACATAGAGGCATCTATGTAATGTTCTTAACTCTTAGTTACAGTTTCCAGTAAGTTTTCACTTTAAAAACAAATTGGGCACTTTTGTTTATTAACTAAGCAACTAAAACTATTTTATTAGTAAAAATTTTACCAAGTTTTTCTGCTTCTCCAGCAGTTGAATTAATTCCACTTGTGAATTATACATCAAATCCAACTGCAAGATAGTATTGACATTTAGAGATTCATTTTTAGGGTATCTTTCACTGTTATCCAATTTATAAAAGGTAAACCCCAAATCTGGTTTACGAGTTCCTAGGCATGAGCAGACAGACAAAGTTAAAGCCAGCACAGATTAGAACAGAAGAGAGAATTTTACACTTAGTTTAGGAAAGACCTGCCTTTAGAATCACCTAGGTACAAAGCTTCCAGTGTTTGTCCATGGCAGAAATCTCATGCAGGACCCTCTAGCTTCGTTCCTCCAGGAAAACCCTTGGGCAACTGCTAAGTATGGAAGTAAGGGGTCCAAAGAAGCCCTGCCCCCAACAAGACACAAATTGGGCTGCTCTGGGGGCTTCATCCCATTTGTTACTTCCTGGCAAGGGCGAGGCTTTTTTGCTGGAAGGATTGGTCTGCCACACGGGAATAGGTAGGGAGCCAGGAACTACCAGAAGCCCCAATTTTAATTGATGGCATATAAGGAGGTACCTTTTTCTACAGGGGAGAGGTTTAGTAAATGGCCTAGATGGCGATTTCCCATTCACTCCCCTCGAGAGGTCCAGAGTGCAGGCTAGGACTGAGTAATTGGCTCCCATGTTAATTAAGAAATTAACAATCTTACCTACCACGTCAAGGGTCACCTAAGGCCTCCTGGTTGATAGTTCACATGTGGCTTCAGGCACCTTCTGTCCTCCCCGGAGCAAGACCCCAGCGGTCTGCATGGTGAGACAGCTTGGGCCAGGACCTGCTGATGTGGAGCCTGGATTCGGGTAACCCTGAGGTGACCGGTGCCTTTAATGGCTGCTGTTTAAAGGTGATCCAGTCCCAGACCTTGTGCCCACCCCTCCTTACCTTGTCCATTTTGGTGGCATGGTTTCAGTTGTTGAAAACTGAGAAGGCTGTTTCTAAAAGGGAGTTAATGGAAGTTTGGGGACCCAGGGAAAGTTTCTGCAGCTTTCTATGGATCTCCAAGGCAGACTGTTGTCTGTCAGGCATGTTGTGCCTGGTCTTCTCCTCATTTCCCTGTACTAACTTGCCTCACAGCTATCCTTTATATACATGAAGAAGTTCTCACTCTCTTTCCAAGATGAGGAGACAGAGTTACAAAAGTTATTGTAATTACTGTATTGCAATTCAGTCAAAGTTCCACCAAATATTCTGTAATTTTAACCTTCAAAATTTTGTATATAAAATAATAAATGAAAGGAGAGAGCAAAAGAAAGCCATTAATATATGCAAATAAGTACATATACATAGCAAGCAAATAGAAAATATGCAAAGCTACTACAGTCTTTGTTTCTGCAATTGGCCATGAGACTATAGTTGATATCTATGATTTCTTTCTTCTGTTATCCATTTTATATTTCTCTTGCTCTCAGGAATTATTTAAGCTGGTAGAGAATCTTTTATCTGGCAGAATGATTCTGAATAGTTTTGTCTTTTATGTTTGCTGAGTTTTCCATTAACTTTAGGGCATAGACATACTAAGAGGCACTCCTAAGATTGCCCTCAGTTTCAGATGTAGTACTCCTTGAATCCATGTGTGATAACAACCCAATTTCCTCACTTATATCAGCCAGTAGAGTAATTTTTTTCTTCCTGATTATTTAGTAGCATAAGGATCCCCAAATGACCAGCTGGCATTCTCATATTCCAATACCATGGAATCATTATTTTGTTTTCTAGTGGAAGCAATTTCCTTCTGGGAACTATACCTCCAAACCAGCAGAGCTCAAAATTGCTGGGACAGGAAGCAAAAATTCTGTAAGTGGGTTATTAGGTATAGTTTTAAGAGAAGCCAGTCCCACTTGATCCTCACTAACATATATTATATAAGAAAGAACATCATATATGACAGTCTCATTCAAAATATGTACTTCATTCTGTAAGACAGAATTCTGTATTTTCAGAGTGTTTTTCTCCCAACTGGCATCATAATCTAGTTTTCAATAAGCCACTCACTATTCAATTACACCAGCTACTTTTAGGCCTCTGAATTCATAGTTTTTTAGGAGGGGACTTATATGTTCATTTTTGAAGCAGATAATGAAAATGGTTTAGACCCAATATGGCTTGAAGCACAATGAAACATTTGAGAAGATGGATCATGGTACACTTATGGACCTTTTAGGGAAATATAAGTTGAACACATGGCTTAGAGTAGAAAATTGCTGAACACCTGTTTCCAAAAAATTCACAGGACAGTGTCACCTGGAAGGGATATGTTTAATGTGGTGCAGAAGAGCCTCTTTAACCCACTCCTATATCACCCTCCAAAAAATGATTTGAATCATGATATGATGTTGAGGGCATACTGTTCAAATTGAGGATGAAACCACACAAATCTACACTAATACTCTCATAAACATAGATGCAAAAATCCTCTATGGATACAGGCCATTATACATTTTGTCAAAACCTATAAAATATAAACTATAGACCATGGTTAGTAGCAATGCTTCAGTATTTGTTCACCAATTGTAACAAATGTATCAAACTAATGTAAGATGTTATTAATACGGGAAAATGTGAGAAGGGGAGGGGGTGAGGTATATGAAAATCCATATGATAGATAGATAGATAGATAGATAGATAGATAGATAGATAGATAGATAGATAGATTTTTTTTTTTTTTTAACTCCTGGGGGCCAGGGATTGAACACAGGACCTTGTATGTGGGAAGCCAGCTCTCAACCACTGAGCCACATCAGCCTCCCTGATTTGGATTTTTGGTTGTTTTGCTTGTTGTAGTTTTTTTTTCAGGAGGCACCGGGAGCCAAACCTGGGCATCCATGTGGGAGGTGGGCATTCAACCACTTGAGCCACATCTGCTCTTCCCCCCTATATTTTTGATATAACTTTTCTATAATATAAAATTTCTTTAAAAATAAAGTTTTAAAAAATCTCGACAAAATATTGGCAGATGAAATTCAACAATATAGAAAAAGAATAATACCAAGTGGGACATATCCCAAGAATGCAAGGCTGGTTCAGTATTAAAAAATTATAATCCACCATCTTACCCATCTAAAGAAGAAAAACCATAAGATCAATTGATTCAGAAAAAGCATTTGAGAAAATTTAACACAATCATGATAAACAAACAAACAACTCTCAACAAACTAGGTATAGGTAGGAACTTCCCCAACCTGATAAGGGCATTTACAAAAAGCCTATAGCTTACCTGCAGGTTGAAGGGCTTCAACCTAATATCATCATATATATATTTTTTATGGGCAAGAAATCCATATTTTATAAAGTTGATATGAACTCTTTTTCTAATAGCTGAAGTGGATCACATATTTGAATACATAAAACATAAAGAAGACACTCTTTCCTTTCTTTACTCTTCTCCAGGATTTCCTGGTATGATCCTACCCTTTTTTGGTTAAAAGAAAAAAGGCAAAATTCCAAAGTGTGGTTTGTTCTTTTTATCTTTTCCCTCATTACAAAATAAAAGTTTCTCATATAAAGGAAATGGCTTTCATTATAATTTACACAAAGAAAAGTAGTCCTGCTGAAAAATATCCCCAGAATTTTCCTCACCTACATCACACTGACTTTAAATGAAACTTTAATAAAACTTTAATTTATTTTTATTTTTTAAAATTTTACCGGGAGGTCCTGGGGATCAAACCCAGGTCCCTCCACATGGGAGACGGACGCCCAACCATTTGAGCCACATCCACCCCTCAGATTAACTTTATAATGTACAGTTTGTGTGCAGAAAGGGTAATATAATTATCCTACTGCTTTATGAAATAAAACATGATATATTGCAGTTTAAATAACTGTTTCAAACATTGCTACACATTTCCCTAATTAGAGGGATATTAATGAAAAGGTTCAAATTAAATGATTTGATTAAAATAACACTACTTATCTTACACTGAACTCTGAAGTTTGGAATTGAAAGCTCATTTTATCTCAACAGCCTTATTAATATTTAATTTGAGTGTTACTATAGCTTAAAACAATCACTAGATTGTAATTAATATACACAAGATTACCAGAACATGGCTAGAAAAGGGGATGAGTCTATAACTCAGATCTCTCATTTAAAAATAAGAGTACTTATTTTTGTTTTCTTTTAGTATGTAAATGATAAGAGTTAAAATTTATAAGACCAAAAACAGAGACATTTTCCAACTTTGTATGGAATACTTACTATTAATATATGCTGGCCACTGTGGGGAATACAAATGTTTTAAGAAACAGTTCTTTCACTGTTAAAATATTCAGACTTAATTGGGTTGAAGACCATGTAGTAAATCTTATAATCTCCAATAAGCAGAAGAATAAAATTATATTCTCTCATATTCTCTAATTAGCAGAAGAAGATAATTGAGTTTTCTTCTCATGATAGCTTAAAATAAATCTTAGAGTGTTTTTGGACTATAATACATAAAACCCCACAATAACATATAAATTTAGTTCAATCACAGAAAAACTATATTAATGCAAAGCAATTTTTTTCAGGTCCACTGCACTATCATAAGAAATACAAAAATAAAAGTAGTGGAACACTACTTATCTTACACTTAACTGAAAAGAGTCCTAAATGTAGTGGTTTGAATGATGACTCCAAAAAGATGCATATGACCTAATCCTCAGAACCTGTGAATGATTCCATATGGAAAAAGGGTTTTGCAGATGTAATCCAGTCAAAGATCTTGAAATGAGGAGCTCATCCTGGATTATTAAGGTGGGCCCTAAATTAAATGCCAAGGGTCTTTATGAAAGACACACAGAGTTAGACAAACAGAAGAGGAGAAGGTGATGTAAAGATGCAGGCAGAGAGTGGAATGATGTGACCACAAGCCAAAGGTGCTGGCAACCACCAGAAGTTAGAAGAGGCGTGAAATAGATTCTCCCTTGTAGCTTCTGTAGAGAGTGCAGCCCTGTTGACACCTTGATTTCATACATCTGGACTCCAGAACTGTGAGAGAATAAATTTCTGTTGTTTTAAGCCACTCAGTTTGTGGTCATTTATTACAACAGCCCCAGGAAACTAATGCAACCACAAAACGGGTGCTCACTGAAAACACACCTTCCCCAACCACCAAAGGATAATAATCTGAGTCTACTTGACTAAAAAGTAGAACTGAATGGAGGACAAGTTCCAAGCACCAATGAAGCTGTAATCCATCTGTGCTATCCAGAATTTTACTGTTCATACAAAACAGGAGCAGCTCTTATATCTGTGATTGTCTTAAGAAGTAATTACAGAGGATTAGTGTTTTTCTTCAATAAAAAGTTTTAAAACTTATACAACTGCTTTTCCCACTTAAAAAATAAATAGGTTGTTAAGAGAAGATATGTTAATAAAAGAGAGTTTTGCCTGTTCTCTGTGGTTTGGTACAAGTTGTATAATCGGTTCCAACCCACTCATCTACATTACTCATCTCTATCACTGAATAATTGAAAGTAAGCCTCACATTTGGACACTTACTGCATTGTCTTCTCATACATTCTTAATACTGTATAGCTAATAAGTTGATGATATACTCTTATATTAGAAATAAATAATTAATCAAAGGTGCTGACTCAGAGAATATGAGCTGCCAGCCTTTCTTTCCTCCCTAAATATTGAGTTCATTACTTGGATCATTTGGAAGTGGAGCTGTGGACTAGAAATTTAGAGTTTCTTAGCCCATCCTCTGCTAAATACTGAATAAGCATTTGGGGGAAGCTCTTTTGGAAATGAATTAAATAATATTATCAGAAAGGGACAGAAGCAAGTTTACAGACATGATTATACTTGCTAAGACATTCCCAACACATAGTTATTGCTGAAAACTGAAGCATTCTCAGTCTTTGTCTATACCTTTGATTGATTAACATAAAACAATTTAGTTCCATTATTCATACAAGTTGGTCCACAAAGATTCACTGAATGCCTACTATAGGATACTAGTCAAGTTCCCTAGAAGCAGAGACTGAGAGGGAGATTCTTGTTTAAATGATTAGTTAAAGAAGTGCTCTCAGGAGAAGGGCAGTGAGGGAGGCAGGATGGTGCAGGGAAAAAAAAAAAAAACACAACTCCACGAGCATGTAGTTTCATTGGGACATTAGCTTAGTTTATCCCCTTGGGGAGCTCTGGATCACCCCACTTTGAGGGAAAGGGGCCAAACTTTTGTGGCCCATGTCAATTATTGGATAGGGGCTGTAGCCTCAAGGGTTTGGTGACTTCAGTCTCCTATTCTGTGAGGGAAATAGAGTAATTGTCTTGAGACTGGGGGCAGCCATGAGATACTACTAACAGTAGATACACATACTAGCCAAGGATAGACACACCAGCCAGGTTGTGGGAAAGTCGGGGGGAGGGATCCACCAAGATTGTCCACTATATGACTGTATTCCAATGGTTATGACTTCTGAAAGTTTTGGAGATAGAACATACTTTAGAGATCATATAAGATCATTTTCCACATAAGAAAAATTGAATTTCAGAGATGCAGTAGCAGAAGTGCCCAATTTGGCATAATTAGATTAAAGCACAAAACTTTACTTCTAGCCAGGTGTAATTTTTATTGCACCCTAATTCCTATTTACTTTTAGGATTTTTCTTTTGATTAGTAAATAGGTAGCAGAAACCTCACTCTAATATCTCTGTTTGAGAGAACTAAAAGACCTGTTAACATATTTTGGGAATAAATGAGTTTTCTGATGGTAAGAATTAATTGCTCAAGTACAAGTAACTAGACTTCATTTTTTGCAATGAGCATAAGAAGAAGTAAGAATGC
Source organism: Tolypeutes matacus (assembly GCA_026826555.1). Classification (NCBI taxonomy): domain Eukaryota; kingdom Metazoa; phylum Chordata; class Mammalia; order Cingulata; family Chlamyphoridae; genus Tolypeutes; species Tolypeutes matacus. The sequence continues at coordinate 26,740,215 of JAKSZT010054334.1, forward strand.
AACATCAAAACTTAGATGCAAATGGAAAATAAAAAGAAGTCCCAAACTGGAGATAAGAATAATAGACAAGAGATCAATTTCTTCTGTCACAAGTGATGAGGCAGAAAAACTCTGGGCTGGAAAAAAGCCTAGAAATGGAAGAGCTAAAAGAGATTAACACAAGATTTTTTTTTAAACATCATTAAGTATTTTGACCACCTTTTATGAGACAGAATCTTGACAGAAACTGGCAGTCAGGATTCTGTTTTCAATTATTTAGTATTGGTATAGACAAAACCTGGAATTTTCCTTCTCTTTCAAACTGTCCTAGTTTTATAGGTGTATTTATGCTGTCTTTAGCAATTCTGTAATTATATCAAATAGTCAACATGTAAGAGTTTAAAATTCTGCTTAATTTATCTATCTGTTTAGATCAGGAGTTCTTAACCAGGGCTCCTTGGATATTGTAGTAGTTTGATATTGTTTATGAATTCCAAAAATAGATATTCGATTATGTTTGTGAACTGGTCTGTCCCACTGGGCATATTAGATTAGATTGGATTCAGAGGTTTCACTTTTACTTTATTTTATTTATTTATGTTTTTAAATTTATTTCACTTTTACTTTATTTATTTTGTTGGGCCACATCAGTAGGACCAAGGGGGCAGGGAATCACAGAGAAAACAACAAGGCAGATGAGTTAGTTGGAATTTTGAGCCAGAGCCTGGGAAGTAAACACATGTAAGAGAGCAGAGCAGCTGAGCCTGGAGAGAAATGAGCTCCGGGAGAGAAACAAGACTTATCCCAACCTACAGCTGATACTGGAAGAAACTGGGACCACGGAGCCTGAAGAGGAAGAGGAGGCTGAAAGTTGGCAGCCATCTTGTTCCAACACGTGGCAACAGACTTTGGTGAGGGAAGTAACTGATGCTTTATGGCCTGGTAACTGTAAACTTCTACCCCAAATAAATACCCTTTATAAAAGCCAATAGATTTCTGGTATTTTGCACCCCTTTGGCTGACTAATACAGATGCCTAATGATTCCATGGATAGAATTCAAACTTGAATCAGTAAAAAAATTACATGTTTATTTTCAATAACATCTAAGTAAAATTAGAAAGTCCTTGAATTATGAATGTTGGAAAAAAATCATGGTCCCTGTGACCTTGTCACCAATAGAATTCACAGATACTTTCATATCACCATAAAGTTGTTGCAGGTATCTCAAAATATCATTCATGCTCATCACTTCCTCAAAAATGCAGTAGCATTTAAATCTCACTTTCCTGCCCATCCAAACACTCATCCACTGGAGCTAGCCAGAGAGAATGTAACTCTGCGACACCAAGTGGTGAAGCTGTGTATCCTCATAATAATTATTTAACAAAAACAGCTTTGGACAATTTTGGTGTTTCTTGAGAGAAGCCAATCCATTTTTAAAGCAAGCAATGGAAACTTTAATTACATTTGTGATAGCATATTTTTGTGAACCAGGATTATCAACACTTGTAACCAACAATACAAAAGTTGTAAATCAACTGGCTGGCCTATATGACCTGCATATTGCTCTGTCAGAGAAAGTTTATTTTTCTTATTTATGCTAAATGACAACAGCCTTCACTGACAAGGGTTTAAAAATAAAATTTAACTTTCACTTGCCTGTTTTATAAATCTATTGTTATTTAACACATTTTATCACATTTTTAGGGAAGCGCAATATTGCTGTATCACCAAATTTGATATTTTTATAAATGTTTCAATATAATTGGCTTTCCTATATATTTATGTATTCCTATATATTTATGTATTCAAAAACATTCTTACTAGGGCTCATAGGCTTCATCATGCTGCCAAAGGGACCCATGATATAAAAGAAGGTTAAGAACCCCTGATTTAGGTATAAGTTATCTTTAATTTATTTAAATCATAACATTGAATTGCCACCTTTACTACCCTTTCTAAATGTTCTGGTTCAAAACATTCTATTATTTCCTTAACTTATTTTTTATATTTTTAACAACTTTATTGAGGTAAATTTTACAATCATAACATTCACCATTTCAGGTATATAATTATTCAATGATTGTTAATAACTTTACCAAGTGGTGCAACCATCATAAATCAGTTCTAGGACATTATCATCTCCCCAATAATATGCCTCATGCCCATTTACAGTCCTTAACTCAACTCACTATTAGGCATATTGAATTTGTATTTCATATTCCCATCTACTTGATTATAGTTTCTTTTTATTTTTTTTCTTTATTAGAGAAGTTGTGTATTTACAGAACAATCATCCATATAATACAGGATTCCATGCACCATCCCACCACTAACACTTTACATTGGTATGGAACATTTATTATAATTGATGATAGCACATTTTTATAATTCTACTATCAACCTAGTCTATGATTTAATTTGGGGTTCACTGTTTGTGTAGTGTAGTTCCACGGATTTTTTATTTTATTTTATTCTGTTACCATATGAACAATCTAACATTTCCCCTTTTAATCACATTCAAATATATATTCCAGTGTATTTGTGTTCACAATGTTGTGCTATCATCATCACTATCCATTACCAAAACATTTCCATAATTCCAAAAAGGAACCTGTATATTTTAAGCCTTAACTTTCCATTCCCTATCACCACCCTGTCCCCTAGCTAACCTATATTCTAGATTCTAACTGTGAATTTGCTTATCCTAATTGTTTCAAATCAGTGAGATCATACAATTTTTGTCCTTTTGTGTCTGGCTTATTTCACTCAACATGATGTCTTCAAGGTTCATCTATGTTGTAGCATATATCGGGCCTTCTTTCCTTTTTATGACTAACTAATATTCCATTGTACGTACACACCATATTTGATTTATCCGTTCATCGGTTGAACATCAGGGATTGCTTCCATCTTTTGGAAATTGTGAATAATGCAGCTATGAACATTGGCATGCAAATATTTGTTCAAGTCCCTGCTTTCAATTCTTTGGGGTATATCCTGAGCAGTGTGATTGCCAGGTGATTATGGTGTTTTTTAGGTTGTATTAATTCATCTATAATAAAAGCCCTATGACTATGCTAACAATTAGAGTGACATTACTGGTATACATTTCAGAAACAAGCTTAATTAGAAGATACTCATTTTAAATTGATTAAGGAGAAATACTCAATTTATGCTAAAACTACTGTATACAGGCTTCTAGGGAGTGTGTGGGTGTTCATCTTGCCATAGTGTGTTGTTTCACTGGGTGGAGACCCACACAGTGAGTGGCAAGGTGGTGGACTCCCATCGTGGGGAGACCCGCTATGTTCTCAGATAGAAGGGCGGGAGTCTCTCAAGAGCATGGGTGGTGCCTGATATGGGAGGACAGACCAGTGTGCCAAGCCTTCAGTGTTGTTGCAAGTAACTATGAATCTTGTCCTTCAAGAAGTGAAGCCTGATGGTTGCCGTGGGTCCCAAGGGGAGGGGGAAGAAGGAATAGAATAGATGGAACAGGCGGCATTTTGGGGGTGATAGAAGTGTTCTACATGATCCTGCTATGATGGATACAGGCCATGTTGAATTGCATCAAAGTTTATAAAAGTGTATGGTCCAAAATATAAACCGTAATGTAAACCATTGGCCATGGTTGGTAGCTATGTTTCAATATTTGTACATCGTTGTTACAAACGTACCAACCACGTATAAAATGCTATTAATAGGGGAAGGGGGTAAAGGGGGGTTGTTGGTTATATGGGAGTCGACTGTATTCAGTACATGACTTTTCTGTAACTTGAAACTTCTTTGAGGACAAAATGAAAAAAGTAAGACACTGGGGCAATAAATGATAGAAAATGTCACTGTTCATATGGGACAACAGGTCTTACAGCGATGAAAGGCAAAATGTCAAAAAAAATTTTAAAATAATTTTTCATTATTTTTTATTATCCTAAATTTTTATTTATTTTATTTTTATTTTTTTGTATTTTATTTCTTATTTTTTAAATTATTATTTCATTTTCTTATTAATTGTACTTGGCTGTTTTATTGGCTTCATTTTTTAAGAAGTTTTGAATTACAGAAGGGTTACAACTGTGGCAGGGGAGGATCATTGGTGCGGGGTATCAGTGATGGGGGATACATGGGAGGAAGCTCACATGGGCATACATATAAGGCATATAAATGTGTTCAAATTTTCATGGGGCATCATCACGGTGGGAGGAGATTCACATAATAACTGAAGGAATATCAAATTCCCATCCTGGGAGCTCTGCCACATTCTCTAATGGATCAGCAAGAATCCCTGAAGTACAGGGGCAATGACTAGTGAAGGAGGATGGTCCATTGATGGGCCCTTGATATTGATAACTGTGTGTATAAACCTTTACTCTTGAAATTGAAACTTAGCTTAGTATTATAGGGTGCCTAAGAGTTGCTTCCTGGGATCCTCCTTGTTGCTCAAATGTGGCCTCTCTCTAAGCAGAACTCAACACATAAATACATTACCTTCTCCCCAGCATGGGACATGACTCCTGAGGATGAGCCTCCCTGGCACCAAGGGATTGCTACCAAGCACCAACTAGCAATGCAACTGGAAAAGGACCTTGACCAAAATGGGGAAAAGGTAAAGAAAAATAAGTTTATATGACTAAGAGACTTCAAAGTGTGTTGGGAAGTCATTCCAGAGGTTACTCTTATGCACCTCTCAGCAGGAGCTCAAAGTAGATACTATCCCAAATAGTGGGGCTCCTGAGGGCTCTGGAGACATCCAGACACTATAGTCAGGGCAGATAGCTCAGGAGTTTGGTGCTTTGCCTGTGTGCCTGACTTTGGAATTTGTGCTCCTCAGTGTGACAGAGTTGGACTCAGTTGTGGTTTCCCTACACATGGCTTTTCTGTCCTTCTATTTGAACCTATAATTAGTACTAGAGTTGGTATGTGTACATCCAAGAGCCTTAAATCTTTGGGCTGTCCATGTGCCAGCTGAGCCCTGAATCTCAATGGAGTTGCAACACCTACTCTCTAGTTCATTGGTCTCACCCAGGACAACTAACAAAGAGATGATGATGGACAACTACCATACCAAGGAACTGAGAGAGTCTACAACGGCAAGCAAGAGAGTCCTATCCATTGGCCCCATGGGATCGCAGCCCCCTCTCAATTATAGGTGGAGTGGACATCACCATCCCAGAATTCTCAGGATTGGGGAATGAACTATGGACGAAAGTAGACTTACTGGTATTCTATTATAGACTTATTGTGATTCTAGCAATGGAAGAAATTACAACATTGACGTGGAGGCAGTGGCCACTGGAAGCTCTGGGGTCAAGGAGAAGGAAAAACAGGTATAATATGGGGGCTTTTTCGGGACTTGGGAATCATCCTGAATGACATTGCAATGACAGATGTAGACCATTATATATCTTCCCATAACCTCCAGAATTGTGTGGGAGAGAGTGTAAACTACAATGTGAACTATGGTCCATGCTCAGTGGCAATGCCCCAGGATGCGTTTATCAATTGCAATGAATGTACCCCACTAATGAAGGATGTTGTTAATGTGTGAAAATGGGGGAGGTGTAGGGAGGGGGGCATATGGGAATCCCCTATATTTTTTATGTGACATTTGTGTAATCTAAGTATCTTTAAAAAATTAAAAATTAAAAAATAAAATAAATAAAAAAACTAGCATATAAAAATTTGAGGAATAACAAGATAATTTTATAATCTCAAAGTGTCTTTCTATAAGATACTTATTAATTACAATGAGTAAAATAATTAAAAGAATGAAGAAACATGATGACACCACACCACCTTAGCCAATAATAGGACAAATCTACAGCATTTGTCTCCAAATATGGGTGCAATGTGGTAATGCTGCCAAAAGTCCATAACCTGAATCTAATCATTATAAAACATCAGAGAAACCCCAATTTGAGGGACATTTTTACAAAGTAATTGGCCTGGACCCTTCAAAAATGTTAGCTTCATGGAATAGAAAGTCTCAGGACTTCCATATTAAAGGATAGAAATATGACCCCAAAATATAATGCATGAACCAGGATTTCTTTCCCTATATTTGTCATTATTAGGACAATTGGGGATATATAAACAGATTAAGGACTGTTTGTAAACTAATAGTACTGTATCAATGTTACTTTCTCAATTTGGGTAATTTTGTGTTAGTTGTTATATTAGGCTACAAAGGGGTGCTGATGCAGGTACCAGAAATCTGTTGGCTTTCATAAAGGGTGTTTATTTGGGGTAATAGCTTACAGATACAAGGCTCTAAAGCATCCAAGTCAAGGTTGCCTTCTCACCAAAGTCAGCTGCCACGTGTTGAAGAAAGATGATTGCTGATCTCTGCCTGGTCTCTCCTTCCCAGGCTTCCTCTTCCTCTCAAGGCTCCAAGTGCCCAGCTTCAACCCAATCTCAGCTGTAGGCTGTCATAGGGCTTGTCTCTCAGGGATTCCTGTATCAGTCTCTGGCATACAGCTCATTTCTTTCCAGGCTTTCTCAGCTGCACAGCTGCAAACAATCAGGCAAATGGCTCATCTCTCCCCAGGGCCCCAGGATCAAACATGACAGAACTCTCTCTCTTCCTGTGTGTCTCTTGAGTGAGTATTCATTTACATAGGCCCACCAAGGGGTCAGGGACTCAACCTGATTCACACCTTACTGATGTGATTGATCAAAGCCGTAATCTTAACAGGTAATTCAATCAAGGGCTCAACTGAATCCAATATAATCAAAGGGTATCACACTCAGAATAGATTAGTTTACAAACATAATCTTTCTTTTTTTGGGATTCATAAATAATCTCAAACTTTCACAGTTGTAAAAGAAAATGTCCTTGGTTTTAGGAAATACACATTGAAGTGTATTGTAGTAAAGAGGTATCACATTTGCAACTTTTAAATTGTTGAAAAAATGTGTGTGTGTGTGTGCAAAGCAAGTATAATAAAAAGTTAACATTTGAAGAATCTGAGTGAAGAGTATTTGGGAATTCTTTGAGTTATTCTTGACATTTTTCTATAAGTATGAAATTAAGTTAAAAGGAAGAAAAGTAAATGATACTTGTTCTTTAGTATGCTCACTTTCATATTAAACATTAAAAGTTGTGATACTCAGTTTGCACTCCACTATCAGTAACTTTTAGCTACTGGTAAATTTTCTTCAATTTTTTTTTTTTTCGCTCTGCTTCTATTAACTTCTTTTTTTTTCCTTTTTCTTTTTTTTTTTTATTAGAGAAGTTGTGAGCTTACAAAACAATCATGCATAATGTGCAGAATTCCCATACATCACCCCTCCATCAACACCTTACATTGTTGTGGAACATTGTTACAGATTATGAAAGAACATTATCAGACTATTACCACTAACTATGGTCCATAGCATACACTTGGTATATTTTTTCCATATGCTACCTATTATTTTTTTTTTTAATTATTTTTTTAAATTTTTACCGGGAGGTCCTGGGGATCGAACCCAGGTCCCTCCATATGGGAGACGGACGCCCAACCATTTGAGCCACATGCACCTCCCTATGCTACCTATTATTAACACCATGTATTAGTATTGTACATTTGTTACAGTTCATGAGAGAACACTTCATATTTGTACTGTTAACCATAGTCCATCTTCCACCACATGGTTCACTGTGTTATATAGTCCCATGCCTAGCACATACTATCCAAAGTGTACACTCAGTGGCTCACACTTTCATCACAGAGTTCTACGGTCCTCACCCCAGTAAATCTTTGAATGTTTTCCTTAGTCCAAAAGAAAAAATCCCATAAACCCCATTGTTGACCCTTAGCAATGATAGAGTACCTTCTTTGACATTGATGCAAGAATATTACGATATTGCTGTTAACTATAGTCCATAAGTTACATTAATTGTATTTTCCCATGTATCACTATATTCTTACTACCTTACTAATAGTGACGTACATTTATTCTAATTCATAGAAGAACATTCTTATATTTGTATTATTAACCACAACCTTCATCCACCTTTGGGTTCACTATGCTATTCAGTCCCTAAATACCTAAATCACAGATTATTCTCTAGCTTTCTTTCAATTGACATTTACATCCCTAGACTACCCCCTTCAGTCACAATCCCATTTATAAACCAGTTGTGTTAGTTATACTCACTATAATGTGTTACTATCAATTCTATCCATTTCAAAACGTTTACAGTCAAGCTAGTTGAAAATTCTACATACATTAAATACCAGTATCCCTTCTCAGTACTCATCCTATCTCCTATTTTTTTCCTTTATTTGAGTATTTTGCTCTCCTCTTTTGTTTATCATTTCCCTAATGCAGATGATACTGAGTTTCAAATATATGGCCATTTTCATATTCTGTCAATAATGGACAAAATTAAAAAAAGATCAATCATGGTGATAAATTAAAATAAGGTATGGAAATGTGGAACAGAATGAGTCATATACTTTGGGAGTCAGGAGTTTTAGTTGGCTTCTTATTCGAATCATGACCTTGGGGAAAAAAACACATATTGCTTTATGCCCTATTCTACTCATAATCGGTTTCCCAGAGCTTACGTTTCAGAGTGTTGAAAGGCTTAATTTATGATTATGCATCACTTTGAATCTCCATGATTTAGGTATTAAAGAAGTTACCACAAATAAATATTCATATAAATAGCACATTTATACAAATCCCCTTCTTGGTATTTTGGTGGTTGTTTTAGAACTGTAAAATCTTTTCATAATGCTTAAAGTATTACAAGCACTATCTTGTGGTATACTTTCTCACTGTGGACTTTGTATTAATTAAATTTTATTAAAGACAATAGAAAAATCACACAAGGGATTTACTGAATCTTTAGTATTTTGCCTAGCTGACTTTTCATTTCTAGACTGGCAGTGACTAAATTATTTTTTTCCTTCCAAGTTTTTACCCTCAGAAACAAGCATGTTTTTTCCTGCCTGTCCTCTCTTCACTATTTTTCTAGCATTGGTATGCTAAGTTTTTTTGCAGAAAAACTTGCCTCTCCCAACTTGGTTCATATGATATATGATCTACATACAGAATTGAGAATTATCTACGTCCATGAACCAGAACAGACCAGTCAGATCAATACATTCCCAGTCCACAGTGACTAGTTCAGAAATGGGCATGTGATACCAACAGGCCATGAGTCCCTCTTGTAACTTATACTAAATTTATTAAGAATCAGATGATCTCGTTCCGCTGGGATTGCTAAACTGGGAAAATGTAATCCCTGTGTTTCTGGTAGCCATCATGCTACCATGAAGGGAGTCTGTCTAAGCCTGTTTACAACCCAGATAAAAGCAGAGCTGAGAGACAGAAGGAAATTTTTTCCAGATGATTATTTGAGCACCTGAATTAGCTATGCTTGTATATAAGTACCTGAAGTTTTTGATAATGTGGATCAATACATTTCCTTTATTTTTATTTTTTTACTTATGTTGGTTGAGAGAGCCCCCAACTATTTTAGAGCATAGAAGAGCCAGCTGGTTGTTTACTCAATATCCATTCTCCCCTTTATCGTTAGTAACATAAGCGCAATTTTATTCAAGGCCCTAGTGTCCTCAGCTTTAAAATTACATTTCTCAGCCTCCTTTCAAGAAAGGTATGACCATGTAATTAAGTTCTGGCCAAACAGATGTAGGTAGAAATTATTTATTAGAAGGTTCTTTTTTTAAGAAGGTTCTTAAAACAAAAGACTTTTATGAGTCATTTGCTCCTTGCCCTTCTCTTTATTCCTCTCTTGCATGGACATATGATGGTTACAATTCCATTACACACCTTCTACCTTGAGGATGGAAACCATATATTAAGAAAGAGCAGAATGATATAAAGGGCTTGGATACCTATATTCTGTAGCATACAATAGAAAATAGCTACATACACAAAGAAATAGGAAATCATGACCCATATGTAAGAGAAGAAAACAATGGAGATAAACCTTGAGATGACTATGATATTGGGATTATTGGAGAAAGATTTTAAAGAAGCTATTATACTGTGTTCATGGACAGAAAGTAAAATATGCTATTAATGAATGAACAAAGAGGAAGAGAAATTGAAACTATAACAAAACCATATGAAAATTTTAGCATTAAAATTTAAAAATCACAATATGAGCTTAACAGAAACTTAGATGACAGAAGAGTCTGTGAACTTGAAGATAAAATTGAAATTATCTATTCTGAAAAACAGAAAGGAAAAAAGAAGTAAAAGTTAAGAAGGTCTCAGGGTCCTGTGGGACAATAGCAAAAGATCTAAGTAAGACAGGATTTCAGAAAGAGAGGAGAGAGAGAATGAAGGAGGAAAAATATCTGACATAATAATTTTTTGAAAAACATAGAATTTACAGAATCAAGAACCTAGACAATTCCAACCAAAACAAAAAACAAAGAAAACCATACTAGACACATTATAATAAAATTGCTGCAAACCAGAGATAAAGAAAAAAACATGAAGGCAGCCAGAGTAAAATGACATATGACAGATAGCAGAACAATGATATGAATGACTGGCAAAATTTCATCAAAAACAATAGAGGTGAGGTGACATCATCAACATGGTGACTTAAGACATCCCCTGGAAAAGTAACTCCTCAACTAACGAAAGGACAATCCCCACTTGTTTTGAACTCCAGAGGATGTTAGTGACTGGATAGGACTCCACAAATGGTGAATCAAAGAAAAAGTAAAATAATCTCTAAGATCAGGTAGACTTCTGTCCCAGATCCGGCAGTCTAGACCTCTCCCCATCAGTCAGTCCTGTGCAGCTTGGGAGTCATACAGAGGCAGCACGGTCCAAGTCCCTCCCACCAGAGAGGTAAACCATAGAGCCAGTCACAGCAGGGGGGTTAGAAATCCACACATATGCAGGCACAGGGACCCAAACTGCAGAGACCCAGGGCGAACACAACAGCTGAGGAAGGTCTTCAGGGGGGAAAAAAAGAGACTTTGGCAGAACTACTGGCAAGATGTTTGCACCCACAATCCAGTCTCTGTTGGACAAACTAAACACAAAACGGACCTTTCTGGATTGACCCACCTTTCTGAATTGACACAATCTGGAATCCCAGGATGGGATAACCTAAAGGAGAAGAAACCAGTGGAAGAACACCCTCACAGAAGAAGAAGGGGGTCACTTAATGCTATAAGATGGGACAGGTCCCAGAACTGAAAAGTGTAAGAAAAAGAGAAAACTTAAATAAATCATAGGAGCTGGGGAGAAATTTAAACACAAAACATACAGATCAAGATTCCAAGGAAAGGATCAGAGGAAAGGAAGCTTTCTCCTGGAGGTGAAGCAATCACACATAAAAGGTAAATCTTAAAAATTATACTGCATATCCAGGGCAATAATCAGATGAAGAAGAGCTGAGACAATCTGAACAGTCAAACACAGGCTACTCTAAAGATCCAGAATAAGAGCAGGCCTCAAAGAAGAGCCTTTACACAAAGCTAATCATAAATAAAACCCTAGGCAAGAGGGATAAATTGACCTTCACAGTTAATACGTCAAAATAAACCAAATGCCTAGTTAACAGCAAAGAATTACAATCTGTCTAAGAAACAGGAAGATAGGCTCAGTCAAGGAAAAACGTTAGTGTCAGATGAGACACAGAATTTGGAACAATTAACCAAAGAAGTTCAAACAAATTTCCTAAATCAATTCAAGAAGATGAAGGAAAACATGGTTTTAGAGGTAAGAGATATTAATAAGACAATATTAAATACAAAAGAGCTTTTAAGGCTAAAAGATTTCAAAGTGAGTCAGGAGGTCATTCCAGAGGTTATGCTTATGGACGTCTCAGGAGGATCTTGCTAACTGCCACAGTTAACATAGCCTCAAACAGGGGTGTTCCCTGAGGGCTCTAGAGACATCTGGACGCTATAGACAAGGCACACAACTCCATGAAATCGATGGGCCTGACCTTGGAATATATGACAACCTATTTCCCCAAAGTAACAGACTTAGACTCGCTTGTAATTTCCCTACACATGATTCTTCTACCCATTTTATTTGAACCTATAATTAGCACTATACCCATTAAATATATGTCACAGAGGTTTAAATCTTCAGTCTGTTCATATGACAGTTGAGCCCTGAATCTCAGCAGAGTTGCAGGCAACAGCTACTCTCCAGTTCATCAGACCTGCCCAGGACAACTAACAAAATGATGATGGAGGACAACCCCCATGCCCAAAAGCAAAGAGTATCTACTGCAAGATACTGCAAGCAAGACAGTTCCTTACATCTGCCCCATAAGATCTAAGTCCCCTCTCAATCTGGAGCAGAGTGGGCATCACCATCCCCAAATCCTCAAGATTGGGGAATGAACAAACATAAGGAAGGAATGCAACCATGAACCAAAGTAGACTTATTATTATTGTAGTAACACAAGAACTTGTAACATTGATATAAAGATAGTGCTTACAAGAGGTTCTAACGGGAGGGGGAGAGAAGAACAGGTTGGATATAGGACATTTTTAGGGCATTGTAATTGTTCTGCATGATATTGCAATGATGGATACAGGCCATTTATACATTTTGTTAAAACGTATAAAATTGTATAGTGCAAAGTGTAAAACATAATATAAACTATAGACCATGGTTAGTAGCAATGCTTCAATATTTGTTCATCAATTGTAACCAATGTACCATACTAATTTAAAATGTTATTAATAGGGAAAAATGTGAAGGGGGTAGAGTATATGGGAATTCCCCTTATTTTTTATGTAACTTTTATGTTATCTAAAACTTCTTTAAAAATAAAGTTAAAAAAATAAGACAATGTATGAACGTAAAGAAGAACTCAAATTTTAAAAAGAAACACAACAGAGATTATGGGAATGAATGGCACAATAATGGAGATTAACAATACACTAGAGGCAGACAAGCACAGATTTGAAAAGGCAGAAGAAAGAATCAGCAAAATAGAATAGAGAACAATGAAAAGCATACTGTCAGAGAAGAGGTAGAGAAAAAAATAGAAAAAAATTGAGTAGTGTCTCAGGGTATTGAGTGGCTGCATGAAGTGTACAAACATACACATCATGGGTGTTGCAGAAGGAGAAGAGAAGAGAAAAGAGGAAGAAAGAATATTTGAGGAAATAATGGCCAAAAATTTCTGAATTCTTATGACATAAATATACATGTCCAAAAGAGCAATGTACTCCAAACAGAAGAAACCTTAATAGACCTACTCCAAGACACATACTAATAAGAAAGTCAAATGCCAAAGATAAACAGAGAATTCTGAAAGCAACAAGAGAAAAGTGAGTCATCACATACAAGGGATCTTCAATAACACCATATGCCACTATCTCATCAGAACCATGGAGGAGAGAAGGCAGTGATATGATATATTTAAGGTGCTCAAAGAGAAAAACTTGCAGCCCAAAATTCTTTAGCCAGCCAAACTGTCCTTCAAAAATGAGGGAGAGTTTAAAATATTCACAGATAAACAGAAACTGAGAGAGCTTGTCAACAAAAGATGTGCCATACAAGACTTGCTAAAAGAAAGTCTGAAGGTTGAAAGGAAAAGATAGCAGAGAGTACCTTAGAGTAGTGTAAAGAAGTGAAGGTCATCAGTAATGATAACTAAAAGAGTAAATGCAAAACCCAATAGTACCATCAATAAATAACTTTACTTTTTAATTCCTATATGAGAATACAATTCAAAAAGAAAAAAAGGCATATTTCCTGATAATGGACACACAAAATATAAAGATGTAATGTGGGACAAAAGCAACACAAAGACAGGAAACAGAGCAATATAGAAGCTGAGAATGTATATGCTACTGAAGCTCAGTTGGTATCTTTTCATATTAGGAGGTTATAGATGTAGGTTGTATAATACAAATCTCAGGGTAACCATAAAGAAAGTAATTTTAAAATATACAGAAACATAAATGACAAAGGTATCAGTAAGGTACATAACAAAAGATCAACTATACAGAAAAGGAGGCTGCAAAAAAAGAAAAGGAAAAAGAGAAACAAAATTAAAAGATATGACACTAAAAAACCAAAGGACAAATGGCTGAAGTAAGTACTGCCTTTATAGAAATAACACTGGATGTTACTAAATTAAACTCCCAAATCAATAGACACAGATTGGCAAATTGAATTTTTTAAAAAAATCCCAACTACATGTTGTTTATAAGAGACTCACATTAGACCCAGAGACACAAATAAGGTGAACATGAAAGGATGGAAAAAGATATTCCATGCAAATAGTATTTCATGTGAAATACAAACATGGGTGGTATTGCATATATAAGTCTGTTTTTACAAAATACAAGTACAAATAAATTAGAGAGATAGAAACAGAATAGCAGCTATGTACAGGAAGGGAAGCATAGAAAGATTGATGAGTGATAAGGTTTTTGCTTGTTTGTCTGTTTTTTTGTTTTTATTATTGTTATTACTGGAATAATAATAATAATGATTGACGTGATGAATGTACAACTATGTGATTATACCAAATAACATTGATTGTACACTTTGGATGAATTTATGCTTTATTAACATCTATCTAAAAAATTGATTTGTTAAAAAAAAAGAAAAGAAAAAAAATGGATCAAAGACTAAAACGTAAAAGATAGATCCATAAAAATCCTACAAGGCAGAGTGGATGTAGCTCAAGTGGTTGAGTGCCTGCTTCTATGTATGAGGTCCAGGTTCAATCCCCAGTACCTCCTAAAAACAAACAAACAAACAAATTCTCATTCGGGAGCGGATGTAGCTCAGTGGTTGAGCACCTGCTTCCCATGTATCAAGTCCAGCGTTCAATCCCCAGTACCTCCTAAAAAAAAAAAAGTCCTAGAAGAAAATGTAGGAAAACATATTCAAGATTTTGTGGTAGATGGTGATTTCTTAAACCTCACACCCTGTAACTGAGGACGTCAAACCCTGGCAGGCTGACCGTATGCTTTTGATATTCCAGAGAAACCACACAGGAGGCCAGCAGTAGGCATGCCATTTATTACTTCTTACCACTTGTTACAGCAGTCCAGATGTCTTACCACATATCAGCTTCCCACGGGGGATGGGTGTTGATAGTCCATCGGTCAGCATGCCATCATGGTATCCATGTGGAAAGACCTTTAAATACAGCCCAACTGTCAGTACACACAGGGAGAGGAGAGAGCTCCCAAGTAATTACCATCCAGACAGCCCGTAGTTCCACCCACTGGCTACTTCGATTCTTCCCTTTGTCCATCCAAATGCTTTCAGTCAACAGCTGGAAGGCTTTGGCCCTCCATTTGAGGGATGCCTCTGGCTGGAACTATCTGTACACCAAGAGGTATCTAGTACAGGCAGCAACCTTTCTTCAACGGGTGAATCCATAAAATCTTCAGATGCATCAGGTTCGTCTGTTAACTTAGAGATAAACAGTACGGGATCTAAAACCTTTTGTAACCCTTCACTTAAGGGACTGGTATTTAGTATACTTCTTTGTTGTAAATATGCAACCCATTTGGACAGAGTCTGTAACTGGGCCACTGCACTCTTTGGCTTCTTCTTCAGGCTCTCAGTCCAGCCTTTGACAAGGTTTGTAGTGTGTACTTCTACAGTGGCCAATCCAGTTAAAGACTTGGTGGCCACAAGAGAGTTATGGACAGCACTCAGTTGTTTTTCCATTAGAGAATACTGTTGCTCAGTTCCTTTCCATAATTGAGACCAAAATCCTAAGGGAAGTTTCTTTCCCTGCTGCCATAGCCAGAGACCCCAACCAAACCCTTCAGGTGTCAAGTGCACATCTAACTAACAGGGTGTAGTTTGATCTATTTTTCCCAATGACTGAGCAGTTTTTACTGCTTGTTTAATTTCAGTAAAAGCTTGTGCAACTCTCTCCCCCCAATTCCATATTGCTCCTTTCTTTACTAATCCATACAGAGGTCTAGCTAGCTGAGCTTAGAAGGGACAGGGAAAGCTTGTATTTCATCTACAACCATAGCTGGTATTTGTTTTGTTTTACCTGACCAGACAACCCCCAAGTATTTGACAAGTCCTTGTAGCTTGGAGCAATTCATGGCCCATCCTGCTGCAGTAAGGTGGGCAAGCAAAGACTCTGACACTTCTGTAAAGCATAGATAATCATTAGATGTTAACATCACATCATCAATATAATGAAACATAGGCAAAGCACTTGTTTTTTTCCATTTCTCTAAATCTGCTGCAACAAGTCCGTGCACAATGTCGGGCTGTGCAAATAGCCTTGCGGCAGTACGTGGAACGTCCATTGGCGGCCTCCCCGGTAAAGGCAAATTGGTCTTGGGAAACAGGATCAATAGCAATAGAGAAAAATGCATTAGCTAGATCAAGTACAAAGTGATATGGTCCTAGATGAAGGCTTATGTCATGCAATAACTGGGCAATGTTTGGTACTGCTGCAAATAAATGTGGGGTTACTTTAAGTTCCCTATAATCCACTGTAATTCTCCAGGACCCATCAGGCTTTCATACGGGCCACACAAGAGAGTTGAACAGGCTATGACATGGGCGAATGATGTTTACTTTAGCTAACTCAATTATTGTTTGCCCAATTTCCTCATGGCCTCTGGGTAGATGGTATTGTTTAATAGCCACCATTCTTCTTGGCTAAGGTAATGAGAAGGGAGGATGTTTGCATATCCTCTCAGAATAGTTTCAACCACATGTATTCACAAGTGAAATTCTCCAACTGAAGTTTGTAAAGTTAAACCTAACAATATGTTCACACCCAGTATATATTCCTTAATTGGTGAAATGTGCACTTGGTTAGGTTCTGGTGGCAACTGACCAACTCCCGATACAGCATCACATACTGCACCTGTATTGTTGCTCCCCCATGGCCATCAATAGTTTCCAAGGGCCCTTTAAATTTGTCTGGGTTGCCATATAACATGGAGCATTCAGCCCCAATATCAACCAGAGCTACAACTCTTTGCACAATTTTACTAACCAATTAATAGCAAGTTCAACGTGGGGCTTCCAGTCCCCTGGCACTTGCACCTTCATAGTACCTTGGCCCCACCCCTAGTCGAAAAGGGGTCCCCATTAGCAGCTCCTCTGGAGGCGCCATGGGTTTTAGCTCAGCTGTGACAGGAGAGGGCACCAATGGCACAGGATCAGTGGGAGTTTTCAAATATTCTGCCGCTAATACTGGTATTAGTGGGTGCCTGCGCTCCAAGCCCAAGCATTCGAACTCCCAGAGGAGGCAACTGTTGATAGCATTGCTCTGGTTTTAACTGTTTCCACAGCATCAAGAGGGTATGAGTAGGTTGTTTGTCTATTTTATTTCTATCCATTCCTGCCACAATCAAATCAGTACACATTTGCTTTCAAGTTATTCTCTTTGGACCCTCATCCACATCTTTGTTAACTTTATCTCATTTTTTACTCTTATCTACAGCATTGCAAACCCTTTCATATACAAGTATTTTCCACTTCTCCTAGATATGCAATAGCTTGAGCCACCATTTGGATGGGATATCCCACTATGGTAGATAAAATCGGAATTAGGGTCCCATAACACATGATCAGGTCAGTCTGAATCACTTTGTCTCTCATACCAGCAATAAATGGTTCTGAATGAGGTCATGGGTATGATCATTGTACACCACAGTATGCATACCCATTTCCTGGACCACATTTTGTAGCTCTAGCAAAGTAAGACCATCTCATACTCGGGGCTGGTATAGCATCAGCATTAGGCCATGTGTTATGATACACAGCCATAATCCACCCCAGTAGGGAAGCATTTTCATGTGGCAGGGTAATAGCACTATGAGTATGCTGCCGTAGTGAGGAGTGGGTGTAATGGAAGCCATGTGTACCAATTCATCCCCCACTAGTATAATGCCATGCTTTGGTATCCCATAACTGCAACAACCAAGCTGTTAACATTTCATTCCCTTTTTGCTGATACCAGGTGGCTAAATCAATTCTATGGCCATATAGGGTGGCGCTGTTGTATGCATGTACTTCAGTGCAGTAGCATCAGCACAGGATTTCTCCTCTGGCCTCTTCTGTTGAGTTTTCAGTTTCTGGGTAATTACAGGTCTGACATGATCCTCCTCTTCTTCCTCTACTACAATTTCCTCGTCACTGTCAGAGAATCAGAGACATTGATCAGGTCCCATTTTTGAGGGTCCCAACCCTTTTGTTGAGTCACTTGTCTAATCTGGGTTTTAGAGTATTTCTTTCCCTTGGTATGAGCATACCAGGAAGCTAAAGTTTGAACCTGTTCCTGGGCTTCCTCTAGGTTCTTAGTCAACATGTCTCATTGGTCCCCTTGAACCAATCTGAAGTCACATTCTAACTTTAGCTCATCTTCCAAATGCCACACCCTGCTGTCAGAGGTCAAATACTTGTCCTTACACTCATGTAATGTTACAAGCAGGGGTCAGGTCACAACCATAGCCCTATGTTCCCTCTTTTTCATGAAGATATCTTCTACATTTTTTTCCGCAGCTGCACTAATCCTGCAGGCATATTCGGGGCATCTCCCAAGTCATGTACAAGACCCCAAATATCTATGAAATGAACTCATACCACATAGAGGAACGGGGTCACCCCGGGATTTCCCCCATAGAGTTCCCTGTGACTGACATACCGTCTGTGGCACTACTACCATGGGAAGTCTCTGAAATATCCTGCTGACTATGCCAATTGTAACGCAAGATGTCAATCCCTGGCAGGCTGACTTATGTTTCAATAATCCAGAGAAAGCACATGAGAGGCCAGCAGCAGTCATACCATTTATTACTTACAGAACCTGATGACGGCTGGTTGGGAGGCACCATACCATTTACCAGGTACAGTAAGGTTATATACCATTAAGTAGCAGTGGGGTAATGACCAGTACAGGCAACAGCAAGGAAAATCAACCCCCTAGTTAATGACTACTAGACCTTATGATTATGATCTCAGCAGGTAATTTCAGCGTTTACTGTGCCTTGTTCTTCCTGTTATGTAGGTCGGCTGCTGGCCAGTTCAGCCCTACCCCATTCCATGCCTTAGGGGTTGCAGAAAGGGCATTCCTGCCTCCACTTACCCTATACACCCAACATATGTACAATGAAAGAAAAAATGGATAAATGGGACCTCCTCAAAATTAAACACTTTTGTGCTTCAAATGACTTTGTCAAGAAGGTACAATGACAGCCTACTCAATAGGAGAATATATTTAGAAACCACATATTTGATAAGGGTTTGCTTTCCATTTTATATAGAGATCATACAACTCAATGACAATAAGACAAGCAACCCAATTTTAAAATGGGCAAAAGACTTAGACATTTTTCCAAAGAGGAAATACAAATGCCAAAAAGTACATGAAAAGATGCACCTTATAGAATGACCATTATTTAAAAAAACAAAACAATAACAACAACAAAACAAAACAAAACAAAACAAAACAAAAAACAGAAAACAAGGAGTGCTGGAGAGGATGTGGAAATAGGAATACTCCTTCACTATTGGTATAGAATGGTACAGCCTCTGTGGAAGACAATTTGGTGGTTCCCTGGGAAGCTAAATATAGAACTGCTCTATGAAACAGCAATTCCATTACTAGGAATTCATTCAAAAGAACTGAAAGCACGGATGTGAACTGACATTTGCACACCAATGTTCATAGCAGTATCATTTACAATTGCCAAAAGGATGGAAACAACCCAAGTGTCCCCACACTGATGAATGTATAAACAAAATGTGGTATAGACATACGATGGAGTACTTTTCAGTTGTAAGAAGAAATGAAATGGATAAACCTTGAGGACATTATGTTCAGTGAAATAAGCCAGACACAAAAGGACAAATATTGTATGGCCTCACTAATATGAACTAAATACAATAAGTAAACTCATGGAGTTAAAATCTAGAGTATAGGTTAGTAGAGGGTAGAATTAGGATTGAGAATGGGGAGCTGATGCTTTATGTATGTAGAATTATTTATAAGACCTATCATAAATGTTAGGAAAGGGATAGAATTTATGGTAGCATGTTATAGTGAGTATAACTAACACCACTGATTCATAAATGTGAATATGGCTGAAAGTGGTAGTCTAGGGATGTAAATGTCAATAAAAATAAAGCTAGAGGATAATCTTGGGATTGTATAACATAGTGAGTTTATGGACTATAGTAAATAGTAAGATTGTAATTTATTTGCATCATTGGCAACACACGTACTATATCAATGCTAAGGATCAACAATGGGGGATGTGACAGGGGGTATTAGTCAGCCAAAGGGGTGCTGATGTAAATTACTAGAAATCTGTTGGCACTTACAAAAGAGTATTTATTTGGTGTAGAAGCTTACAGTTACTAGGTCATAAAGCATAAGTTTCTTCCTTCACCAAAGTCTTGCCACGTGTTGGAGCAAGACAGCTGCCTACATTTGCCAGGGTTCGGGCTTCTTGGGTTCCTCTCTTCCCGGGGCTCCATTTCTCTCCGGGCTTAGCGCCTCTGTTTCCTCCACAAAGTCAGCTGTAAACTATGAGGCTTTCTAGGCTTTGCTTCTCTTCACAAGGCCAACTGTGAACTGTCAGGCAAATGGCTCATCTCTTTTCCCCGAGCTTTATCTCCTTCCTTACGACCAAGCTTCTCTGTTGCTTTCTTCCCTGGGGCTCTAGTTCAAGACTCCACATCAGAACTCCAACATCAAAACTCCAACTCAAAAACTCCAATTCTGTCCTTTGCCATATCTTTTATCTTTGAGACCCCACCCACCAAGGGGCAGGGCTCAACACCCTACTGACGTGGTCCAATGAAAGTCCTAATCATAACTTAAGCATGCCCAGATGAACAGACCAGTTTACAAGCATAATCCAATATCTATTTTTGGAATTCATAACTATATCAAACTGCCAAACTGCTACACAGGGTAAGGGATTTTTCTTTCTGGAGTAATGAAAACGTTCTAAAATTGACTGAGGTGGTGACAACACAACTCTGTGATGAAATTGAGAGCCACTAAGTATGCACTTTGGATGGCTTGTATAAGTCATGGGACTGTATAACTTGGCAAACTCTTTGGTGGATGATGGATTGTGTTTAACAGTACAAATATGAGAACATTCCTACATGAATTATAATAAATGTATAATATTGTAGTGATATTTGGATGTTCTTTTATCAATTGTAACAAATGTTCCACAACAACACAAGGTGTTGGTGGTGGGG
Organism: Tolypeutes matacus; assembly: GCA_026826555.1. Taxonomy (NCBI): domain Eukaryota; kingdom Metazoa; phylum Chordata; class Mammalia; order Cingulata; family Chlamyphoridae; genus Tolypeutes; species Tolypeutes matacus. The sequence continues at coordinate 26,761,369 of JAKSZT010054334.1, forward strand.
TGGTATATGGGTATCCTGTATGTTTCGCATGATTGTTTCATAAATTCACAACTTCTTTAATAATAATAATAATAATAAAACAATAGGGTGCATTAATAAAACCAAAAATTGGTTCTTTGAAAAGATCAATAAAATTTTTAAATCTTTAGCTAGACTGACAAAGAAAAAAAGAGAGAAGACACAAATAAAATCAGAAATGAGAGTGCATTACTACTGACCCCACAGAAATAAAAAGGTTCATAAGAGGATACTATGAATAACTGTATGCCAACAAATTACAAAACCCAGAAGAAATGGGCAAATTCCTATAAACACACAAAGAAGCTATATTGTCTCTAAAAGAAAAGCTGAGGACAAGATGGCTTTACTGGTGAACCTCCCAAAAAAGAAAAGCCCAGGACCAGATGGCTTTACTGGTGAATTCTAACAAGCATTCCAAGAATAATTAATGCCAATCATGCTCAAACTCTTCCAAAAAAATTGAAGAGGAGGGAACACTCCCTAACTCATTATTTGAGGCCAACATCACCCTAATAACAAAGCCAGATATAAATACTGCAAGAAAAGAAAATTAGAGACCATTTTCTCTTATGATTATATATGCAAAAGTCCTCAACAAAATACTAGAAATTGAATCCAATGGCACATAAAAAGAATTATACACTGTGATAAAGTAGGATTTATCCCAGATATACAAGGGTGGCTCAACATAAGAAAATCAATTAATGTAATACATCACATTAGCAAAATCAAGGGGAAAAAACCACATGATCATCTCATCTGATGCAGAAAAGGCATTTGACAAAATGCAGCTTCCCTCTTGGTAAAAATACTTAGAAACATAGAAGATTCTTCAACATGATACTCAATGGTGAAAAACTGAAAGCTTTCTCTCTAAGATTTGGAACAAGGCAAGGATTCCCACTTATATTGGATAACCACTATTATTCAGTATTGTGCTAGAAGTTCTAGCCAGAGCAGGTAGGCAAAAAAAGAAATACAGGGCATCTAAATTGGAGAGGAAGAAATAATACTTTCACTATTTGCAGATCACATGATCCTGTATAGACAAAGTCCCCAAAAATCTACAAGAAGTAGAAGAGTTAATAAACAAATTAACAGGATACATGATCAACACGCAAACATCAGTAGTTTTTTTATACATTAATAATGAGCAATCTGAAGAGGAACTCAAGAAAAAATTCCATATACAATAGCAACTATAATAATAAAATATCTAGAAACAAATTTAACCAAGGATGTTAAAAGGACATATACATGGAAATCTACAAGTTTTGCTAAAAGAAATCAAAGGAGATCTAAATAAATAAATTGATTGGAAGACTAAATATTGTCAAGATGTCAATTCTACCCTAAATAAATTACAGATCCAATGCAATTTCAATGAAATTTCCAATAGCCTATTTTGCATAAATGGAAAAGCCAATCATAATATTTATTTGGAAGGGTAAGGGACCCGGCGTAGCCAAAACCATCTTGGAGTCACTCGTGCAGCTCGTAACATCCACACTCCTTTCTTCAGTGTGTGCTTTTTTTTTTTTTTACATTAAAAAAATGTAAAAAAATGAATTCTTTCTTGTGCCTGTGTCAAGAACCCTCCTACCCTAGGTTGAGGTCTTTCTCCAAGACCTCCCAGGTCCTCTCCAACATCAGATTTTGGCAACAAATAAAAGGACAAGAAAAGTCAATATGGGCCTAGCAGAAGACCAGGACATGGGTAATTCTCCCTCTATACCCACAGTCTCACCCCTTGGGTGCCTCTTGAAACATTGGAGCACTTTCCAGCTGGGCAGCCTAAAGTGGAAAAAACTAATCTTTTTCTGTAATACTGCATGGCCACAATATAAATTGGAGGATGGAGAAACATAACTCAAAAATGGAACATTTAATTACAATACCATACTCCAATTAGACCTTTACTATAAGCAGCAGGAAAAATAGACTGAGGTGACTTATGTTCAGGCCTTCAAGGCATTATATCAAAACTGGTCTCCGAGGGACCTGCCATTTATGTTATGCTCATACACCTAGAAAAGCCAAGCAGGTTGAAAAGGTCATATAGAAATCTGAATATAGAAACTATTGGGGGTGGGGGGAAAGGTTTTCCTAGGTTCCTTGACCTACTTTGCTCCTCTGCCCCAGTTTTTCTTTGAGAGAGCAATGGGGAAAGGGCTAGGTACGATAAGATAGGAAAATGTAAGTTTAGCTTAGAACTCTTTACTAGGCTTGAAAATTAAGAATGATGGGGACAGAGGAAATGTTACAAAATAAACATTAATTTGCATTTTTGTCCTATAGTTCCCCAATTTAAATCTTTTTAAAGCCTTGGGATTTCTAACTCCTGAGACTCTGTGTGTAATCTGATAGCTCCCTAGAATTTTTTTAAGTACCTGTATGACCCCCGGAACCCAGAGTTAAAGTTGGCCAGCTCTAAAAGTGATAAAGAAGCAGCCCTATGGCTATATATAGAGGACCTGCCATGGGGTGGTGCCTGGCTAAGGCACTAGGCATCCCCATTAAATATTTTGACCTATTTCATACTATACAAGATTGTGAGGCCTGTTAACGGCTCCAACCACATTCAGTACCTCACAGCAGTGCATGTGCACAAAACCAACATTCCCTCAAGGGAGTGGCAAAAAGACTTGTGCATTTAGACCAGGCCCCAACTACCACATATGGTGTCTCTCCATTTGAGTTACTGGCATGGCCAGTTAATGTGGCCCCTAAAACAATAAAGATATCTGCTACATACCCCCAAAGTGGATGGAAGCATGCTGTTGCTGAAGACTCCTGTGGCTTTGCCAGCCAGTGATGGTTCAGTCTTCTTAGGCCTACAGTGGACACTGCCACCAGACTGGCTCTGTTTCATAGTGCCAGATGGTGCTATGCAACAGGCCGATGGAACACTGGAGCCAACCTTCCTGTTCTTACGAGGGCTGACGGGTACTACAGTATGTCAAATGCACAAAAGACATACCAACAGGGGCAATACTTGCCGTGTGATGTGAGTAGAACCTAAGTAGAACGGCTTTACGGCCTGCTCTTGTGGAAAGTTAACGTGTGGTATTGTAAGCCTGGATATCGCCTGCTCTAAGTAAATGTCATAGGGCCTAGGGGAGAAAGTTCCACTGTTATTTTACGCACTAGAGAAAACCTCCTCCTCCCGGGACCTACAAATATTTGTGCTTATGCCCTTGGGCTTCGTTTCCAGATTTACATGGCTTCTTCTAACGTCTTCCTTGATGTAGCAACAACCCACGATCAACCTGACTGTTGGATATGCCATACCAACCCTTACCTCACTGATAACATCCCTATTGGTAACAACAAACACATCCATGTGAGTGGAAGGACAGCTACATCGCAGGCATCCTTTCATGCCCCTTAATTGTTAAAAACAACTCATTTAAAAATAAATTTAAAAAATTTAAAAACAAAAAAAAACAATTCAGTCCCTGGTGTACCTTGTTTCTTTCTGGTACATCTCCCTCTCCATACTTTCTCTAAAGAGGGAAATGCTGAAACCTTGTTTGCTATCATTGTTACTGGCAATACAGAAGATACAGAAACAGCCAGCAAAATTACCAATGAACTAGGGCTTGATTCTTCATCCATCTGGGGGGCCATAAAATCCATTCTCCCCTCCCTCACTTTGTTCCTTCCCTTTTGTTGCAGTTGGTCAGTTTGATGTAATTATGAATTCCAAAAATATAATTGGATCATGCTTGTAAACTGATCTCTTAATCTGGGCATTGACTGGGCCACGTCAGTAGGGTGTTGAGCCCCACCCCATTGGTGGGTAGGGAATCAAATATAAAAGGCAAGGCAAGGGAAGCGGCTGTGGCTCAATCAGTAGGGTTCCCGTTTACCATATGGGAGGCCCCAGGTTCGGTTCCCGGGGCCTCCTGGTGAAGGCAAGCCCGCCCGGATGGTGTGGTTGGCTGACCCAGTGAGCACAAGCAGCAAGGGGGGGATAAATGAATGAATAAATAAAAAAAATCTTTAAAAGGCAAGGCAAAGAACAGAGTTGCAGCAGTCTTTTGAGAAGCAGTTTTGCTGTTGGAAAGAAGGCCCCAGGAGAAGAGAAGCAAGCCATCGCCTGATCGTCTACAGCTGACCTTGTGGAGGAAACAGGAGCTATGCCCAGAGAGAAACACAGCCCCAGGAAGAGAGGAACCCTAGTAGCCTGAACCCTGGAAAACACTGGCAGCTGTCTTGCTCTAACACGTGGCAATGGACTGTGATGAGAGAAGAAACTTAACCCTTTATGGCCTGGTATCTGTGGACTTCTAACCCAAATAAATACCCTTTATAAAGACCAACCCATTTTTGGTATTTCACATTAGCACCCCTTTGGCTGACTAATACACCTTTCTTTTTTTTTTTTTTTCCACTTTATTTTGTACATTTAATAATTGAAAATAAAAACAATTAAAAACTAAAAAGTAAACACAGATGGAATAAATATATACATTTCTCAATTAAATGTAATAGGTACATATAAAAATTTTTTTGAATCAAACAATATGTTACACAATATATTTGGTTCATAGTAACACATACATACAGTATTTGTCCTTTTGTGTCTGGCTTGCTTCACTCAACATACTGTCCTCCAGGTTCATCCATGTTGTCATATGCTTTATGATTTCATTTCTTCTTACAGCTGCATAATATTCCATCGTGTGAATAGACCACAGTTTGTTTATCCATTCGTCTGTTGATGGATACCTGGGTTGTTTCCAACTTTTGGCAATGGTGAATAATGTTGCTATGAACATTGCTGTGCAGATGTCTGTTCGTGTCACTGCTCTCAGTTCTTCTGGGTATATACCCAGTAGTGGTATTGCAGGGTCACGTGGCAAGTCTATATTCAACTTTTTTAGGAACTGCCAAACAGTCATCCATCGTGACTGTACCATTCTGCATTCCCACCAACAGTGAAGAAGTGTTCCTATCTCTCCACATCCTCTCTAACACTTGTTGTTCTCTGTCTTTTTAATAGTGACCATTCTGATAGGTGTGAAATTACATCTCATTGTAGTTTTGATTTGCATTTCCCTAATCATGAGTGATATTGAGCATTTCTTCATATGTTTTTTTGCCATTTGTATTTCTTCTTTGGAGAAATGTCTATTCAAGTCTTTTGCCCATTTTTTAATTGGGTTGTTTGTCTTTTTATTGTTGAGTTGTAACATCTCTTTATATATCCTGGATATTAAACCCTTATCAGATATGTTAAGATATATTTCCAAATATTTTTTCCCATTGAGTCGGCTGCCTTTTCACCCTTCTGACAAAGTCCTATGAGGTGCAAAAGTGTTTAATTTTGAGGAGGTCCCATTTATCTACTTTTTCTTTTGCTGCACATGCTTTGGGTGTAAGGACCAAGAAACTACCACCTACTGCAAGGTCTTGAAGATGTTTCCCTACATTTTGTTCTATTAGTTTTATGGTCCTGGCTTTTATATTTAGATCTTTGATCCATTTTGAGTTGATTCTTGTACAGGGGGTGAGATAGGGGTCCTATTTCATTCTTTTGGTTATAGATATCCAGTTCTCCCAACACCATTTGTTGAAGAGACTGCTTTTTCCCATTAGCGTGGGCTTGGTAGGTTTGTCAAAAACCAGTTGACTGTATAGGTGAGGGTTTATTTCTGAGTTCTCAATTCTATTCCACTGATCGATGTATCTATCTTTATGCCAGTACCATACTGTTGTTTTTTTTTTTTTTTTTTTTTGTGGGTAAAAATCAAATTTTTCACAATACAAACCAATATTTGTAAAATGATATATAAATATATGTGCATATATGTGCATTTGCTTACATAAATGTTATTTTTTAGATATATATTTTTATAGATGCTTAAATTACATAAATGTTACACAAAAATGACAGGGATTCCCATGTTCCCCATCTCCTACACCTCCCATAACATCCCACATAAACATCTTTCATTAGTGTGGCACATCACCTGCAATGGATATACAGATTCTTGGGCTTTGCCACTAAGCATAGACCACAGTTGACATCATAGACCACACTCCCACACAGTTCTGCATAGTATATGCTGATGTAAAATGGCCTATATCTGTCACCGCAACGTCACTCAAGACAACCCCCAAATCCTGAAAAAGCCCCTGTATTACAATTGCCCTTCCCCTCCCTGCCCTGAAAGCATCTAGTGGCCACTGGCTCCACCTCACTGTTATAATTTCTTTCATTGCTTGAATCACAATATGTCTACAACAGAATACCATTAAGTCCACTCTAGTCCATAGCTCTTTCCCCAATCCTGAGGGGACTGGGCTGTGTACCATACTGTTTTGACCACTGTAGCTATGTAATATGTTTCAAGGTCAGGCAGTGAAATTCCTCCCATGTTGCTCTTCTTTTTTAGAATGCTTTTGGCTATTCGGGTGCACTTACCCTTCCAGATGAATTTGGTAATTGCCTTCTCTAATTCTGTAAAGTAAGCTGTTGGGATTTTTGATTGGTATTGCATTGAATCTATAAATCAGTCTGGGCAAGATTGACATTTTCATGATATTTATTCTTCCAATCCATGAACATGGAATGTCTTTCCATTTGTTTAGGTCTTTTTTATTTCTTTTAGCATTAATTTGTAGTTTTCGGCATATAGGTTCTGTATTTTTTTGGTTAAATTAACTCCTAAGTATTTGAGTTTTTTGTTATTATTGAAAATGGAATTTTTCCCCTGATTTCCTCCTCAGGTTATTCAGTACTAGTGTACAAAAACATTACTGATTTTTGTGTGTTGATCTTGTATCCTGCCAACTTGCTGAACTCATTTATTAGTTCAAGTAGCTTTGTCGTGGATACTTCAGGATTTTCTAAGTACAGGATCATGTCATCCACAAACAGTGAGAGTTTTACTTCCTCTTTTCCTATTTGGATGCCTTTAATTTTTTTTTTCTTGTCTAATTGCCCTAGCTAGAATTTCTAGTACAATATTGAATAACAATGGTGACAGTGGGCATCCTTGTCTTGTTCCCGATCTTAGAAGGAAAGCTTTCAACATTTCCCCATTGAGTATGATGCTGGCTGTGGGTTTTTCATATATGCCTTTTATCATATTGAGGAATTTTCCTTTTATTCCTATCTTTTGAAGTGTTTTTATTAAAAAAAGATGCTGGATTTTGTCGAATGCCTTTTCTGCATCCATTGGGATGATCATGTGTTTTTTTTTCTTCAATTTGTTAATGTGGTATATTACATTGATGGATTTTCTTATGTTGAACCAGCCTGGCATACCAGGGATAAATCCCACTTGGTCGTGATGTATAAGTCTTTTGAAATGCTGTTGGATTTGATTTGCAAGTATTTTGTTGAGAATTTTTGCATCTATGTTCATGAGAGAGATTGGTCTGCAATTTTCTCTTCTTGTAGAATCTTTATCTGGCTTTGGTATTAGGGTGATGCTGGCTTCATAAAATGTGTTGGGTAATTTTCCCTCCTCTTCAGTTTTTTGGAAGAGTTTAAACAGGATTGGTGTTAATTCTTTTCAAAATGCTTTGTAGAATTCACCTGTGAAGCCATCTGGTCCTGGACTTTTCTTTGCTGGGAGATTTTTGATGACGGATTCAGTCTCCTTAATTGTGATTGGTTTGTTAAGTTCTTGTATTTCTTGTAGTGCCAGTGTAGGTTGGTTGTGCATTTCTAGAAATTTGTCCAAACTAGGTTGTCTAGTTTGTTGGCATATAGTTTCTCATAATATCCTCTTATGATTCTTTTTATTTCTGTGAGGTCATTTGTAACTTCCCCCCTCTCATTTCTGATTGTATTTATTTGCATCTTCTCTCTTTTTTTCTTTGTTAGTCTAGTGAGGGGTTTGTCAATTTTATTGATCTTCTCAAAGAACCACCTTTTGGTTTTGTTGATTTTCTCTATTGTTTTTCTGTTCTCATTTTCATTTATTTCTGCTCTAATCTTTATTATTTCTTTCCTTCTTTTTGCTGTGGGATTGGTTTGCTGTTCTTTTTCTAGTTTCTCAAGTTGTTCAGTTAAATCTTTGAGTTTACCTCTTTCTTGTTTTTAATATAGGCATTTAGGGCTATAAATTTCCCTCTCAAGACTGCCTTCACTGTATCCCTAAGTTTTGTTAAGTTGTGTTCTCATTTTCATTTGTCTCAATATAGTTACTGATTTCACTTGCAATTTCTTCTGTGACCCACCGATTATTTAGTAGCATGTTGTTCAGTCTCCACACATTTGCAAATTTACTTTTTTCCTGTCTATTGTTGATCTCTAGTTTCATTCCATTATGATCTGTGAAGGTGCTTTGTATAATTTCAATCTTTTTATATTTATTGAGAGCTGAATTGTGACCTAACATGTGGTCTATCCTGGAGAAAGATCTATGGGCACTTGAGAAGAATGTATAACCTGCTGAGTTTGGATGTAGTGTTCTGTATATGTCTATTAGGTCTAACTTGTTTATCATATTGCTCAAGTTCTCTGTTTCCTTGTTGATCTTCTGTCTAGTTGTTCTATCTAATGATGTGAGTGGGGTGTTGAAGTCTCCAACAATTATTGTAGAAATGTCTATTTCTCCCTTCAGTTTTGCCAGAGTTTGTCTCATATATTTTGAGGCACCCTGGTTAGGTACATAGATATTTATGACTGTTATATCTACCTGGTGGATCATCTCTTTTATTAATATATAGTGGCCTTCTGTATCTCTCATAACTTTTTTGCATTTAAAGTCTATTTTGTCTGATAGTAGGATGCTACCCCTACTCTTTTCTGGTTACTATTCATGTGGAGTATCATTTTCCAGCCTTTCACTTTCAGCCGGTTTGTATCCCTAGGTCTAAGGTGAGTTTCTTGTAAGCAGCATATGGATGGCTCATGGTTTTTTATCCACTCTATCAGCCTGTATCTTTTTTTTTTTTTTTTTTTTTAAGGCTTTATATACTTTATTTCATTTTTCTAACACAATATGAGATGAGGTTAAAGAAACATACTGAGAAAGGTTAAACAACAAAAACAAAATCATCTAGTTAGTATAAAGTATAATTTAAATTCTAATTTGTTTCTGCCTAAAACCCAGGCCTGTACTATACATTAACCACAGGACTAAAATGCCTATATTCAGTGAGAAAATCTAAACTCAGAGACAGTGATCTCTCAAAGAATAATAAAGAAATATATCATTACAATGAAGAGGAAATATAAACATACTCATTTCTCAGTTCCTTATATATACAGAAAGAAATACATCCTCAAATTAATCTATACAATCTGATGAAAAGCTACACTAAATTTTTTTTTATTTATTTTTTTATTGTGGGTAAAGCCTGTATCTTTTGATTGGGAATTTAATCCATTCACATCCAATGATATTACTGTAAATGCACTATTTACTTCCTCCATTTTATTCTTTGGTTTTCATATGTCATCTTGTTTTTGTCTCTCTTTTTACTCTTTTGGTTATCCTTTCTGCTATTTTTTCTTCTATACTCTCCTTCAAGGCTCTCTCTCCTGTCTTTTTCTTTCAGGTTCTAAGGCTTCCTTTAATATTTCCTGCAAAGGTGGATTCTTTTTTGCAAACTTTCTTAGCTTCTGTTTGTTTGTGAATATTTTATACTCACCTTCATATTTGAAGGACAGTTTTGCTGGATAAAGAATTCTCGGCTGACAGTATTTCTCTTTCAGTTTCCTAATTGTATCATACCACTGTCTTCTCGCCTCCATGGTTTCTGAAGAGAAATCTACACTAAGTCTTACTGCACACCCTTGTACGTGATCGTTTGCTTCTCTCTTGCTGCTCTGCGAATTTTCTCTTTATCTTTTTTTTTTTTTTTTTTACCGGGAGGTCCTGGGGATCAAACCCGGGTCCCTCCATGTGGGAGATGGATGCCCATCCATTTGAGCCACATCTGTCCCCCTCTTTTTGTCTTTGATTTTTGACATTCTGAGTAGTATGTGTCTTGGCATAGGTCTATCTGGATTTATTCTGATTGGGGTACAGTGTGCTTCTTGGACATGTAAGTTCATTTCTTTCATGAGAGTTGGGAAATTTTCAGTTATTATTTCCTCAAATACTCTTTCTGTCCCTTTTCCCTTCTCTTCCCCTTCTGGAACTCCCATGACACATATGTCGTTGCATTTTGGGTTGTCATTCAACTCTCTGAGCCCCTGCTCAATTTTTTCCATTCTTTTCTCTCTCTGCTCTTTTCTCTCTTCAATTTTAGCTGCTCTGTCTTCAGTATCACTTATTCTTTCTTCTATCATTTCGAATCTGCTGTTGTATGCCTCAAATGTGTTTTTTACTTCACCTATTGTGTCTTTCATTCCCACGAATTCTGATACTTTTCTGTTCAGGATTTCAAATTCTTCTTTGCATTCACTCAATGTCTTCTTGATGTCACTTATCTCTTTAACTATATTGTCTTTCAACTCATTAATTTGATTTTGGAAATTTGTGCTCATCTCTCTGATTTAGTTCTCTCAAATTCTGCATCTCTTCTGGGACTTTGACGTATTCCTTTTCTTGGGCCATGTCTTCTATTTTATTAGTATGGCTCATAATTTTTTGCTGGTGTTTAGGCATCTGGTTAGGATGTAGTTTACTCAGATGCTCAATCTCTTTCTCTTTTATAGGGATTTAGTGGCAGGAGGCTGTGAGTTACCACAGCTCTTTGATTTTTGACTGAACATGGATTATTAAGATTGTCCTGCTGGTTGCTCAAAACTTGGCACTGGACCCAGTAATTGGTTGTAGTGTCACTTCCTAGGGCCTTGAGCAGGGAGACTATAGAGGCCAGGAAAAGCCTCTCCTACTTATTTTTAATTTTCTTATGTGCACTTCCTTGATATGCCAGGAGATGGCGCTCTTTGGCAGCTCTCAATTCAATGCCTGGTCAGAGTGTATTTGTTTTGACACAGACCAGATCAATGGCATAGAGCTTCCTGTCTGGGGGCTAAGAGCCTTGTAATTCCAACTTTATGAGACAGTTCTCCAGTCTTCTCTGGCAGCTCCCTCCCTTTTCCCAGCTAGGAAATATTTCCACTCCCCTCTGAGTCCCTGTTAGTAGAGGAGGAGATTGGGAGGTTTGTATATTTTTAGTCCCTTGCAGGCTCCAAGGCAAACAATGGCGCAGCCCCACCTGGCCTGGAAGCAGAATAAACCTGTGAGTCAAAAGCCGAGCCCCAGGCTCTCTCTTCCCTCTCCTGTGGAGTCCTCAACAATTAGTCCAGGCTAGAAGAGAGGGAGATTGTGAGGGTCAGATTTCTCCAGTCCTTCATAGGCTCCCAGGACAAACCACTGTGTGGTCCCATCTGGCCTGGAAGGGTCTATGGGGTTCTGCAGCCCAAATTTGCGGGTCAGAACCTGAGTCAGCCTTAGGCTGTGTCCCTCTCTCTCCCCTTTCCTGCTGGTTCCAACTCACGGTTCTGTTGTTGCGATTTCCCTCTTTTGTCCTTCTCTCCTCTGGGTGATGTGCAGCCTTCACTTGCTGTCCTAACCCTAGAAGATCTTTTGTGGGGCTGTTTCAGCCTGTCCTCTAGCTATTTTTCTGGAGAAGAGATTCCTGTGTCTTACTAGTCTGCCATCTTCCCAGAAGTTCCTCCCTTCCCTTTCTTGAACCATCAGTTCTGGTCATTCTACTCTTAATCTTTGGGCCTTGCTTACTCAACCTACTAATTAAATTGTATCTTCCAGACTTCAACAGCTCCACTTTAAGATGACGGTTACGTAAGGATTTTCTCCAGTCCCAACTGAAAACCTTCCAGCCGATCCTCCCTTGGGATCTTTAGATTTAGTAGTCAGAGGATTCCACTTCCATGATAGGCAGGGACAACATCCTGCAAGTCAGCAGGAAGTAGTTACAGAAGACAGATGATCCTTCTCCTCCTCCGTCACCCCTTAAGAATAAGGGATGGAATTCTCTGAGTGGGGAGTGAAGTAGGGAAAGGTAGGAGAAGGGAGATAATTCAACAATGGAGGAAGACCAACGTAAAATCACCATCAGATAATACCTAACCTGCAGTGGAAAATCACTCACCCAAGGCCTATGGTCCAAAGCCTAATGCCAGAAGATACCAGATGACAAAAGGTCCACCCATCACTTGACCACCACATGCTTCACCAACCCCTTGTGTTGCAGTTGGGCAGTTTTATATAATTATGAATTCGAAAAATATAATTGGATCATGCTTGTAAACTGATCTGTTAATCTGGGCATGATTAAGTTATGATTAGGGCGTTGACTGGGCCACGTCAGTAGGGTATTGAGCCCCACCCCTTGGTGGGTGGAACCAAATATAAAAGGCATGGCAAGAACAGAGTTGAAGCAGTTTTTGAGAAGCAGTTTTGATGTTGGAGAAAAGGCCCCAGAAGAAGAGAAGTGAACCGTTCGCCGGATAGTCTATAGCTGATCCTGTGGAGGAACCAGAAGAGCTAAGCCTAGAGAGAAACACAGCCCCGGGAAGAGAGGAACACAAGAAGCCTGAACCCTGGCAAACGTCGGCAGCTGTCTTGCTCCAACACATGGCAATGAACTTTGGTGAGAAGAAATTTAATGCTTTAAGGCCTGGTATCTGTGGATTTCTACCTCAAATAAATACCCTTTATAAAGACCAATCCATTTTTGGTATTTCACATTAGCACCCCTTTGGCTGACTAATACACCTTCCCCCTCCAAGGAATATGGAGTCAGTAAAAAGTTGTAGTTTTCAATCCCTTTTTTGCAATGAGAACACTGGGACTTACAAGTCCTAATTTACATGGAGGGGGAAGTAGGTGGGGAATCCAGCCTCAGTAAAGCAGCATCCCTAGCCCCAGCAGGCACAGATCATGCAACTCCTACCAGCATGCCTGCATTCCCACCCTGAGTGTGTACTTTTGCTTTACATTAAATTCTCCTACTACTAAAAACAAACAAACAAAAAAACTTGGAAAAAGAAGAATGAATTTGGAAGATTCATTTCCTGACTTTAAAGCTTATTACAGGGAAGGATGTGGCTTAAACAGTTGAGCGCTTGCTTCCCAGATGGGAGGTCCCAGGTTCGGTTCCTGGTGCCTCCTGAAAAAAAACAAAAATTAACAACGAGCAAAACAAACAAAAAACCAACTCAGGGAAGTTGATGTGGCTCAGTGGTTGAGTGCTGACTTCCCGCCTACAAGGTCCCGGGTTCAATTATAAAATATATATATAAAGCTTCTTACAAAGCTAGAATGGTCAAAACATCATGGTACTGGCACAAGAATAAATATATACACCAATGGAATCGAATTGAGAGTTCAGAAATAGACCCTTACATCTATGGTCAATTGATTTTTCACAAGGTTGCCATGTCCACTCAATTCAGAAAGAATATTCTCTTCAACAAATGGTGCTGGTAGAATTGAATATCCATATGCAAAAGAACGAAGGAGCACCCGTATCTCACACTATATGAAAAATTAACTCAAAGTGCATTAAAGATCCAAGTTTAAGAAACAGGACTATAGATCCTGTAGAAGAAAATGCAGGGAAGCATCTTCAGGATCTTGTGTTAAGCAATGGTTTCTTAGACTTTACACCCAAAGCACAAACAATAAAACAATAAAAATTTGGACCTCATCAAAATTAAAAACTTTTGTGCATCAAAGGACTTTATCAAAAAAGTGAAAGACAACCTACTCAATGGGAGAAAATATTTGGAAACAACATATCTGATAAGGGTTTAATATCCAGAATACATAAAGGAATCCTGCAACTCAATAATACAAAAACAACAACCCAATTTAATAATGGGCAAAAGACTTAAATAGACATTTCTCCAAAAAGGATACACACATGGCTAAAAAGCACATGAAAACATGCTCTACATCATTAGCTATTAGGGAAATGCACATCAAAACCACAATGAGATACTATTTCACACCTATTAGAATGGCTACTATTAAAAAAAAAAAAAACAGAACATTACAAGTGTTGGAGAGGATGTGGAGAAACAGGAACACATAGGTCATGCATCAAGGCATTGTAAAATGGTGCAGCCACTTTGGAAGACAATTTTGCAGTCCCTCAGAAAGCTAAGTATAGAATTACCAAATGTGTCAGTTTGAGATTATTTTGTGAATCCCAAAAAGAGAGATTATGATTGTACACTAATCTATTCCTCTGGGTATGATACCTTTTGATAGCATTAAATTCTATTGGAGGCCTTTGATTAGATTATTTGATGAGATTGCTTTAGGGCTTTCAATTGGACTAAGTCAGTAACTCAGATTGAGTCTCCACCCCCTTGCTGGGTAAATGGATACTCAGACAGACAGACACAGAGGAAAAAAGCTCTACCGTTTTTGACCTTGCCATATGACAGAAAGGAGAGGCTCAAGTTGCTGAGGTCCAAGGGAGAGACGAGCCTTTTGCCTGATAGCTTGCAGCTGAAATTGGGAAGAAAGTGGAGCAGCCATGCCAAGCCTGAGAGAAGAAGCCCTGTAAGAGACAAGCCCTATGCTTTGTTGCCCTCAGCTGAGCTCCAGAAAATGGTACAGCCCAGAAGGGAAGGCAGAGACCAGATAGATTGCCTGCCATCTTGCTTCAACACATGGCAGCTGACTTGGGTGAGAAAGCACCTCTTATGGTGCCTTGATTTGGACTTTTCATGGCCTTGGAAATGTAAGCTTTTACCCCAAATAAATACACTTTATAAAAGCCAACACATTTCTAGTACTTTGCATCAGGAGACCTTTGGCAAACTAAAACACCAAATGACCCAGCAATCTGTCTACTAGGTATATACCCAAAAGAATCAAAAGCAGGGACTCTAACAGATATTTGCACACTGATCTTCATAGTGGCATTATTCACAATTGTCAAAAGATGGAAGCAACCAATTGTCCATCAACTGATGAATGTATAAACAAAATGTGGTATATACATACAATGGAATATTAATCAGCATTAAAAAGGAATGAAGGGGAGCGGATGTAGTTCAGTGGTTGAGCACCTGCTTCCCATGTATCCTGGGTTCAATCCTGGTACCTCCTGAAAAAAAAAAAGAATGAAGTTCTTGTTCATGCAACAACATGGTAGGACATTATGTTAAGTAAAATAAGCTAGACACAAAAGACATCATATAATCTCACTGATATGAAATAATTAGAATAAGCAAACTTATAGAGTTAAAATCTAGAATATAAATTTCTAGGAGCTAGATTGGGGGTAGAGAATAGGGAATTCATGCTTAAATTGTAGAGTTTCTATTTGGGTTGATTGGAAAGTTTTGATAATGGATGGTGGTGATGGTAGCACAAGATTTGGAATGTAATTAACAGCACTGAATTATATGTGAATGTGGTTAAAAGAGGACATTTTAGGTGATATATATGTTAGTGGAATAAAAATAACCATAGGACTTGCATTACTATGAAGCCTAATGTAAACTATGGACTATGGTTAAAGTATAATTAAATAATGTTCTTTCCATTGTAACAATGTTACCACACCAATGCAAGATGTTTGTGGCAGTTTGGCATTGTTGATGAGTTCCGAAAATAGATATTGGATTATGTTTGTAAACTGGTCTGTACCTGGGCATGATTAAATTATGATTAGGGCTTTCATTGAGCCATGTCAGTAGGATGTTTAGTCCCTGCCCCTTTGGTGGGCAGGGACTCACAGAGAAAACTACACAGCAGAGAAGAGAGACTTTTGATGCAGAGCCTGGGGAAGTAAAGACACGGAGAAGGAGGACTCAAGGGAGTTTTTGAGCTGGAGCCCGGGAAGTGAACACACAGGGAAGAACAGAGGAATACAGACGACTTCTTAGACATGGCAGAAGCCTCATGGAGAGAGACAGAGCCATTTGCCTGATAGTCTACAGCTGGCCTTGCGGAGAGAGCACGGCAGCTGAGCCTGGAGAGAAACGGAGACCCAGGAAGAGAGGAACCCAGGAAGTCTGAACTCTTGGCAGATACCAGCAGCCAATTTGCTCCAACACATGGTAATACACTTTGGTGAAGGAAGTAACTTATGCTTTATGGCCTGGTAACTGTAAGCTTCTACCCCAAATAAATACCCTTTATAAAAGATAACAGATTTCTGGTATTTTGTATCATCATCCCTTTGCCTGACTAATAGTGTTAATAATAGGGTAGTATATGGGGAAAAATACACCCTTATGTAAACTATGGATTATATGGGAATGCTGTATTTTTTACATGAGTTTTCTGTAAACCTACAATTTCTCAAAATAAAAAAAATTAAACATCAACAACCACAAAAACAAAACAAAACAAAACAAACCAGGCAAGACAGATTAGAGAAAATCATGGCTCACCAGGAGCAGAAGCTCTGAGTCAGTACCCACTATGAGCCCTTAAACTAAAATTGACAAATTCCTTAGGGCTGAATGTGGACTTGCATGAGAGATAAAAATTCCTGGGATCCAGTATTAGAGAAGCACACATATGTGGAAGCAGCCACTCAACCACTGAGCCACATCGGCTTCCCTGAGTTGGTTTTTTCATTTGTTTGCTTGTTGTTCGTTTTTAGGAGGCACCAGGGACTGAACCCGGGACCTTCCATGTAGGAAGCAGGAGCTCAACCACTTGAGCCACATCCACTACCCGGATGTACCATCCTGAACATGCCCAATCTCATTCAATTTCGAAGCTAAGCAGGGTTGGGCCTGGTTAGTACTTGGATGGGAAAATGCAGGAGTTTTGACTGAGGGAGCTAATTTCAAGCAATGATCCTTTGGGGTTGAAGAAGAATCTTGCAGTACCCCAATCCTAATGTCCAGTGATCCAATGCAGTTTGTAAACCATCTCCAGAATCCCCTGGCAGGTTGAATCCAGGGATGTTCTAAGTGTTCACATGTATATTTTCAAAAGCTGAATTAACTTCTTTCCATGGCCCATTTCACCTATTCCTTACCAGTGAGTCCTTGAATCAATTCCCAAATAAACTAGTGGTTCTCAAATATGTGCTTCGGGGCCCACTTATGGGAGACCTAGCCAAAAACATGGGTGTTATGTGTTGAATTGTGTCCAACAAAAATGAAGTGTTGAAGTGACTGCAGTGCTTGGGTGTTTCAACTTGTTTTTCCTACCATTATGGTGTTGAAATGAACATCCTTCCAGACTCACATTGAGTCTCTCTAGGTTAGACCTCTAAAAGTGGAAATGCTGGCTATAGACATTTTCTGCTCTACTAAATATTGCCACATTGTTTTCCAAAGACACGATAACAATTCAGACACTGTTTAATAAGAGTTCGTGTTTTTACACATCCTCACTGATACCTAGAGTTAACAGATATTTATCCACTTGTCAAACTTATGATAGCAAATGTTATTTCATTATTATTTCAATTTGTATTTCCTGAGTATATTTTCATAAATTTGTTGGCTAATCAATTTTTCTTTTCCAGAGTCTGCTAGTTCATATCCTTTGGTTATTTTTTTATTGGCTTATTTGTCATTTTCTTACTGTTTTATAGGACTTCTTTACCTGTTCAGGATTCTGATCCCTTATTAAATATATATAAAATACCTTTTCCCCAGCTTGTGGCTAGTTTTTTTTTTTTTTTTTTAATTTTATTTTGTACATTTAATAATTGAAAACATAAACAATTAAAAACTAAAAAGTAAACACAGATGAACAAATATATACATTTCTCAATTAAATGTAATGGATACATGTAAATTTTTTTTTTAATCAAACAATATATTACACAATATATTTGGTTCATAGTAATGCATTCATACAGTATTTGTCCTTTTGTGTCTGGCTTGCTTCACTCAATATAATGTCCTACAGGTTCATCCATGTTGCCATATGTTTTATGACTTCATTTCTTCTTACAGCTGCATAATATTCCATCGTGTGAATAGACCACAGTTTGTTTATCCACTCATCTGTTGATGGACACCTGGGTTGTTTCCAACTTTTGGCAATGGTGAATAATGTGGCTATGAACATTGGTGTGCAGATGTCTGTTCGTGTCACTGCTCTCAGTTCTTCTGGGTATATACCCAGTAGTGGTATTGCAGGGTCACGTGGCAAGTCTATATTCAACTTCTTTAGGAACTGCCAAACAGTCCTCCATAGTGGTTGTACCATCCTGCATTCCCACCAACAGTGAAGAAGTGTTCCTATCTCTCCATATCCTCTCCAACACTTGTAGTTCTCTGTCTTTTTAATAGTGGCCATTCTGATAGGTGTGAAATGATATCTCATTGTAGTTTTGATTTGCATTTCCCTAATCATGAGTGATGTTGAGCATTTCTTAATGTGTTTTTTTGCCATTTTTATTTCTTTTTCGGAGAAATGTCTATTCAAGTCTTTGGCCCATTTTTTAGTTGGGTCATTTGTCTTTTTATTGTTGAGTTGTAACATCTCTTTATATATCCTGGATATTAAACCCTTATCAGATATGTGATTTCCAAATATTTTTTCCCATTGAGTTGGCTGCCTTTTCACCCTTCTGACAAAGTCCTGTGAGGTGCAAAAGTGTTTAATTTTGAGGAGGTCCCATTTATCTACTTTTTCTATTGTTGCACGTGCTTTGGGTGTGAGGTCCAAGAAACCACCACCTTGGCTTATTCACTCTTTCATCATATATCTTAAGTGTAATTGTGCTATCATGGAAGAAAGGTAAAATGGATATGGATGACAAATTGCACTTGTGTTGTAGTGAGTGAGTAGGTAGATAGATTTTAATTACCAGTTCAGTCTTAACTATTTCTAGATCTATTCAAAATTCTTACTTGTTCTTGTTCATTATTTTTCTAGAAAATAGTTCTTGTCACCTAAATTTCAAATGTCTTGGCCATGAGGTTGTTCTTTTTATGCTGTTTTAAATCTCTATCGTATTTGTAGGAATGAGAAAAAAATTTTTTTAACTGGGAGCTTATCATGGGTGGATTGCATTTTTTTTTTTCTGTTAGAATTCCATTAAGTCCTGATTTTTTTTTTTCAAGTGTTGCAAGTGTCCAGGCCAGAAATATCACCAACATCATTTAATTTTAGTTTAGTTTTTCAACTTGAGTTTTCCTATACCACATAGACAACATAAATTGTGACTCAAAACCTACATAAAGAAAGGATTAGGATTTCTATTTACAGTGAGAGACTTTCCCTCCTCCTCATAGGGATGACAGCAGCATCAGCTCACACCTTTATGTCTCTGATTTGAGTTTTCTTTTTCATTTCTGTTATTACTGGGACAGTTCTTTCTTTATTGCAAGCTTAACTATGATTTTAAAACAATTTCCTTAAGCAGTTTTGAAGTGAAAAATTCTTAGTATTACTAGTAGTTATATAACTAAAAATGTAAATAAATGAATCAAGCACCCTACTCATAAGTTTGACAAGAAATAATAAAATAAAGGAAAACAGAAGAAAACTATTAACATGGATAAAAGCAAAGATTGATAAACTAGAAAACTGAAAAATAGTGGAACTTAAAATTACAATTGTAGAGTTGGTAGTGTGAAATATTAGTGAAATAAGTAAGCCATTAGCTAATATAATTAAGATAAGAGAAGAAATCAATTAAACAAAATAATGGATGATACGAGGTATGGTCATTTTTGTCTTTTGTGGACCCCAGAAAATTATGTTCTTAAACTAATCCATTCCAGTGAGTGTAAACCTATTATAGGTGGGACCTTCCTTTTGATTAGATCACTTCAGTAGTACATGACCCAGATTGAGTCTTAACCCTCTTACTGGAGTCCTTTATAAACAGGATAAATATGTAGAGAAAAAAAGCAGTAGAGACAGAGAGGATCCCAAAGAAGCTGAGAGAGAAAGCCACCAGAAGCTGAATTCAAGAGAACCTGGAAAGGGAAAGCCAGAAGGTAAAAGTAACGGAGCCCTGAGGAGAAGGTACAGGCAGTAGCACAGGAGAAGGCAGATCCCATGTGGCTGATCACCCACAGCTGCAGCTCGAGGAGAAAGCATCTCCTGATGATGCCTTGTGTTAGGCACTTTCAGAGCCTTATAAGTGAATAAATCCCCATTGTAAAAGCCAAACTATTTTTGGTATATTGTCTTGGCATCCTTTAGTAAACTAAAACATGGGGGAAATAACCAGGAAACAGAGGAACTTGAAAGAATCATGAGACTAGTTTGCTCAAATATGTACCCAAAAAAAAAAGAAAGGAAAAAGAAAAACTTGAATTAAAGGTTAATTTTCTAGGAAAATTCATTTACAAAAGCTAACCCCTGAAGAGAGAAAATTTAAATAGATAAATTACCATAAAAGAAATAGAGGAAGAAATTAAAGACCTAACTACTCAAATCCCCAGATCCAAATAGCTAAAGGGGAACTTAATTTCAAGATCATTTAATTCCAGTATTGTTTAAATTTTCTAGTTCATGAAGAAAAGAAGGAAAACTCCTTTTGACTAAACATTGAAATAATTAAACATTGATACCAAAACCTGAAAAATAATTGCACAAAAAACTATATACTCATATATGCTGATCTACTTATGAATATCAGTGTAAAAATCTTTAATAAATGATAGCAAAGAGAATCCAGCATCACAATAAAAAATGACCATTGGGAATTTTTTCCAATAATGCTAGAAAGCTTTGATATTAACCATATTAATACATATACAATAAAAATCATATGAACCTGAATCAAAAAATGATCTCCATAGATGCTGAAAAGGTATTTGACAAATATAACAACTACTCTTGATTAAAAAATCATTCAATTAAATAGAAATACATGGATAGTTCCTTACTGTGAAAAATATATCTATTTCAGTCCCAAAGTCAACATCACACTCGTGATCAAACTTTATTTTTTATTTTATTTTATTTTTTAAAGATTTATCCATTCATTTTATCCATTTTAACCAACACCCCCTTCCCCATCTGCTGTTCTGTGTCCACTCGCTGAGCAATTCTCTGTGTCCGCCTCCCGCCATCCCCTCCCATCCTCCAGTCTTCACCAGGATTCGATCCTGGAGACCTCCGATGCAGGAGACAGTTATTCTGCCGCCTGCGCCACCCCGGCTCCTGGTTTCTGCAGCTTTCGGATCCCGTCTTGTCTCTCCCCTGTTACGTCACCATCCCGCTGCATGGCTCCCGGGGCCGACGGCCCAGCAGCACACAGAGCCTGGCAGCCCACGCGCCCTCCATATATATATCTTTATTTTACCGGGAGGTCCCGGGGACCGAACCCAGGTCCCTCCATACGGCAGACGGACGCCCAACCATTCGAGCCACATCCGCCCCCCCATGATCAAACTTTAGAAGCATTCTTTTTAAAGCCAAAGAGAAGACAAGTCTGTCAACTCCCACCACTAAAAGTTGTCACTGTAGTGTAGCTACTGGCAAAATAAATAATATAAGAGAAAGAAATTTGAGCTCTAAAAATTGGAAAGAAGAAAATAAAACTTTGACTATTAGTACCTAGAAAATCCAATTGAAAAACTATTCCTAATGAATAGAAAAGTTCAGTAGGGTTGTGGGGTAGAAATTTGAGAAACAAAATGGCTTTCTTGTATACAACAACCAATCATGAATGTAATTTTAAAATCTTATTTTTAAAAGCAACAAAAAAGATAGAACTAAAAAGAAATGTGCAACATATATATATGCAGACAACTGTAAACTGTTACAGTAAAACACATTGGGAAAAAATAGAAGAGTAAGACTCAGTGTTGAAAAGATATAAAATTTTGCAAAGTTAATTTAAAACTTTAATGCAATACAAATAACAAATGTCAATTTTTATTTTTTAAGGATACAGTTTGATCATAAAGCACATATGAAAAAAAAATCCAATATGGCCAGGGAACTTTGAAAAAGAAGAGTGTGGTGCTTTGAAGCTATGTGTACCCCAGCAAAACAGGTTCTCAAATTTAATTCATTTTTGTATGTGTATACCATTGTATGTAGGACCTTTTGATGAGGCTACTTCAGTTAAGGTGTTACCCACCTCATTCAGGATGGGTCTTAATCCTATAACGGAGTTTTTTATAAATAGAATGAATACATACACACAAAGAGAGAGAGAGACCTCCAGGGAAGCAAGAAACTGAAATCAACAAAACCTGGAAGAGAGGGGAGAGACCAACAGATGCTGCCATGTTCCCTGAAATGTGGCAGAAGATCCAAGGATTACCAGCAGCGAGTCTTCAAGAAGAAAGCATTGCCTTGATGATTCCTCAATTTGGACGTTTTCCCGGTTTCAAAACCGTAAGCTAATAGGGGAGTCGGTATAGCTCAGTGGTTGAGTGCCTGCTTTGTATGTATGAGATCCTGGGTTCAATTCCTGGTACTTCCTAAATACAAACAAACAACAACAAAACACCATTAAACTAATAAATTCCCATTGTTTAAGCCAACGCATTTCATTGTGTTTGCTGGAGTAGCCTAGGAGACTAAAACAAAGAACAATGAAGGGGGACCAGAATTACAGGGTAATAATATATATTATAAGCTTCAATGATTTGATTAGAAATAACAGATATAGAATCAAATACATAAGAAAATTTAGTATTTGACATAGGAGGTATCTCTGAATGCGGAAAGGAGAAATTTGTCAATAAATGGTGTTGGGATATTTTGAAGGCCAGCTGGAAAAACAAAAGTGGATTCCTAACTCACACAGTACTTCAGAATAAAGTCCACACCCAAAGATTTAAATGAGAGAAGTGGATGTGGCTCAAGCGACTGGGCTCCTGCCTACCACATGGGAGGTCCCTGGTTTGGTTCCAGTTCCTCCTAAAGAAGACAGTAAGCTGGTGCAATAGGCAGACACGGTGAGCTGATGCAACAAGATGGCGCAACAAGAGACATAAGAAGAAAAACATGAGTGACACAGCAAAGCAGGGAGCAGAGGAGGCTCAAGCAATTAGGGACCTCCCTCCTACATCAGAGGTCCTGGGTTCAGTTCCCGGTGCCTCCTAAAGAAACAAGGAAGATGAACAGACATAAAAGTGCAAACAACAAGGGGGTGGGGAGAAATAAATAATTAAAATAAATCTTAAAAAAAGCTTTAAATGAGAAAAAAAAACCAAAAAACCTGGAATAAAACGTGGAAGAATTCTTTATTACTGAGAGTGGAGATGGCTTTTTAAACTATGACTCAAAATTCAGAAGGCATTAACAAAGATTGATAAATTTAACTAGATAAATATGAAGATTTTTGAATGCTGAATAAATGCCACAAGTGAAGTCAAAAGACAAATCAAGTGGCAACACATATCACAAAGAGATAATCTCCTGAATAAATAACAGGCCTTTTTTCACAAATCAGTAAGAAAAGTACCAATGATACAATAAAAAAAAGAGAGCAAGGGACATAAACAGTTCATGGAAAGGAAATATAAATGGCTCTTTTATATTTCACCTTTTATACCTATGAAAAGATGTTCTGGCTCTCATAAAAGAGAAATATACATTATACCTACAATGAGATACATTTTTCACCCTTTAGAGAGGCAAAATTCAAAAGTTTGCTAATAATGGAAGAACTTATATCATTGATATGGAACCACTGGAGTTTCTGAGGTCAGGGAGAGGGAAAACAGGTATAATACGGGGGCGTTTTCGGGACTTGGGAATTGTCCTGAATGACGTTGCAATGACAGATACAGGCCATTATGTATCTTGCCATAACCTACAGAATAGTGTGGGAGAGAGTTTAAACTACAATGTAGGGAAGCGGCTGTGGCTCAATCAGTGGGGCTCCCGTTTACCATATGGGAGGCCCCGGGTTTGGTTCCCGGGGCCTCCTGGTGGGGGTGGGCCCGCCCCCGCCCGCACGGCGTGGTTGGCTGACCCAGCGAGCACAAGCAGCAAGGGGGGGGATAAATGAATAAATAAATAAAATCTTTAAAAAAAAAAAACAAAAAAAAACTACAATGTAAACTATACTCCATGCTTAGTGGCAATGCTCCAAAATGTGTTAATCAATTGCAATGAATGTACCACACTAATGAAGGGTGTTGTTAATGGGGGCAAATGTGGGCGATGTGGGGAGCGGGGCATATGGAAATCCCCTATATTTTATATGTAACATTTATGTAATCTAAATATCTTTAAAAAATAATTTTTTAAAAAAAAGTTTGCTAATAATGTTGTGAGGAAATAGTCGCATTGCTTCTGAGAGAGGATACCTTCATGGAACATAATTTAGCAATATCTATCAATATTACAAATGCATATGTCTTTTTACCTAGCAAAACCAATTTGGGAGCTTTATCCTTCAGATAGTTGTGTAAAATGGCATATCTGCAAGATTATTATTTAAGAATTGTTTGTAACAGAAAAAGATTGAAAACAACTCAAAATTTCATTAGATAGGGACAGGTAAATATATTATGATATATTCTTACAATGCTCTTGCTATACACTACACAACTGTTTTTTTTTTTTTTTTTTTTTTTTTTAATAAAAGATGAGGAAGTATCTACTATAGAAGATTTCCAAGATATATATATTTGTGAAAAATGCAAGATACATGTTTTATGATAGGTTTACTTTGAGTAAGAAAAAATGGACTACAATAAGACTATATTCATAGTGTTTATATTCATAAAGAAATTCTGGAATAATCAATTAGTAATGGTATAAATCTGTATATGTGGAGGGAGTGAGAACTTAGTGGATGGAAACAGAGATAGAGTTTTCAGTGTTTACATTTTTATATACTTTTACATGTTTAAATTGTGTTTTATTATATATGCACAAATTGAATTAAAAACATGTCATATTTTATCTATTATGTTTTATGTATGTAGTTGTAGGATTTCCATTTTAGTTTAGTTCATCTTGCCAGAACAAAAAATATCAGTAAAAAAATATATTTTGAAGCAAAGGCTATTGGAAAAATAAATAGAAAAGATGTGATTTAATTGGCATTTCTAAAAAATATGTGATACCGATGACATTTTATTTATAAATGGTTTTATTTTAATCAACAATATGATATTTGCTTTATTTATAAACACATTTTTATTGTTTAAATATTAACTACATTATTTTTCCGAATCCAGCAGTTTTTAAGAGAAAAAAATGTGTTTTTTTAAGTAAGTGAAAAAGAACACACCAAAAAGATTGAGCTCCCTCTGCTGGCTTATAGTAGCATATCACTGTCTATATTGTTTTCATCTGGAAAAAAAACGGGCATTTAGTTAATACCATTAATTCATTTGCTGATATTAAAAAGAATAGTTTTTAGAATAGAAAATGACTTGTTTTCTAATAACCTTATAAATGTTAAAATATGCTAATATATCACTAATATTGGCAAGTAGGATTAGCATTTCAATATAAAGGTCCAAGTTTTATTCAGTATGCATCTGAACCATTTGGCACATCCCTTGGTATAGCACCATATAAGTTTGTTTTAGAGGAAAAGGTTTTCTACATGCACCACAATATGTAGAGGATAATTTTAGTTTTTAAATTATCATGACTTTCAAATTGTAGTCACCATAAAACCCACATACCATGTTAATATAATAATATTTAATTGATTAAAAATACCAATATTATTATGGAGACTAGAATGAATATAAAATATTTGTATAGCTAAATAATGATTTACGTGAAAATCCTCAAGATCTATAAATATTGCTTTGCTTTTTTACTTGAGAGCATAATGTCATGTACTGATGACTGTGTGATACACTGATCTATGATGTACTTAGCAAAATTTTAAGCTAACCTCTCCTCTATTTTTATGATTTCTATTTTTATCTATCCAGACCATTGATTTGTTTCTCAACTATGACCTTTTCTCTTTTTATTTATCTACTGAAATTCTTTAAAATAATTTTTGCATGGCACTTAAAGCTCTTTAAGGGTGTCTTTAAAAAAGATTCAGTTGAGAAATGTATCTCCTCTCTGGACAATGTGCAAAAATATGATATAGATTGTATTTATGGTAACAGAATAAAATGTTTTTTAAAAAAATCCATGGAACTACACTACACAAACAGTGAATCCTAAGTTAAACCATGGACTATTAACTATAGTTAATAATACAATCACAAAATGTGCTCAGGAAACAGATGTGGCTCATGTGATTGGGCTCCTGCCTACCATATAGGAGGTCCAGGGTTTGATTCCCAGGGCCTCCTTGTGAAAGGCAAGCTGGCCCGCACAGTGAGCTGGCCCACGCAGAGTGCTGGCCCATGCAGGAGTGCTGGGCCGCGTGGAAAGCTGGTGCAGCAAGATGATGCAACAAAAAGAAACATAGAGGAGAGACAATAAGAGACGTAACAGACCAGGGAGCTGAGGTGGCACAATAGATTGAGCACCTCTCTCCCACTCTGGAAGGTCCGAGGATTGGTTCCCAGTGCCGCCTATTGAGAAGCCAAGCAGACACAGAAGAATACACAGAAAGAAAAGATGAGTGCAAAACATTGGGTGGGGGGTGGGGGTGGGGGTGGGGGTGGGCGTGGGGGTGGGGAAGTGCTATCATCAGTTGTAACAAATGTATCACACCAATGCAAGTTGTTAATAATAGGGTGGTATGTGGGAATCCTATATTTTATGCATGGTTGTTCTGTAAACCCACAACTTCTCTAATAAAGATAAAATTTATATATATATTAAAAAGATTCAAGTTTTTATCTCTTTTATCTGTACTAGTTCACTCTTTGTTCTTTTTGTCCTGGTTGATATTCATCTCTCAAATTGTTGGTGCCCTTTAGAAAAGCTGTTATTTTTCTTTGTTGTTTCATAAGCTCAATGCTTACTCTTAAAATATAGGGATTCCACAGGTGGTGGCAAAGGAGTTTTTACCAGTGACTAGAGCCAGTTTGTACTGTCTATGGCAGCTGACCCTTAATTTATCAATAATTTCACAAGCTGGTAACAAAATTATATAACTTAAAATTACATTAATTATATTAAAAACAAAGAGAACAAATACTCAAAACTCGCCATTTCCTAATTATTTTACTTCATTTTAGTATTAGCTGTGCTCCTGAGGTTTACATCTATTCTATCTGTGTGGTAAAAATATTGCATAATGGTAGGCACATCTCTTTCCAACACTGGTTCAGTGATGTTACGTTGGTAACTTGAAATTGGCTATGGTGCAAGCATTTACATGCTGAAATTGGCAAATTCTTCTGGGTATAATTTATTGTTTCGTTGATTGTCCAGTTTTAAGAAAGTGATGCTGAAAATGTTATGGACATAAGCATTTGGCAAAATCAACAAAAGCATTTTGTGAGAATCAACTGGCTCTATAGAAATTACAATGAAGAGTATTATATATTTTATTATTATTTGTAAATTGTGTGCTGAACATCCTTTATATCAGTAAAATTTATCATAAACTTATGTACATATAAATGACTGCATACATTACTGTATCAGACATATATATGCACATTGACATTGTAGCTTCTGCCTTGCTCTTTCCTGGAACACTTGCTTTGGGGGAAGCCAGCTGCCATGTCATGAGAAGAAATATCCATTGAAGAGACCATGTGGTACGGAATTGAGGACTCTTACGAACAGCTGTTTTGGAAGTTGATTCTCCAGCCCCACAAAAGGCTATAAACGAGTGTTGCCCCAGCAGACATTATGTACTGCAACTTCATGAGAGATGCTGAGCCAGAACCACCCAGCTAAGACCCTCCCAAATTCTGACTCACAGAAACTGCAATAAAATAAATGTCTGTTGTTTTAAGCCACTAAATTTATGTAATTTATTACATCATAATAGGTAATATAGAAAGCTAAGACTTACCCCATTTGGCTTCTTCTTGGACTCCGGGAGTCAGTGAGACCTAAGATACTCATATGGAGCCAGTATCAACTTTATTGAATGAAGGGAGTCTCCTCATAGATTTCTGAAAACCTTTAGTTAAAAAGGTTTAAAAGGCATACAGTGTATGAGAAAATAATACATAGTAATTTCTTTCAAGTTTGAATTTTTTTTCATGAACAAAGGACCAATAATGTCCAACATTTCTTATATTAATGCCTTTGCACTGTCAATCAACATTTTAAAACTTTTTTCTAACTTTAAATTTATGGGAAAAATATTAAAAAGGAAAAAGGAGCAGCAGCTTCCTTGTGAATTTATTTCTCAGAACTACTAAATCATAATTACTAAAATGTCCAAGGCATTTACCATTTGTACCTATTATTAGAGGTACTAAGGAGTGGATGTGGCTCAAGTAATTGGGTGTCCACCTCCCACATGGGAGGTCCCAGGTTTGGTTCCCAGTGCCTCCTAAAGAAGACAGGCAGACACAATAAGCAGAGGTAACGAGCAGACAGACAAGGGAGCCACCTCAGGGTGGGAGGGGGGAAATAAAGTGTCGAGGTACTCATAATTTAGATTTTTAGTTAATATATCTAATATTTGTATAGTCTATATCAGGGATTCTTTACACTTTTTGTTCCATGGACCCCTTTGCCAGTCAGGTGAAAACCACAGACCCCTTACTAAGTCCACACTATATTGTGCATTATTTAATAAATATATCACACCCATACTAACTCATCCCCACAAGAATAATGTTTTTTTGAATTTTAGTTCAAGCTCATGGACCCCTTGTTAAGAATCCCTGGTCTATGTCAAAGAAGACAAATGAAAAAAATAATGTGATTAGGTATCTCTGTGTTGCGAGGTTTTATTTTATTTCAGTCTAGTTTTAATTAAATAGCAATTGTATTCCATAAATTAATAAATCCTGAATTGAATTTAGCCCTCGTTCT
Organism: Tolypeutes matacus; assembly: GCA_026826555.1. Classification (NCBI taxonomy): domain Eukaryota; kingdom Metazoa; phylum Chordata; class Mammalia; order Cingulata; family Chlamyphoridae; genus Tolypeutes; species Tolypeutes matacus. Next base: position 26,790,072 of record JAKSZT010054334.1, read on the forward strand.
TACAGCAATTACCTTTACTCTTCCACCACCTTTCTAGGTGACCTTGGAAAAGTCATTTAACATGACCAGACCCCAATTTTTTCTTATGTAAATATGAAGACATCAAATTAGGTTATCCTCAAACTCCAATTCAATTTCCTTGATCTTAAATATTTATTAAGTGGAGTGTCCATTATGGACGGTACAATGAAATACAAGGCTCAATTATTATCCTGAAGCAGATTAAAATTTATCTGGCAAAATTAATTCATGCAATAAGAAGTAGATGGTTAGATTAAGTGTTAGATGGGGTTGGAGGAGAGGTGAGTATAGCCTCTAGGAATTTGGGAAACTCAGAAGAAATAGAAAACAGTGTGACTCTAAAGAATCTCAGTTTGAGGGAAAAGACCAGAACAAGACAGGATGTCATAAATCATTATTGCTTCTTCAGTTCCCAGTGAAATCTTTTTTAAAAAATCAGTTTTATTGAGATATATTCACATACCATACATTCCATCCAAAGTATACAATCAATGTCTTTTAGTACAATCATAGTATTGTACATTTATCACCACAAAAAATTTTAGAACAATTTCATTACTCCAAAAAGAAAAACTCCACATCCCTTAGCAGTCATGTCTCAATCCCTCTATTGTTTCCCAGGCTTATATAACCACTAATCTAATTCCATCTTTATAAATTGATTTATATTTACATTTTATATAAATGGAAGCATACAATATGTAGTTCTTCATGTCTGGTTTCTTTCACTTAGCAGAATGTGCTTTGTGGGGTTGTTTTTTTTTATATTAACATCTTGTAACATTAATATACACTTGTTCAGTTTCATTAGCCTCTTGAACATATGGTCCCAAATATATGCAATACTACCCATATTAATATTTCACATGAAGTTTTGCTATGCTATACAGTGAATGTTATTTTTTTTGCTTTCCTTCTAGTAATATACATGACCTTAGACTTTTCCTTTCAACCATTGTCATCCCCACCAATAAAATCTTATACAGTGGCATTTGCACTAGTTTTATTTGGGGGTGTGTGTCTACTTATGTGTTATATTTTGTGTTTTGAATTAGCCTCTTGTACATATGGTCCAAAATTAATTTAAATTAATATCTACCCACTAGAAAATTACATGCAAACAAGGTATTAATTTACTGAAGAAAAAGAACCAAAATTCGATTCTCGTTAAAATACTGTTATAAAGCCATAACTTCTAACATGCCAAGTGTGATAACATGCCCTGTCCTCTAACTTATATTGGTCAAAGATATAGGCCTATGATGCAGACTGAGTTAATTAGACTCTTTCACTCAATAATTTGTATCTTTAACAGAGATACCTGGGATGGATGATGCCTGGCGAATCATTTGAATGCAGGAGCACTCTATAGAAAAGGCCCATGAATGAACACATTTTGGCTGCCATGATTCCTAAAGATGTCTTGGTTTCCCCTGGAGGCTTGTTGTTCAGCATTTCCTTCAGTGCCATTAGTTACCTTAATTTCTTTAAAAAAACAAACTATTTTTATGTAAGGAAATTAACAGGGAGTATTGGTTTAATGAATAATGAAATGAATGTTTAGACTGTGTCATAAGAAAAATACATGTGGAATGAGTCCATGATCTTCAGTTTTGATCTGTTAGGCTTTAACTTAGTGGCTTAAAAACATTATTTCTCACCATTCTGTGAATTGTTGGGCAATTCTGATTTGGGCTGTTTGGGCAGAAGTTGGATGGTTTAGGATGGTCTCATTCTCATGTCACGTTCTGTATTAGTCAGCCAATGGGGGTGCTAATGTGAAATACCAAAAATGGGTTGGTCTTTATAAAGGGTATTTATTTGGGGTAGAAGTCCACAGATACCAGGCCATAAAGCTTTAAGTTTCTTCTCTCACCACAGTCTATGGCCACGTGTTAGAGCAAGACAGCTGCTGGCGTTTGCCAGGGTTCAGGCTTCTGGGGTTCCTCTCTTCCCGGGGCTACGTTTCTCTCCGGGCTTAGCTCCTGTTTCCTCCACAAGGTCAGCTGTAGACGATCAAGCGAACGGCTTGCTTCTCTTCTCCTGGGGCCTTCTTTCCAGCATCAAAACTGCTTCTCAAAAGACTGCTTCAACTGTCCTTTGCCTTGCCTTTTATATTAGATTTCCCACCCACCAAGGGGTGGGGCTCAACGCCCTAATCCTAACCTAATCATGCCCAGATTAACAGATCAGTTTACAAGCATGATTTAATTATATTTTTGGAATTCATAATTACATCAAAATGGCCAACTGTTACACGTTCCATGGTGGTTGGCAGGCTGGTGCTGGCAAGCTGGTTGGTTTGTGGGGAATCTAGCTGGGACTTTTTTATGTGCTAGTCTCAGGGGTTTCAGTGTTTCAAAGAGCACCAGAGAGGTCAAGCCCCAATGTGCAAACACTTTTCAAGTTGTTGCTACATGTTTACTTTTATGTCATTGGCCAAAGCAAGTCTCACGGCCAAGTCCACAATCAGAATGGGAGGGAACACTCAAAGTCATGGATATGGGAGGTATGAACAAATTGGAGGGCCAATACCATAGCAATTTACCACAAGCTTGGAAATATAGTTAGAGCTAGTCTTTAAACTTTTCTACCTTTCCAGCTCCTTAAAAAAAATACTGTTAATTTAAAAAAAAAAAAAAAAAAAAAATTTTTTTCCCCCTCTTTATCTGAGAGAATGACAAATACCAAAGAAAAGTCTTTTTAAAAAAACATATTGCCTTTGTGGACTAATGTTTCACTTCATGGCACCTGAAGAGACAGGCAAAAGTCAATTACCATCAGGAGCAAGATACTATGATAAACACTATGCAGGGGATAGAGAGAGGGAGAGTAAGACAGATGTTGAGAGAGAGAGAAATAACTTTATTTTTTTAATGTATTGATTATCATATGTTATACTCTGGAGATAAAACTGTATGGAAAAAGCTTTTACCTTCAAGGAATATAATCTTTTAATGTGATAGATAGACAAATAAACAATACAATATAATAAGGCTGAACACTGAACAAAGCCCAGGCAGGGAAGGCTTCCTAGAAGAAGTGATCTTTAAGATAAGACCTGAAGGGTAACTAAGAGTTAGGTGAAGAATGAGATTGGACGTGGGAAAGGTTCTGAAGTGAAGGGACTCCTTGTATAAAGAATAGAAATAAAGGACAGCTTGGCTTGTTTGGAGAACTTGCTTAAAGATTTTATAAGCAGTATGCATAAAAAACATTACAGTGCCCACCTATTTGAAATTCAAAATAAAAATACTGCTAACTATAAAATGCATGTGGGGAAGTCCTCTGTCTATCTTTTTCATGATTTTGATTTTAATTAATATCACTTTCTCTAAAAATTATATTCATGCTCCTGTTTTGGTGGTTTTAAAGTATATGCCAGTTTGTCTATTGCATAATGAAGTAATGCTTGTTTGAGGAATGGCAAATACTTTCATACAGCAGCATTGTAAAGTGTGAAAGGTGGAGAAATGAGATATGAAGCTAGAGAGCTAGGCAGGTGTCAATTAATAAAAGATCAAGTAAAGCATACAAGTAAGGGTGTGGCTTTGGTGTTTACTCACCTGATTTCAAACTTTGCCATTTACTCACAGTATAGGTTTGGGCAACTCAAAGCCTTAATTTCCTTAGCATGAAAATGAGAATGCTAAAATTGTTAAGAGTAACATAATAAATGTAAAACATTTAGCACAGCCCCTAATGCCATAATAAGCACTTATTTTCAATTAGCTATTATTATTAATGGATTTGAACTTCAGCCTGAGGGAACTGGGGAGCCACTTAGGAGTTACAGGGAATAATGTAATTAGAATGAGTTTTAGTGGATTTCTTTGGCTGCATTGTGCAGTCTGGGTTGAATGACAATGAAAAGATTCTAGACATGCTTAGGAGGAAGAGGAATAGACATTAACGATTGATTGGGCACTGAAGGAGAAGAAAGATATCTAAATTTCTGATTTGAGCAACTGGTTGGATGATGGTAGCTTTCCTTAAGTATCACAGGGAAGGAGCAAAACTGGTTAGTGAAAATTAGTTCAGTTTTGGACAGGTTGATTTGAGAAGCCTGGAGGGCATCCAAGTAATATCAACTAATAGGCATTTATATATGTGGAGATAAATTTATAAGAGAAGGATGGGTAGTGTGTATATACTTTTGGGAATCATCAGCATGTTCATAGGTAGAAATTGAGTAGTCAAAATTACAAGAATAGATGAGATGGCCCAGGGATAATTTTGAGACGAAAAAAAGGATCAAAAATGGAATTTTAAGGCATATCAACGTATAATGGACAGTAAGTATGGCTGAAGATCAAGAAAGAAACTATGAGTGTCCAAGTAGGACTAAAAAAATCATGAGAATGTAGTTCAATGAAAATTTTGGGGAAAAGTGTTTCAAGAAAAAAGAATGTGAACAATGTGGTCAAACAATATAGGATTGAATGTGGACCTTATATTTAATCATAGGCAAATCACTGATAATCTTGGCAAGAAGGGTTTTGGTGAAATGATGGAGGCAAAATCTATTTCACATTGAATTGGAGTGGATGGCAGGAGAGGAAGAGGAAGAAGAGGCAGTGAGTACAATCAATTTTTGACTGTAAAGAGAAGAGAGAAGTAAGAGTCGTAGCTGAAAGAAGATCTGTAGTTGAGTGAGATTAGAAGTTTTATTGATTTGGTGTTTTTTTAAAATGATAGACATATAATAATCTATTATTTTTAAAAGGTCAACACCGCCTGTGCTCTAGTCTAACATTCCAACGTTTCACATGAACTCTTGGAATATTCTCCTAATTATCTTTTGTTATTCTACAACTCTGTACTTTCTCCCCTCCTCTCCCCCATACATCCTCCACCCTGAAGCTTAAAGGGTGATTTCAAAACACAAATCTGATCATGATCCTCCCTCACTCATATAAAAACTGTTATGGCAGGTTCTTTGTTCTTAAAATAGAGCAGCTGTGCCTCTCAATATCCTTTAGTGGGAGAGATCAGGGAAATGACGTTGTCTCACACTACTGATGAATGTTCATCTCCACTCAGTCATTCATCAGCGGTAAGTATTCATCCTAACATAATAATTCACAGAGGGGAGAGAGGTGGCCCCCACTTTGCTGTCAGTATTCGCTGGCCCCCAGCAGATACTCTTCCCACACTGAGTACTGCTACACCTGAATTTTCCAAATGAATAAGTGACGTTTTAAGCAGTTCTTTTATAGAAGGGTTCTGAAACAAACTAAAGTAGGACAGAGTAAAATAACAAGGAGTGTGAATTAATATACGCAGCTCTTCATTTTGTTCCACATAAGGAGAGGAAACATCTTTATGCTTTAGTGCAGGGTTTCTTAACAAGGGGTCCATGTGCTCAAACTGAAATTAAAAAAACAAAACAAGACAAAAAAACATTATTATTGTGGGGCTGTGTTGGTGTGGGTATGATTAATTATTAAATAATATACAGTATAGTGTGGACTTAGTAAGGGGTCCATGGTTTTCACCTGACTGGCAAAGGGGTGCGTTGAATAAAAAAGGTTAAGAAACCCTGCTTTAGAGAAACACTCTCCAACAAAAATATAATGTGAGCCATATATGTGATTTAAATTTTCTAGTGGCCATTTTTTTTTTTTTTGGTCTTTTTTTTGTTTTTCTTTTCTTTTTGGTGGCCACATTTTAAAAAGTTAAAACAGGTGAAATTAATTTTAAAATATATTTAATTTAGCCTGATATATCCAAAATATATCATTTCAATGTGCAATTAATACAAAATTTTTGTGAGATATTTTACTTTTTTTGATTATGAAGTCTTTGAAAGCTGGTGTGTAATTTACACTTATAGCACATCTCAGTTCAAACTAGCCACATTGAAAGTGCTCAATAGCGAGAAAACCAGCAAGATGGTGGCAGAGTAAGGAGCTCCTAAAGTTAGCTCGTGCTTTAGGGCAGTTAGTTTGGGGACTCCAGAAGCCCAGAAGAGCATTCTGCAATATCCTTAAAAGAATGGAAGGAGGAGACTGCCCATCTGCAGAGAAGATTTGTGAGTAGAGCACTCCACGCCATGGAGGCCGGTGCCCATCCTCCACTGGCAGCAGAAGCTGCCTCAGGAGCTATTCTGTGGCTGGAATTGGAAGCTCCATTTCCCAAAAATGAGGGAGGAAGAGGTGGATGGGCACCAACTTCAACTACTGATTAGTAAATTAAGCTTGCTAAAGTATAATCCTAAGAACAGCTAAAGTTTGAAGCTTTCCAAGTCAGAAAGAGGCTGGTAGCCGGGGGAAGCAGACGGACTGAAAATCACAGAGCTGGTAGGGACTGGCTTCTTTCCATCCAGACTGGATTGTGAAGCTCTAGCCTAAGCCACAGCCCCACCTCTGGCAGGGAGGAAGCTGGGGGGACCTGCGCCACCATCTCTGGGAAAATACAGGCCATGACGTGGAGGCTAGTGATCATCCCACTCTGGTGGCACAAGTTGCCTCAGGAGCTATTTTGTGGCTGGAGTTGGAAGCTCCATTTCCCCAAAACAGGGGAGGAAGAGACGGTTGGCCACCAACTTCAGCTACTGATTAATAAATTTGGCTGGCTAAAGTATAACCCTAAGATCAGCTAAAGTTTGAACCTGTCCAAGTCAGTATGAGGCTGGTAGCCACCATTTTAACTCCACTTCTGGCAAGAGGGGAAGCCAGGCTGACTGAAAATCACAGTGATGGTAGAGACTGGCTTCTTTACGTTCACATCAGAATGCAGCCCTAGCCTAGGCTTCAGGCCCACCTCTGGCAGGATAGAAGCTGGTGGGACCTGAACTAGCCTCTCTGGGTAACTGCAGATACGTTCGGCTGGCACAGACTGAATAGTTGCAAGTCTACAGGGGCAATTGTGGATATTTTAGACCCACACGGCATAGATTGCTGCCCACACCTGCAGCTCCATCCCCGCACCAGGCAGGGGAAGAAGGGCATGCCTTCATCAGTCTCTCTGGGCAACTACAGTCTAAGCCTGCACGACTTGGATTATTGCACATGGCTGCGGCTCTGTCCCTACCCCTGGCAATGGAGAAAGGTGGAAGAAGCTTCATCAGTCTCTGGAGCAACATGGGCAGCTTGACCCTCCACAGCTTATATCACCAGCTACATCCTCGGCTCCTACACAACCAGCAAGGGAGTAAAGGCAAGAAAGCCCTAAACTAAAGAGAAAAACTACACCCAGAATAAATACACCTAGTAAGCCAGATGCTAAGACACCAATAAAAAACTACAATCCACATCAAGAAACAGGAAGATATGGCCCAGTTAAAGGAACAAGCTAAGCTTCCAGATGACATAAAGGAGTTGAGATAACTAATCATAGATGTTCAAACAAATTTCCTTAATAAATTCAATGAGATGGCTAAAGAGATTAAGGTTATTAAGAAGACATTGGATGAGCACAAAGATGAATTTGAAAAAATACATAGAAAAATAGCAGATCTTATAGGAATGAAAGGCACACTACATGAAATAAAAAATATACTGGAGTCATAATAGCAGATTTGAAGATGCAGAAGAAAGGATCAGTGAGCTTGAAGACATAGCCTCTGAAGGCAAACACACAAAAGAACAGATGAAGAAAAGAATGGAAAAAATTGAACAAGGTCTCAGGGAACTAAATGACATCAAGAGATGTGCAAGCATATGTTTCATGGGTGTCCCAGAAGGAGAAGAGAAGGGGAAAGAGGCAGAAGGAATATTTGAAGAAATAATGGTAGAAAATTTCCCAACCCTATTGAAGGACATAGATATCCCTGTCCAAGAAGCACAACATACTCCCATCTGAATAAATCCAAATAGACCAACTCCGAGATACATACTAATCAAAATGTCAAAGACAGAGAGAGAATTCTGAGAGCAGCAAGAGAAAAGCAATGCATAACTTATAAAGGATACTCAACAAGATTAAGTGCTGATTTCTCATCAGAAACCATGGAGGCAAGAAGACAGTGGTATCATATATATTTAAGATACTCCAAAAGAAAAACTTCCAGCCAAGAATCTTATATCCAGCAAGATTGTCTTTCAAAAAGGAGAGTGCATTTAGTATATTCACAGATAAACAGAAACTGAGAGCGTTTATAACAAAGAGACCAGCTAAGCAGAAAATACCAAAGGTTGTGCTATAGTCTGAAAAGAAAAGACAGGAAAGAAAGGCTTTGAAGAGAGTTTAGAAATGAAGATTATTATCAGTAAAAATAACTAAATGTCTCAAAAGATTGGTGAAAATAAAATATGACAGATAAAACCCAAAGGTCAAAATGGGTGAAATAAGAACTGCCTTTACGGTAATAACATTGAATGTTAATGGATTAAACTCCCCAATCAAAAGACACAGACTTGTGGAATGGATAAGAAAATATGGACCATCTATATGCTGTCTGTAAGAGACTCACTTTCGACCTAAGGATACCAATAGATTGAAAGTGAAAGGCTTGGAAAAAAATATTCCATGCCTGCAGTAACCATAAAAAAAAAAAAAAAAAAAAAAAGCCAGAGTAACTATACTTATATCAGATGAAATAGACTTAAAAAGACACTAGTAATGCACAATCTGAGGAAGAAATCAGGGGGAAAAATCCATTTAAAACAGTGACTAAAAGAATCATATATTTAGGAATAAACTTAACCAAGGATATAAGGAACCTGTATTCAGAAAACTACAATGCATTATTAAAAGAAATTTAAAAAGACCTAGATAATTGGGAGAACATTCAATGCTCATGGATTGGAAGACTAAATATCATTCAGATGTCAGTTCTACCCACATTGATATACAATTTCAATGCAATCCCAATAAAAATTCCACCAACATTTAAAAAATAAATGGAAAACACAATTATCAAATTTATTTGGAAGAGTAAGGGGTCCCAAATAGCCAGAAACATCTTAAAAAGGAAAAGTGAAGTTGGAGGACTCTCACTTTTGGACTTTAAAACATATTACCTAGCTAAAGTGGTAAAAACAGCATGGTACTGGCATAAAGAAAGATACATAGGCCAATGGAACTGAACTGATTCTTCAGAAACAGACCCTCACATCTATGGTGAAGTGACTTTTGACAAGCCTGTCAAATCCAGCTTGAGCAGAAGAGTCCATTCAAGAAATGGTGCTGGAAGAACTGGATATCCATATCCAAAAGGAAGTAAGAGGAACCCTATCTCATACCTTACATAAAAACTCAAAATGGATCAAAGACCTAAAATATATAAGCAAGAAGCACAAAGCTTCTAGAAGAAAATGTAGGAAAACATCTTCAAGACCTGGTGGTAGGTGGTAGATTCTTAAAGGAGGTAAGAGGAGGGCTGAGATGGACTACTGATACTTAATGCATGTAGAAGTTTTAATTAACTTTACTGTACAAGTGTGGAAATGTATAGAGTTGATGGTAACACATTATAGTGAGTAACAGCTGGTTTATAATTGGGAATGTGGCTGGAAAGGGCAGTCTAGGGATGTAAATGTCAATTGAAAGAAAGCTAGAGAATAATCTAGGGACTGAATAACACAGTAAACCCAGAGGTGGATGAGAATTGTGGTTGATGATACAGATGCAAGAGTGTCCTTTGTGACCTAGAGCAGATGTACATCAATCACTATTGCATGGTGGTGGGAATGTGGAGAAACATGGGAAAAATACAACTGGAGTGACCTATGGACTGTGGTTAACAGCAATACTGTAATATTCATCTATGCCAAAGATGGACTGTGTTGATAATGGGGTAGTATCGAAAAAGTGTGGCAAGTGTATGCTATGGACCATGGTTAGTGTTAATAGTATGATGGTATTATCTCACAATCTGTAACAAATATTCCACCACGGTGTGGTGTGTTGATGGAGGGGTGTTGTATGGGAGTTCTGCACATGAGCATGATTGTCTTGTAAGTTCACAACTTATGTAATCAAAATATATTAAAAAATAATAACAGGGTGATTGTGGGAAAAATACATCAAATGTAAGATATGGACTATAGTTAGTAGTAAGATTTTGATGATATTCTTTCATACTTTGTAACAAAAGTCTCACAAAATTGCAAAGTGTTAGTGGTGGGTTGATGTATGGGACCCCTGTATGATATTATGCATGTTTGCTTTTTAAGTTCACAACTTTTACAATACACTTATTGTTTATGTATGTTCATGTATGAATGATATAATAATAATGATAATAATAGGGTGGGTTGGGGGAAAATACATCAAATATAAGATACTTTGGTTAGTAGTAATATTTTGAGGATGCTCTTTCATCATTTGTTAAATATGTTTCACAACAATGCAAGGTATTTGTGGGGGGGGGGTGAGGTATGAGAGCCCTGTATGATGCTACGCATGTTTGTTTTGTAAGTTCACAACTTATAGTATACACTTACTGTTTAATAAATTTTTTAAATGAAAAAAAGTGCTCAATAGCCACTCTTCACTAGTAGCTGTGGTATTGGACAGTGCAGTTTTAAAACTTTAGAGAGTCATGTGGACATTTAATTTGTTTCTGATGTCTATTGTCTCAGTATTGTTGGATGCTTCCTCTGCTCAGGTTCTGGCCCTCAATAAAGATAGGCCTCAATTTTAAAATACCTAATTAAAGTTCTACATCATTACCTTCATAATAGACAGTTTTTTCCTAAGGCTACTAAGGAACCAAGAACAGAAAGCAGAGGTGAACCTTCTTCAAAAGACTGTTTATTCCTTCCCTAACTTCTATTAGCCAGAGAATAAGAGAGGGAAGGGAAGACTAGGGTATAAGCAATTTTCTTGTTTCTTGGCCTGAAAGACACCTCCACAATAAATATTTGTTGAAAAAAATTATATGAAAAGTGGAAGGATATGACAGAGTTCCCACAGCAGCTCTGTAGAGATCATATGCATATAAGAATAAAAATATCTACTTCTCATGGAATTCCAAAGTGGAAGGTGGTGAATCTGCTTTCTCTTGGGGTGACTTTCTTGACAATGGCTAATGGAATTCGTATATAGCACAAGAGATAAAGGGAACCCCAGGAGTGTTAACAATCATACCCACCATAATCCATATCCATAAACAATAGTTCCACAGGACCTCTGAAGTCCTGTGGAGTTGTTATAATCAATTTACCGGTATAAACGGAGTGCCACTGAAGAGTTAGCAATTGTACCTCAAAGCCTTCTATACCAGAAGTGCTCTCAGACTAAGATGGGGGAAGTGATAGTATGTCCTCTGATCCCACTTTATACTTTTCTTTTCTTTTTTATTTTTTTATTTGTTTGTTTTTGTTTTTTTTAAAGATTTTATTTATTTATTCATTTATCCCCCCCTTGCTGCTTGTGCTCGCTGGGTCAGCTAACCACGCCGTGTGGGCGGGCTTGCCTTCACCAGGAGGCCCCGGGAACCGAACCCGGGGCCTCCCATATGGTAAACAGGAGCCCTACTGATTGAGCCACAGCCGCTTCCCCACTTTATACTTTTCATCAGCAATTGCTGATATATTTCTTCCTGAATTACCTAAGGACACACCTCACCACAGCAAGCATAATTTTTCTTTGCAAGTTATCGATGTCTAGTCTGGGATGAGAAAACTATGTTTTTTTATTAGCATACTCTTGACCCTACTTCTAGGGGAAAAAAAACCTGCCTAAAAATTTTATCAGAGCTTTTGCTTATCTCTCTAACCTTACCTAGAGCCATTTTCTCCCCTTCACTTGATATCCTCCCACCTCTTTGGCCTTCCTTAAGATCCTAGATCTTCCATGCCTCAGGAACATCCCACGAACTATTATATCTGCTTGGAATGTTCTTGTCTCTACTTTGCTTCACATGGCTAACTTCTCATTATTCACTTTTCTTAACCATTTAAATATCATAATCTTAGAGAAGCCCGTGCTTGAGGCTTTGCAGTCTAAATTGCTACAATGGTTCATATTTCCCTTTATTTTCTTTCATAATACTTAACATAATTTGTAATTATAAAATTTTCCCTGTATGATTATTTGTTAAATGTCTTCCTTCTACAGTAGGTTATAAGCTCCATAGGGCAGAGACCATATCTTTTTATTCATCACTATGTTCTCAGCATGTAGCAGTATGTCTGACACAGAGCAGGCCTCCAGTAAATATTTGCTTATTGAATAAATTGGAAGTGGAAGAGGTGGGAAACAAAGAGAAAGAAAGTAATGGATGAAGCAAGATACCAAAGGAGGCTAGAAGGGATGAAATTCAGGGCATGAGATGGAGGGTAAAGTATATATACACTAAAAAAATGATAGCTACTATATCAATAACAACCATAGAAAGTCAAAGTCTTGTTAAAATGTATGTCTTGGGAAAGCCATATCAAATTAAAGTGGCCAGGGATAGTTTCAAAAAAAGATAGGTCAGAGGTGTGGTTAGATTTCATTATTATGATTTTTTGAAAATTTATAAAAATAGAATGAATCAGATAATTTTATTTGTGTTACAGGTTGGGTTCAAAGGAGAGCAGACACTGAGATAGAGTTAGGAAGGGAAAAGGTTCAATGAGAGTAGCACCTGTGAAAGGAAAGGGCAGAAACAGGACTAGGTAGGGAAGCCAGCAGACTGTGATGCAGATCTGACAAAGCTTCTTCCATCCCACTGTGGAGCTGGGTCCTTATATATGCCTTGATCAGCCTCTGGCTAGGGGTGGATGTGGGGAAGAGGAGTTGCCCCAACAATAGTTGAAAACTGAGATGAACCCAGAGGAGTTAACAGCTGGGGACTATCAAGGAGCTACAGGCCTTGAAGCTGAGCTGTGAATCCTGTTTTGAAGGGGGATCTGAGCAGTGCATCTCTGTGACTGCCACACATAGTAAAATGTCAATTCAATCAAATTAATCTATAAATTAAATGAAGGATTTTTCTAACAAGTTTAACAATCATGTTCTAAGAAGTATTTGGAAGACAAAACGTTCACATTTACCTAAGTAAAATTTGAAAAAAGAAGAGCACAGGGGGGGAATTTGCTCTATTCTATATTAAGACATTCTATAAGGCAATTTTAAATAAAATCTACATGGTACTGGTATAGCCATAGACAAAGACCAATTGAAAGATAGATAAGAACAGAGCCATGATTAAATGGAAATATGAATATATGATAAAGGTGGCTTTAAAAATCAATGGGTGGAAATAAGCTCCTGTGAGGAATGCGATCACAGGAAGGACTCTTCTCCAAAGATAGTGTTTGGGCACCAGACAGGTATTTTTGCACATAATGCACCAAACAGCCCAGGACCGTTGAGACCCTGACCTCCTGAAGGAGCCTGCTTTGTTACTATGGAATTTAACTTCTTGGATACTTCCTTCTTTCGTATAGCCTGGGAGGTCTCCAGTGCATTGGGATGGTTTTTCCAGATAAGGCAAATGGTCTGCCCCTCCCAGTCTCTGCCCTCCTCACAGGGAGCAGTCTTCCATCATGCTGAATTTAGTCTTCCCTATGGGGTGGGGCCGCAGAGCCAGCCTTGTCTCTATAGTCACATCATGTATATGCAAGGAAGCCAAGAATACAGGTTTTCTTGATGATTTGGGTTTTAGTTTTGTTTTTATTGTGCCTGACAAAATACAGTTATCCTATGGTTCCTCAATTATGTTATTTTAATAAAATAAATTAAAGTTAAAAAAAAAATCAATGGGGAAATTCATCAGGCTATTGGCGCTGATGGACTTTCCACCCTAGAGTCATGGCCCAGTTTGTCTGAAACCTCGTGGTTTCAAAGGTTCCTGTGCTGGTCGACACTGTTGTGGCTTACTCAAAGCCTCAACTGGTCATATTTTGGCTTTATGCCAAGGTTGGGCTCATTCCTCCAACCCCTGCTGAGATCTCTACAGCTAATCATTGCCTAAAATAGTCAGAAGTGCTTAGGCTGGTAGCTTCAAACAGCTTAAAGTTAAGGAAGTTCTTCTAAATGGTTTGGTGGCCAATGAAGTGTGGATGTGGTTTTATATTGTTGAGATCATAGGCCAGCATGGCAGCATTGGCTATGATGTTTGAAGACCTGTCTTTAACATCTGACTATTTTTGGTTTAATATTTGAAGGTTTTTGTACCATGTGTGATCAGACTGCTCTCTGAATAAATAAGATAATGTCTGAAATTTTTAAAAAAGTCAATGGGGATGATGTTATCAATATGGCGACGTAAGACATCCACTGGAAAAGTTCCCCTCAAAATCACCTAATAAAAGGTCAAATCCCACTTGTTTGGGACTCTGGAGTATGATAGAGACTGAAGAAGTATCCACAAATGCTGAGTTGAAGAAAACAAAATTATGTAAGAGATTTATGTTCCAGACCACCAGTCTGGATCCCTCCCCTCAAATCAGCCCTGTGCAGCTTAAGAGTAGCACAGTGGCAATATGTCCTAAATCCCTCCTACTGTGGGTTTAGAACATAGAAACACTCACAGCCCCAAATTAGAACCCCATGCCAATCTAGGCATAGGGAAGTAAGTCCACAGAGAGCCAAGGCGGAACATAATCAGCTGAGGAGTGCCACATACAAAAGTGCCTCCAGAATAAAAAGAGACTACGGTAGAAATGCTGGCAAGAGGTGCACATACTCAATGCAGATCTGTTTTCTAAATGCAAAGTGAACCTTTCTGGATTGACCTCATCTGGCTCTCTGGCGCAGGATACTGTAATGGGAAAGGAACTTGTAGCCATTTGGCAGTTTGATGTAATTATGAATTCCAAAAATCTATATTAGATTATGCTTATATACTGATCTGTTAATCTGGGCATGATTAGGTTATGATTAGGGCGTTAACTGGGCATGGAGCCCCACCCCTTGGTGGGGGGGAAATCAAATATAAAAGGCATGGCAAGAACAGAGTTGAAGCAGTTCTGAAGTTAAGAGTTTTATTGGATATTGGAGTTTTGATGTTGGAGAGAAGGCCCCAGGAGAAGAGAAGCGAGCTGTCTGCCTGATAGTCTACAGCTGACCTTGTGGAGGAACCAGAGGAGCTAAGCCCGGACACAAACACAGCCCTGGGAAGAGAGGAACCCAAGAAGCCTGAACCATGGTAAACGTCAGCAGCTGTCTTACTCCAACACATAGCAATGGACTTTGGTGAAAGAAGAAACTTATGCTTTATGGCCTGGTAACTGTGGACTTCTACCCCAAATAAATACCCTTTATAAAGACCAACCCATTTCTGGTATTTCGCATTAGCACCCCTTTGGCTGACTAATACAGAACTGGAGGCAAAAACGCTTCATGGGAAAAAAGTCAGGGGAAAACTGAACTGCAGTAAGATAGCACGAGTCCTGATCTGAAAAGTGTAATGAAAAGGGGACACTGTATGAGAGAAAGAATCTAAACAAATCATAGGCGCTGAGGAGAAAATTCTGCACAAAAATTAACAGAACAGATAAAGATTCCCAGAGAAGGAACAGAGGAAAGGGAGCTTTCTCCTGGAGGGGAAACAGTGCACATAAAATGGCCATCTTAAAAACTGTACCACATATCCAGGACAAGAATCAGGTACAGAAGAGCTGGCAAAAATCTGAACAGTTAAACATGGGCTACTCTAAAGGCCCAGAGTAAGTTGGATCAAGTGTGAGAGAAGAACGTTAACACTAGGCAATCGACAATAAAACCCTAAACAAGAGGAGAAACTGATCTTTAGAGTTGACGCATTGAAATAATCAGAAGCCCAGACATCAGCAAAAATTACAAGCATACTAAAAAACAGGAAGATATGGCTAAGACAAAAATCAAAATTAAAATGTCAGAGGAGATGCAAAATTTGGAAAAACTAATTAAAGAAGTTCAAATAAATCTTCTAAATAAATTCAAGTAGATGAAGGAAAATATGGATATAGAGCTAAAGGATATTAAGAAAACAATGTGTGAGCATAAAGAAGAACTCAAAATTTAAAAAGAAACATAACAGAAATTATGGGAATGGAAGGCATTTAATGGAGATTAACAATACACTAGACAAGTGCAGATTTGAAAAGGCAGAAGAAAGAATCAGCAAAGTAGGAGAAAGGAGAATGGATAGATAGAGTAAAGGATAGAAAATTGAGTGAGTCTCAGGGACTTGAGTGACTGCATGGAACATACAAACATATGCATCATGATATCTCAGAAGGAGAAGAGAATGGAAAAGGGGGTGAAAGAATATCTGAGGAAATAATGGCTGAAAAATTCTTGACTCTTATGAAAGACATAAACATATATGTCCAAGAAGTACAACATATTCCAAACAGAATAAATCCTAACAGACCTATTCTGAGACACATATTAATCAGAATGTCAAATGTCAAAGATAAACAGAGAATTCTGAAAGCTGTAAGAGAAAAGTGATTCCTTACATACAATAGATCCTCAATAAGACTAAGTGCCAATTTCTAATCAGAAACCATGGAGGTGAGAAGGCAGTGGTATGAAATATTTAAGGTGCTCAAAGAGAAAAACTTGCAGCCAAAAATTCTTTACCCAGCAAAACTGTCCTTCAAAAATGAGGGAGTTTAAAATATTCACAGCTAAATAGAAACTGAAGAGCTCGTCAACAAAAGATGTGCCCTACAAGACTTGCTAAAAGAAATTCTGAAAGTTTAAAGGAAAAGACAGCGGAGAGTGCCTTGGAGAAGTGTAAAGAAGTGAAGATCATCAAATGGTAACTAAAAGAGTAAATGCAAAACCCAATACTGTACATCAGTAAATTACTCTGCTCTTTAATTCCTATAAGAGAATACAATTCAAAAAGAAAAAAGGAATATTTCCTGATAATGGACCCACAAAATATAAAGATGTAATGTGGGACAAAAACAACATGAAAAGGGAAACAGAGGAATATGGGAGCAGAGAATGTGTATGCTATTGAAGGTAAGTTGTTATTTTTTTATATTAGGAGGTTCTAGATGTAGGTTGTATAATACAAATCTCAGAGTAACAACAAAGAAAGTATTTTTTAAATATACAGAAACATCAATGAGAAAGGTATCATTAAGCTACACTACACATAAAAAAAGATCAACTGTTGCGAATATTCTCACTGTCCTGATTTTGTGATAATCAGGTAGGCTAAACATTCGCTATATTAGAAACCATGCATGTGTCCCCAGACCAAGTTTTTCTCCCTAGGTCTGGTTTTTAGAATGCTGGTGATAAACGAAGCCTGATTTATTATATGACCATCCTGTATGGGAAATGACTGTAACTCTAGGTATCTTTGGTCAACCTTAAGAGACATAGCAGGGGGACAGAGGTGGCTCAAATGGCTGGGTGCCTATCTCCCACATGGAGGGACCTGGGTTCGATCCCCGGGACCTCCTGGTAAAAATTAAAATATATATATATAGAAGGCGAGTGGGCTGCCAGGCCCCATGCACGGGTGCACCATCAGGCCCTGCAAGCAGGTGAGACCCCCAGGCCCTGTGTGTGGGTGTGCCCCCCAGGTCCCGCACACAGGTGCACTATCAGGCCCCACCAAGCCACTCAGCAAGATGATGACATAACAGGAGAGTGACACAAGGGAGAGCCAAAATGAGACGTGCCAAAAAACCAGGAACTAAGCTGGTGCAGGTGGTAGGACGCCTCTCTCCCACATCAGAGTTCCGAGGATCAAATCCCGGTGAAGACAGGAGGAGAAGGATGAGATGAGAGGGCAGGAAACAGACACAGAGAATTGCCCAGTGAATGGACACAAAAACAGTAAAAACGGGGGGATGGGGGGTGGTAAAAATGGATAAAAGTAAATAAATAAATCTTTAAAAAAAAAAAAAATAAATAAATAAAAAAGATCAACTATACAGAAGAGAAGTCTGCAATAAAGGGAAAGAGAGACAAAAAAAGATATGACATATAAAAACCAAAGGAGTGGAGCAAGTGTAGCTCAGTGGTTGAGTGCATCCTTTGTGTGTATTAGGTTCTGGGTTCAATCCCTGGTACATCCTAAAAATAAATAATAAATTAATAAATAAATAAATAACCAAAGGACAAAATGGCTAAGGAAAGTATTACCTTAATAGTAGTAACACCGAATGTTAATGGATTAAATTGCCCAATCAAAAGACACAGATGGGCAAAATAGATTTTAAAAAAGCATGATATGTCATTTACATGAGACTCAACTTAGACCAGACAAAAACAGGTTGAAATGAAAGGATGGAAAAAGATGTTCTATACAAATAGGAACCCAAAAAGAACTGGGGTAGCTATACTAATATCACACAAAATAGACATTAAGTCAAAAGCTGTTAAAAGATACAAAGAAGGACACGATATATTAATAAAAGGCTCAATCGACCAAGAAGAAATAACAATGATAAATATTTATGCGTTCTACTACAAAGCTACAGTGGTCAAAACTGCATAGTATTGGGGAAACGGATGGGGCTCAAGCGATTGGACTCCTGTCTACCATATAGGAGGTGTCCAGGGTTTGATTCCCAGGGCCTCCTGGTGAAAGGTGAGCTGGCCTGCATGGCAAGCTGGCCACATGGAGAGCTGGCCCACATGGAGAGCTGGCATGTGCAGGAGTGCTGGCTCATGCAGAGAGCTGATGCAGTAAGATGATGCAACAAAAAGAGACACAGAGAAGAGACAATAAGAGACGCAGTAGACCAGGGAACTAAGGTGGCACAAGAGATTGAGCGACTCTCTCCCCCTCCGGAAGGTCCCAGGATTGGTTCCCGGTGCCGCCTAAAGAGAAGACAAGCAGTCACGGAAGAACACAGAGAGCAGACAGCGAGCGCAAAACATTGGGGGTGGGGGCAGGGAGGAGAATAAATAAATAAATCTTAAAAAAATAAAATAAAACAAAGATAATGAGAATAAAAGGCTTAGATAACTCAGGAAGTTCATGTGTTTTTTTAAAAAAAAACAAAACTGCATGGTATTGGCACAAAGACAGAGATATGACCAATGGAAGGGAATGGAGAGTTCTAATACAGACCCACACATATAAGGCCAACTGATATTTGGCAAGGCCACCAGGCCCACTCAACTGGGACAGAATATCCTCTGCAACAAATGTTGCTGGGAGAAAAGGATTTCCACAGCCAAAAGAATGAGAGAGGATCACCATCTCACACCCTCTACAAAAATTAACTCAAGATGGATCAAAGACCTAAATATAAGAGCCAAGACCAAAAAGCTCCTAGAAGATAATGTAAGGAAGCATCAATGAGATCTTGTAGTAGGAAATGGGCTCATAGACTTTACACCCAAAGTGTGAAAAATGCAAGAAAAAAAATAGATAAATGGGCTCTCCACAAAACTAAAAACGTTTGTGCTTCAAAGGAGTTTGTCAAGAAAGTGAAAAGGGGAGCAGATATGGCTCAAGCAGCTGGGCACCCAACTATAACATGGGAGGTCCCAGGTTCGGTTCCCAGTGCCTCCTAAAGAAGATGAGCAAGACAGCAAGACCAGTGCGATGGGCTGGCACAGCAAGATGATGCAACAAGATGATGCAGCAAGATGACACAATGAAGAGACACAGACAGGAAACACAATGAGAGACACAAGTAGGGAGCGGAAGTGGCTTAAGTGATTGGGTGCCTCCCTCCCACATGGGAGGTCCCGGGTTTGGTTCCCAGTGCCTCCTAAAAAAAGAATATGAACGGAGAGCAGACAGCAAGCACAAACAACGGGAGGGGGGAGTGAGAAATAAATTAAAAAAATAAATCTTAAAAAAAAAAAAAAGTGATAAGGCAGCCTACTCAATGGGAGAAAATATTTGGGAACCACTTATTTGATAAAGGTCTAATAATATCCAGTACATTAATAAAAATCCTACATCTCCAAAAAAAAAAAAAAGACAAGAAATTTGAATATCTATATCCAAAAGAATGGGAGAGTATCACCATCTCCCACCCTATAAAAAAATTAACTCAAGATGAATCAAAGATCTAAATAGAAGAGCCAAGACCATAAAATCCTGGAAGATAATGTAGGGAAGCATCTACAAGATCTTGTAGTAGGAAATGGTTTTGTAAACTTTACACCCAAAGCACAAGCAACAAAAGGAAAAATAGATAAATGGGACCTCTTCAAAATTAAAAACTTTTGCACTTCAAAGGAATTTGTCAAGAAAGTGAAAAGGCAGCCTACTCAATGGGAGAAAATATTTGGTAATCATCTATCCGATAGGGGTATAATATCCAGCATATATAAAGAAATCCTACATCTCGAAAATAAAAAGACAACCCATTTAAACAATGAGCAAGAGATCTGAATAGACACTTCTCCAAAAAAGAAATATAAATGGTTAAAAAGCACATGAAAAGATGTTCAACATCACTAGCTATTAGGGAAATGTAAATAAAAACTACAATGAGATATCATCTTACACCTATTAGACTGGCTGCTATTGAAAAAACAGAAAACTACAAGTGTTAGAGAGGATGTGGATGATTGGGAACCCTCATCCACTACTGGTGGGAATATAGAATGTTGCTGCCATTGTGGAGGACAGTTTGGCAGTTCCTCAGGAAGCTAACTATTGAATTGCCAACTGATCTGGCAATTCCACTACTAGGTATATACCCAGAAGAACTGAAAGCAAGGACATGAACAGATATATGCACAATGGTGTTCATAGCGGCATTATTCATGATTGCCAAAAGTTGGAAGTAACCCAAGTGTCCATCAACAGATGAATGAATAAGCAAAATGTGTTCTATACATACAATGGAATATTACTCAGCTGTAAGAAGGAATGAAGTATTGACACATGTGACAACATGGATGAATCTCGAAGACCTTACATTGAGTGAAGTAAGCCAGTCACTAAAGGACAAATATTGCATGACTCACTGATATGACTTAAGGATCTAGAGCAGACTCACAGAAATAGAGTCTGGAAGATAGATTACCAGGAGATAGAAAGGGAGTAGAAAGTGGTGAGACGATACTCAATCTGTGCAGAACCTATGGTAAGGTGGAAGAAGGTGGTTTGGTAGTAGATGAGAGTAATGGTGGTGAAGGGATGTGAGTGGGGTCAATGGTGCTGGAGTGTGAGGTTGAGCAGGGTTGGGGAGTGGGTTGGGCTATCCATGGAACTGGGGGAGGGCTGGAGGAAGGAACAGGTGAACTCTGGAGATCTGTAGGTCTGTGGTTGAAAATACAATTGTGGGAATGTTCTTTTGGCACAGGAGGATCACTGGTGCAGAGTGTTGATGGTGGGGGGATGTATGGGAAAGGGTGTACCTGGGGCATCTTTCTATGGAATATGAATATGTTCATCTTGTCATAGGTATTATCTCAGTGGGTGGAGACCCACACAATAACAAAATATTAAACTCCCATTCTGGGGAGTCCTGCTACATTATCAACTAGAGGGGTGAGAATCTCTTGAGTACATAGACAGTGCTTAATAAAAGAAACAGACCAGTATGTCAAGCCCTCAATATTAATGCATATAAGCTTATTCTTTTAAAATAGAAACTTAGCCTAATAATAACTATTGCCTAAGAGTTACCTCCAGAAAACCTCTTTGTTACTTAAATGTGGCCTCTCTCTAAGCCAAACTCAGCAAATAAACATACTACCTTCTCCCCAGCCCCCACCCTGGCGTGGGACATGACCCCCAGGGATAAGTGTCCCTGGCACCAAGGGATTAATACCAAGCACCAACTAGTGATGCATCTGGAAAAAGACTTTGACCAAGACGGGGAAACATCAAATACAAAAGAATTTTTATGGCTAAGAGATTTCAAAATGATCGGGAGGTCATTCCAGAGTTTACATCTATACATGTCTCAGGCAAATCTCACTAGCTTCCACTGTGAACAAAGTATCAAGTAGGGGAGCTCCTGAGGGCTCTAGAGTCACCCAGACACTATAGGCAAAGCACACAACTCCTTGAAATCTACACTTTGTCAGTGGGCCTTACCTTGGAAAACATGACAACCTGTTTCTCCAATATAACACAGTTAGACTCATTTATAATTTCCCTACACATTATTCTTCCACTTTTTTTATTTGAGCCTATAATTAGCACTATACCCATTAAATATATGTGTCAAAGACTTAAATCTTTAGTCTGTTCATATGCCAGTTGAGCCCTAAATCTCAGGAGAGTTCCAGCCAATGCCTACTCTCCACTTCATTGGACTTGCCCTGTACAACTAATAAAATGATGGTGATGGACAACCCCCATCCCCCCCAAAAAACAGAGTATCTACAACTGCAAATAAAACAGTTCCTTCCATCTGGCCCATAAGATCTAAGCCTCAGTCTGAAGGAGAGTGGGCATCACCATCCCCAAATCCTAAAAGTTGAGAAATGAACACACATAAGAAGGGAATGCAACCATGGATAAAGTAAACTTATTAATAGTGTAGTAATGGAAGAACTTGTAACATTAATATAAAGATAGTGCTTACCAGAGATTCTGAGGGGAGGAGAGGAAAAGAATAGGTGGGACATAGGGCATTTTTGGCACACTGGAATTAGGTGTAAACCCCAATGTAAACTATAGACCTTGGTTAGTAGCAGTGCTTCAGTATTTGTTCATCAATTGTAACAAACGTACCACACTATTATAAGATGTTATTAATAGGGGACGATGTGGGAAGGGGAGGGAGGGGGGTATATGGGAATCCCTTATACTTTAGATGTAACTTTTCTCTAAAAAATAAAAACAAAAATATTAAAAAATAAAGTTTATTATATTGAAAAAAGAAAAACATGAAACATTACATGCTGTTAAAATAAAACATTAGACAAGAAAATAAATTTTATGCACCTAACCATGGTGCATACATGAGACAAATACTGGCAAAACTGAAGGGAGAAATAGACACCTCTACGGTAATAGTTGGAGACTTCAAAATACCACTGTCATCGATAGATATAACATCTAGACAGAAGATCTATAAGGAAACGTGAATAATAATGATAAATGAACTAGTTCTAACAGACATACATGGAACAATGTATCCCCAAACAGCAGGATATACATTCTTCTCACGTTCACATGGATCATTCTCCAGGATAGACCACATGTTGCATCACAAAACAAGTCTCAATAAATTTAAGACGACTGAAAGTATACAAAGTATCTTCTCTAACCACAATGGAATGAAACTGGAAATCAATAACAGGCAGAGAACTGGAAAATCCACCCATATACGGATGTTAGATTATAGACTTTAAACAATCAATGAGTCAAAGAAGAAATTACAGGGGAAATCAGTAAATATCTTGAGACAAATGAAAACAAGAACACAATATCTCAAAACCTATGGAAGGGAGCAGAGGTGGCTCAAGCCATTGGGCACCTCACTCCCACATGGGAGATTTCAGGTTTGGTTCCTGGTGCCTCCTAAAAAAAAAAAAAAGACGAGCACACAACAAACAGACACAGAGAGCAGACAGCAAGCACAAATAATGAGGGGGGGATAAATAAATAAAATAAATCTTTAAAAAAAGCAACCTATGGAATGCAGCAAAGGCAGTGCTGAGAGGGAAATTTGTAGCCCTAAACGGTTACATTAAAAATGAAGAAAGAGCCATAATCAACAACCTAACTGCACACCTGAAGGAACTAGAAAAAGAACAGCAAACTAATCCCAAAGCATGCAGAAAGAAAGAAATAACAAAGATTAGAGTAGAAATACATGAAATAGAGAATTTTTTAAAAATGGGAATTAACAAAACCAAAAGTTGGTTCTTTGAAAAGATCAATAAAATTTTCAAACTTTTAGCTAGATTGACAAAGAAGAAAAGAGAGAAGCAAATAAAATCAGAGGGGGGGTCGGATGTAGCTCAACTGGTTGGGCGTCCGTTTCCCATATGGAGGGACCCGGGTTCGATTGCCGGGACCTCCCGGTAAAAAAAAAAAAAAAAAAAAATCAGAGGGGAGCGGATGTGGCTCAAGCAGTTGTGTGCCCGCCTCCCACATGAAAGATCCCAGATTTGGTTCCCAGTGCCTCCTAAAGAAAAAACAAACAGACAACGAGTACAAACAATGAGCAAAAACAACAGGCAAAAACAATTAACAGAAAAGGGATCCATCTGGGGGAGGGATTTTAAATAAATAAAAATAGAAAATTTAAAAAAAATCTGGATTAAAAAAAAAATCGGAAATGAGAGTGGGGACATTACTACTGCCCCCACACAAATAAAAAGGAGCATAAGAGGATACTATAAACAACTGTCTAACACTCCAACAAATTACATAAACAATATGAAATGGATAAATTCCTAGAAACACACAAGCAACCCACACGGACTCTAGAAGAAACAGAACATCTCAACAGACCAATTACAAGTAAAGAAATTGAATCAGCCATCAAAAACCTCCCAACAAAGAAAAGCCCAGGACCAGATGGCTTTACAGGTGAATTTTAACAAACATTTCAAGAAGAATTAATGCCAACCATGCTCAAATACTCCCCAAAAATTGAAGAGGATTAACACATTCTATAAGGCCAATATCACCCTAATAAAAAAGTCAGATAAAAATACAAGAAAGAAAATTGCAGACCAATTCCTCTTATGAATATAGATGCAAAAAACCTCAACAAAACACTAGCAAATCAAATCCAATAGCACATTAAAAGAATTATACATGATCAAGTGTGATTTAACCCAGGTATGCAAGGGTGGGTTCAACGTAAGAAAATCAATTAATGTAATATACCGCATTAACAAAATGAAGGGAAAAAAAACACATGATCATCTCAATTGACACATAAAAGGCATTTGACAAAATCCAGCCTCCTTTCTTAGTAAAAGCACTTAGGAAAATAGGAATAAAAGGAAATGTCCTCAACATCATATAGGGCACATATGAAAAACCCACTGCTAACATCATACTCAGTGGTGAAAGACTGAAAGCTTTCTCTCTAAGATCTGAAACAGGACAAGGATTCCCACTGTCATTACTATTATTCAACATTGTACTGGAAGTTCTAGCAGGAGCAATTGGCAAGAAAAAGAAATAATAGGTATCCACATTGGAAAGGAAGATGTAAAATTTGTACTATTTGCAGATGACATGATCCTAAAAAAAGTCCCAAAAAATCTACAACAAAGCTACTAGAGCTAAGAAACGAATTCAGCAAAGTGGCAGGATACAAGATCAAAACGCAGAAATCAGGAGTGTTTCTTTATGCTAGTAATGAGCAGTCTGAGGAGGAAATCAAGAAAAAAATTCATTTATAGTAGCAAATAAAAGAATCAAATAATGAGGAAAAAATTTAACCAAGTATGTAAAAGACTTATACAAGTAAAACAATAAAACGTTGCTAAATGAAACCAAATAAGATCTAAATAAATGGAAGGACATTCCATGCTGATGTATTGGAAGAGAAAATATTGTTACGATATTAATTCTACCCAAAATGATTTACAGATTCAATGCAAACCCAATCAATATTTCCATAGCCTACTTTGCAGAAATTTAAAAGCCAATCATCATATTTATTTGGAAAGGTAAGGGGCTCAAAATAGCTAAAACTATGTAGGAAAAAAGAAGAACAAAGTTGGAGAATTCACACTTCTTGACTTTAAAACTTATTACAAAGCTACAGTGGTTAAAACAGCATGGTATGGGAACAAGAATAGATATATAGACCAATCAAATCCAATTGAGAGTGCAGAAATAAACCCTCACATCTATGGTCAATTGATTTTTGACAAGGGGGTATAGACCACTGAATTGAGAAGGAATCATTTCTTCTACAAATGGTGCTGGGAGAACTGAATATTCATATACAAAAGAATGAAAGAGGACACCATATATGAAAATTAACTCAAAATGGATCAAAGACCTAAATATAGGAACTAGGACTATAAAACTCCTGGAAGAAAATGCAGGGAAACATCTTCAGGATCTTGTGTTAAGCAATGGTTTCTTAAGACTTTTCACCCAAAGCACAAGCAACAAAAGAAAAAAATAGGTAAGTGGGAACCTCATCAAAATTTAAAACTTTTTTTTAATGCATCAAAGGACTTTATCAACCTACTTAATAGGAGAAAATATTTGGAAACCACATATTCAATTAGGGTTTAATATCCAGAATACATAAAGAAATCATACAATGCAACAATAAAAAGACAAACAACCCAATTTAAAAATGGGCACATGAAAAAAAAAAAGCACATGAAAAGATGCTTAACATCATTTGCTATTAGGAAATGCAAATCAAAACCTCAATGAGATACCTCATTTCACATACACTAGAATGGTACTTAAAAAAAAATAACCAGAAAATTACAAGTTTTGGAGAGGATGCAAAGAAATAGGCACAGTCATTCATTGTGCTGGGAATGCAAAATGGTGCAGCCATTGTAGAAGACAGCTTGGCAGTTCCTCAGTAAGCTAAGCATAGAATTATTATATGACCTAGCAATCCCAATAATGGTATATACTTAGAAGAAGTGAAAACAGGGACTCGAACACATATTTGCACACGGATGTTCATAGCAGTATTATTTACAATTGCAAAAAAAGGAAGCTACACAAGTGTCCATCAACTGATGAACGGATAAACAAAACTGTGGTATACACATACAATGGAATATCAATCAGCATTTAAAAGGTATGAAGTTCTGATTAATGTGACAACATGAATGAACCTTGAAGACATCATGTTGAATGAAACAAGCCAGAACAAAAGGACAAATAATATTTTAGCTCACTGATATGAAATAATTCAAGTAAGCAAACTCATAGAGTCAGAATGAGAATATAGGTTATCAGGGGCTGGGTTTGGGGTAGGGAGTGGGGAGTTAATTCTTAAATTGTACAGAATTTCTTCTTTTTTTTTTTTTTTTTAATTTAATTTAATTAATTAATTTATTTATTTTTTATTATGGGTAAAAATCAAAATTCTCACAATACATACAAACATTTGCAAAATGATATATATAAATATAATTGCATATATGTGTATTTGCTTACAAAAATGTTATTTATATATATATATATACATATATTTTAAGAGGTGCTTAGATTACCCAAAATATTACACGGAACCCACCGGGATTCCCATGTTGACTACCTCCCACACCTCCCACCACATCCCACACAAACATCTCCCACAAGTGTGGCCCACCACCCTCAATGAACTTACACATCCTGGAGCCTTGCCACCAACCATAGACCACAGTTCACACTGTAGACCACACTCTCTCCCACTCAGTTCTGAGTGGTGTGTGCTGATTTAAAATGGCCTACATCCATTGCCACAACAGTACTCAGGACAACCTCCAACTCCCAAAGAAGCCCCTGTATTTCAACTGCTCATCCCCTCCCTACCCCAAAAGTGTCAAGTGGCCACTGGCTCCACCTCATTGTTATAATTTCTTGCATTGCTAGAATCACCATATGTGAACAAGAGAATACCCTCAAGTCCACTCTAGTCCATAGTTCTTCCCCCAATCCTGAGGGGACTGTGATGGTGATGTCCACTCCAACTCCAAGTGAGAGAGGGCTTATATCCCATGGATATGGTGGGTGGGATGATCCTGCTTGCAGATGCAGGCCCTCTCCATTCCCTGGGATGGCCATTGCCCATCGTTGTCTCTTCACCAGGTGACTTGGATGAGTCCATTGAACTGTAGGGTAGGAGTTGCAGCTCCACCTAGATTTCATGCACACCTGGCACATAGGTAGGCCAGAGGCTCCAGTCTCTGGAAGTATACCTAAAAACTCCAGCATCACATATAGGTTTGAATAGAAGGGACTGGTGAACCATGTGCAGGGAGGACTTATTTGAGTCTAATTCTGTCACTCTCAGGAGCACAGATTCCAAAATAGAACCCACTGATAAGGCATCAGTCTCTGGGGCTATCCCCCCTTATATAGGACCAGGGTGTCTCCGGAGCTCTCAGGAACCCCACTGAGTGGGGTGATAGGCACTTAGATGTTCTATGAGCTCCTACTGAGGTGTGTGTAAGAGTTACCTCTGGGATGACCTCCCGACTCTCTTTGAAGTCTCTTAGCCACTTGAACTCATTTGTCTTTACCATTTCCCCCTTTTATTCAAGGTCTTTTTCCAGTTGTGTTGCCAGTTGGCACTTGGGAAAAGTTTTCAATTAGCAATAATCGTGCCTCGGATAAACCTCATTGGCTACGATACTGCCACTGCAAAAAGCTGCCAGTTGGCACTTGGTATTAATCCCTCGTTGCCAGGGAGGCTCATCCCTGGGAGTCATGTCCCACGTTGGGGGGAAGGTAATGCAATCATATGCTGAGTTTGGCTTAGAGAGAGGCCGCATTTGAGCAACAAGGAGGCTCTCAGATGGTAACCCTTAGGCACCCCACAACTGCAGGCTAAGTCTCATTTACAAGAGCAAAGACTCACAAGGGTAGTCATCAATAAAAAAAAAAACACATCAGTGGGTCATCCTATTTTGACAGGCACTGTCCCTACACTCAGAGGACTATTGCTGCTCCCTTGGAGACTGTGGCAGAGCTCTCCAGGCTAGGAATTCAGATTCCCTCATTTATTGTGTGATTATCCACCCATCGTGACCAAGCCCCATCCCCCAATCCTTTGAATGATTTTGTATATATTTCATGTATATTAGGAATGTACAGAATTTCTATTTGGGTTGATTGGAAAGTTTTGGTAATGGCTGGTGGTAATAGTAGCAGAAGACTGGGAATGTAAATAAAAGCACTGAATTATATATGTGAATGTGTTTAAAAGGGGAAATTTTACGTCATATATATGTTACTAGAATAAAAATTAAAAGAAAAAACAGGACGGTACAACGCAGTGACTATAGTTTTTTTTTTTTAACTTTATTTTGTACATTTAATAATTGAAAACATAAGCAATAAAAAACTAAAAAGTAAACACAGATGAATAAATATATACATTTCTCAATTAAATGTAATGGATACATGTAAATTTTTTTGTTATTTTGTTTT
>JAKSZT010054334.1:26819041-26829198 GCA_026826555.1 Tolypeutes matacus
TGTGAATCAAACAATATATTACACAATATATTTGGTTCATAGTAATGCATTCATACAGTATTTGTCCTTTTGTGTCTGGCTTGCTTCACTCAATATAATGTCCTACAGGTTCATCCATGTTGCCATATGTTTTATGACTTCATTTCTTCTTACAGCTGCATAATATTCCATCGTGTGAATAGACCACAGTTTGTTTATCCATTCATCTGTTGATGGACACCTGGGTTGTTTCCAACTTTTGGCAATGATAAATAATGTGGCTATGAACATCGGTGTGCAGATGTCTGTTCGTGTCACTGCTCTCAGTTCTTCTGGGTATATAGCCAGTAGTGGTATTGCAGGGTCACGTGGCAAGTCTATATTCAACTTCTTTAGGAACTGCCAAACAGTCCTCCATAGTGGTTGTACCATCCTGCATTCCCACCAACAGTGAAGAAGTGTTCCTATCTCTCCACATCCTCTCCAATACTTGTAGTTCTCTGTCTTTTTAATAGTGGCCATTCTGATAGGTGTGAAAAGATATCTCATTGTAGTTTTGATTTGCATTTCCCTAATCATGAGTGATGTTGAGCATTTCTTCATGTGTTATTTTGCCATTTTTATTTCTTCTTCGGAGAAATGTCTATTCAAGTCTTTGGCCCATTTTTTAATTGGGTCATTTGTCTTT
Organism: Tolypeutes matacus; assembly: GCA_026826555.1. Classification (NCBI taxonomy): domain Eukaryota; kingdom Metazoa; phylum Chordata; class Mammalia; order Cingulata; family Chlamyphoridae; genus Tolypeutes; species Tolypeutes matacus. The sequence goes on from JAKSZT010054334.1 coordinate 26,819,709, forward strand.
TATTGTTGAGCTGTAACATCTCTTTATATATCCTGGATATTAAACCCTTATCAGATATGTGATTTCCAAATATTTTTTCCCATTGAGTTGGCTGCCTTTTCACCCTTCTGACAAAGTCCTGTGAGGTGCAAAAGTGTTTAATTTTGAGGAGGTCCCATTTATCTACTTTTTCTTTTGTTGCACATGCTTTGGGTGTGAAGTCCAAGAAACCACCACCTACTACAAGGTCTTGAAGATGTTCCCTACATTTTCTTCTAGTAGTTTTATGGTCCTGGCTTTTATATTTAGATCTTTGATCCATTCTGAGTTGATTCTTGTATAGTATGGGGTGAGATAGCGGTCCTCTTTCATTCTTTTGATTATAGATATCCAGTTCTCCCAACACCATTTGTGGAAGAGACTGTTTTTTCCCATCAGCGTGGGCTTGGTAGGTTTGTCAAAAACCAGTTGACTGTATAGGTGAGGGTTTATTTCTGGATTCTCAATTCTATTCCACTGATCGATATGCCTATCTTTATGCCAGTACCATGCTGTTTTGACCACTGTAGCTTTGTAATATGTTTCAGGCAGTGAAATTCCTCCCACATTGCTCTTCTTTTTTAGAATACTTTTGGCTATTTGGGTGCACTTACCCTTCCAGATGAATTTGGTAATTGCCTTCTCTAATTCTGTAAAGTAAGCTGTTGGGATTTTGATTGGTATTGCGTTGAATCTATAAATCAGTTTGGGCAAGATTGACATCTTCACGATATTTATTCTTCCAATCCATGAACACGGAATGTCTTTCATTTGTTTAGGTCTTTTTAAATTTCTTTTAGCATTGTTTTGTAGTTTTCTGCATATAGGTCCTGTACTTCCTTGGTTAAATTAACTCCTAGGTATTTGAGTCTATTTGTTGCTATTGAAAATGGAATTTTCCTTCTGATTTTCTCCTCAGATTGTTCAGTACTAGTATACAAAAACATTACTGATTTTTGTGTGTTGATCTTGTATCCTGCCACTTTGCTGAACTCTTTTATTAGTTCAAGTAGCTTTGTTGTGGATACTTCAGGATTTTCTAAATACAGGATCATGTCATCCGCAAACAGTGAGAGTTTTACTTCCTCTTTTCCTATTTGGACGCCTTTAATTTTTTTGTCTTGTCTAATTGCCCTTGCTAGAACTTCTAGTACAATATTGAATAACAATGGTGACAGTGGGCATCCTTGTCTTGTTCCTGATCTCAGGGGGAAAGCTTTCAACCTTTCCCCATTGAGTATGATGTTGGCTGTGGGTTTTTCATATATGCCTTTTATCATATTGAGGAATTTTCCTTTTATTCCTATCTTTTGAAGTATTTTTATCAAAAAAGGATGTTGGATTTTGTCGAATGCCTTTTCTGCATCTATTGAGATGATCATGTGGTTTTTTTCCTTCAACTTGTTAATGTGGTGTATTACATTGATTGATTTTCTTATGTTGAACCAGCCTTGCATACCAGGAATAAATCCCACTTGGTCGTGATGTATAAGTCTTTTGATATGCTGTTGGATTTGATTTGCAAGTATTTTGTTGAGAATTTTTGCATCTATGTTCATGAGAGAAATTGGTATGTAATTTTCTTTTCTTGTGGAATCTTTTTTTTTTTTTTTTTTTTTTTTTTAATGAAGATTTATTTTTTTTTTTTTATTTATTTTACCGGGAGGTCCCAGGGATCGAACCCAGGTCCCTCCATATGGCAGACGGACGCCCTACCATTTGAGCCACATCCGCCCCATCTTGTGGAATCTTTATCTGGCTTTGGTATTAGGGTGATGTTGGCTTCATAAAATGCGTTGGGTAATTTTCCCTCCTCTTCAATTTTTTGGAAGAGTTTAAACAGGATTGGTGTTAATTCTTTTAGAAATGCTTGGTAGAACTCACCTGTGAAGCCATCTGGTCCTGGACTTTTCTTTGCTGGGAGATTTTTGATGATGGATTCAATCTCCTTAATTGTGATTGGTTTGTTAAGTTCTTGTATTTCTTGTTGTGTCAGTGTAGGTTGGTTATGAGTTTCTAGAAATTTGTCCATTTCATCTAGGTTGTCTAGTTTGTTGGCATATAGTTTCTCATAATATCCTCTTATGATTCTTTTTATTTCTGTGAGGTCATTTGTAATTTCCCCCCTTTCATTTCTGATTGTATTTATTTGCATCTTCTCTCTTTTTTTTTTTGTTAGTCTAGCGAGGGGTTTGTCAATTTTATTGATCTTCTCAAAGAACCAGCTTTTGGTTTTGTTGATTTTTCTCTGTTGCTTTTCTGTTCTCATTTTCATTTATTTCTGCTCTAATCTTTATTATTTCTTTCCTTCTTTTTGCTTTGGGATTGGTTTGCTCTTCTTTCTCTAGTTTCTCAAGTTGTTCAGTTAAATCTTTGAGCTCTTTCTTATTTCTTAATATAGGCATTTAGGGATATAAATTTCTCTCTCAAGACTGCCTTTGCTGTATCTCATAAGTTTTAATTTGTTGTGTTCTCATTTTCATTTGTCTCAATATATTTACTGATTTCACTTGCAATTTCTTCTTTGACCCACGGAATATTTAGGAGTGTGTTGTTCAGTCTCCACACATTTGCAAATTTCCTTTTTTCCTGTCTGTTATTGATTTCTAGTTTCATTCCATTATGATCTGAGAAGGTGCTTTGTATAATTTCAATCTTTTTATATTTATTGAGAGCTGTATTGTGACCTAACATGTGGTCTATCCTGGAGAAAGATCCATGGGCACTTGAGAAGAATGTATAATCCACTGAGTTTGGATGCAGTGTTCTGTATATGTCTTTTAGGTCTAACTTGTTTATCATATTGTTCAAGTTCTCTGTTTCTTTGTTGATCTTCTGTCTAGTTGTTCTATCTAATGATGTGAGAGGGGTGTTGAAGTCCTCGACGATTATTGTAGAAATGTCTATATCTCCCTTCAGTTTTGCCAGAGTTTGTCTCATATATTTTGGGGCACCCTGGTTAGGTGCGTAGATATTTATGACTGTTATAGCTTCCTGGAGGATCGTCTCTTTTATTAATATATAATGGCCTTCCGCATCTCTTATCACTTTTTTGCATTTGAAGTCTGTTTTGTCTGATATTAGTATAGCTACCCCTGCTCTTTTCTGTTTACTATTCACATGGAGTATCTTTTTCCAACCTTTTACTTTCAGCCGGCTTGTATCCTTGTGTCTGAGATGAGTTTCTTGTAAGCAGCATATGGATGACTCATGTTTTTTAATCCATTCTGTCAGCCTGTATCTTTTGATTGGGGAATTTAATCCATTCACATTCAATGATATTACTGAAAATGCACTATGTATTTCCTCCATTTTAATCTTTGGTTTTCATATGTCATCTTATTTTTGTCTTTCTTTTTACTCTTTTGGTTATCCTTTCTGCTTTTCTTTCTTCTATACTTTCCTCCAAGCCTCTCTCTCCTGTCTTTTTCTTTCAGGTTCTAAGGCTTCCTTTAATATTTCCTGCAAAGGTGGATTCTTTTTTGCAAACTCTCTTAGTTTCTGTTTGTTTGTGAATACTTTGTATTCACCTTCATATTTGAAGGACAGTTTTGCTGGGTAAAGAATTCTCGGCTGGCAGTTTTTCTCTTTCATTTTCCTAATTGTATCATACCACTGTCTTCTCGCCTCCATGGTTTCTGATAGAAATCTGCACATAGTCTTACTGGACGTCCTTTGTACGTGATCGTTTGCTTCTCTCTTGCTGCTCTGAGCATTTTCTCTTTATCTTTTACATTTGACATTCTGAATAATATGTGTCTTGGCGTAGGTCTATTTGGATTAATTCTTATTGGGGTACGGTATGCTTCTTGGACATGAAAGTTCATTTCTTTCGTGAGAGTTGGGAAATTTTCAGCTATTATTTCCTCAAACACTCTTTCTGACCCTTTTCCTTTCTCTTCTCCTTCTGGAACTCCAATGACACATATGTTCTTGCGTTTTGTGTTGTCATTCAACTCTCTGAGCCCCTGCTCAATTTTTTCCATTCTTTTCTCTCTCTGTTCTTTTCTCTCTTCAATTTTAGCTGCTCTGTCTTCAGTATCACTTATTCTTTCTTCTATCATTTCGAGTCTGTTGTATGCTTCAAATGTATTTTTTACTTCACCTATTGTATCTTTCATTCCCATGAACTCCTTACCCTTCTGTTCATGATTTCAAATTCTTCTTTACGTTCGCTCAATGACTTCTTGATGTCATTGATCTCTTTAACTATATTCTCTTTCATCTCATTAATTTGATTTTGGAAATGTGTGCTCATCTCACTGATTAGTTCTCTCAAAGTCTGCATCTCTTCTGGGACTTTGCTGTATTCCTTTTCTTGGGCCATGTCTTCTATTTTCTTAGTATGGCCCGTAATTTTTGCTGGTGCTTAGGCATCTGGTTAGTTTGTATTTTACCTAGATGCTCTATCTCTTTCTCTTTTATGGGGTTTTAGTGGCAGACGGCTGGGAGTTACCACCGCTCTTTGATTTTTATCTCAACCTTGATTGTTAGGATTGTTCTGCTGGTTGCTCAAAACTGGGACTGGACCCAGTAATTGGTTGTAGAGTCGTTTCCTAGGGCCTTGGGCAGGGAGGCTATAGAGGCCAGGAAAAGACTCTCTTACTTATTAATTTTCTTATGTGTACTTCCTTGGTCTGCCAGGAGATGGCGCTTGTTGGCTGCTCTCAATTCAATGCCTGGTCGGAGCGTATTTGTTGTGACACAGACCAGATCAATGTGATAGAGCTTCCTGTCTGGGGGCTAGGAGCCCTGTAATTCAAACTTTCTGAGACAGTTCTCCAGACTTCTCTTGTAGCGCCCCCCTTTTCCCAGTTAGGAAATATTTCCACTCCCTTCTGAATCCTCAACAATCAGTCCCTGTTAGTAGAGGAGGAGATTGGGAGGTTTGTATATCTTTAGCCCCTTGCAGGCTCCAAGGCAAACAATGGCGCAGCCCCACCCAGCCTGGAAGGGCTCTCGGGACAGGGCAGACCAAACCTGGGAGTCCAAAGCAGGGTCAGCCCCAGGCTCTCTCTCCCCTCTCCCGTGGTGTCCTCAACAATTAGTCCAGGCTAGAAGAGAGGGAGGTTGCGAGGATCGGATTTCTCCAGTCCTTTCCAGGCTCCCAGGGCATGCCGCCGTGTGGAAGGGTCCGTGGGGCTTTGCAGCCCAAATTTCAGGTCCAAACCTGAGTCAGCCTGAGGCTGTGTCCCTCTCTCTCCCCTTTCCGGGAGTGGCAGATCCCTGAAGCCCCCTTTGTCTGTGGTCGCAGGCCCAGGGGCCCGAGAATTCTGAAGAGTGTGGGGGAGGGTGCCGGCAGCAGCAGAAGCTGCTACTTGCAACTCACAGTTCTGTAGTCGTGATTTCCCTCTTCTGTCCCTCTCTCTTCTGGGTGGTGTGCAGCCTTCACCTGGTGACCTAAACCCTAGAAGATCTTTTTCAGGGCTGTTTCAGCTTGTCCTCTAGCTATTTTTCTGGAGAAGAGATTCCCGTGTCTTACTAGTCCGCCATCTTCCCGGAACTATAGTTTTTAAAAGTACTATTATAAAAATGTTCTTTCATGCATTATATCAAATGTACCACACTAATGCAAGATGTTAATATAGGCTGGTATATGGGAATTATGTATTTTATATATTTTATGCATGATATTTCTGTAAATCTACAACTCTAACAAAAAATTATTTTAAAAAAATAGAAATGCAATGATGGTCTGGGCTAACTGGAATAAAATATTTTTGTCTATAAGCCTTTGACCCTCAATCAGGCCATCCCTAATTTTAAAGTGATTAAAATTTATAGGGATTTTAACTTACATCAAAAACAACTACCAAGTACTCTTTTCCCTTTCCTAAATAATACCATGATATTGGAAAATCCCCCTGAGGGACTCTATTCCTAGGACAGGTGAAAATGCAAAGCTGTATCAGGTGGTCCTCTATGGAGGTGATTAGTAGGCCTTGTACAGAAATTGTGTATAAATGATAGATTGAGATTTATTTTGTTGTTGTTTGTACGTAGTAAGTTTAGTCCAATTTTAAAAAGTTGTAGGGAAAAAAAATCAATGGGGAAGGAATTATAGAGAAAAATTAGCTCACCATTTGGAGAAAAATTAGGTTAAAACTTCACCTTATACCAAATACAAAGATGTATTCTAGAGATAATAAAGACATAAATGTGATAATCTGGGAAAAGAACTATGAAAGACATAGGAGCAAATGTAGACTATCGTGATCTTGAAATGCAGACTGAGTTTTAAAACAAGACCCTCAAAGCACAAACCACACGTTGAAGTCAAACAAGAGTTGTACTCACAGTAAAAGGAATAGATTTTTAAAATGTAGTGAAAGAAAAAAAAAAAAAAAAGAATGAGATCTATAAGTACAATACCATTAATGTTCAGTAATACACAAAAGCATATGAATATTCAAGGACAAATATGAAACCCATTAGAGAAGGAACTACGTACTAAAGGGCTGGGAACTGGGGTTGGTGGGGGAGATGGGAAAATAAGAGCGGCTGGCACAAACCAGTGATATGCCATAATCTGAATAATATGATTAATTCAACTCTTCTACCAAGTTTTAAAAAAAAAGTACCTGCATGTGAAAGAAAATTTGGAAAATTCAAAAAAGTAGGAAGAAGAGAATAATAACCAAATTGTTTGCTGGGTGGAATGAAAAGGAAAGACCAGAGGAATTTATGGCCCTTTATGGCATAGATGTGGGGCTAAGCATGACCTATGGCCTGGAGCTGAGATTTAGTTTGTTTTGAATAAAGCTACCTGTCTGAAATGATTCTATGAATGGGAATATGGGAACAGCAAATAAAATTGAAAGATTATGGCCAGATTACACAGGCTTTAAATGCTGAATTAAAGAGTTTAGAATTTACTGTTTGGACAAAGGAAAGCTTGTTAAAATTTTAGGAGAGTGTTTTACAAAGATGAATCTGAAAGTGTTGCACAGGATAGAGAAAATAAGTAAGAAACAAATGAGCTAGATCAGTTAGGAGACTAGGCATTATGGGGGCAGCATGATAGAATAGAAGTAGCATGACAGAGTTGAAGCGTATGGTCTACAGTATCAGAAAGACTTAGGTACAAGACTTGGCTCCATCTGACCTTGAGTATTTGAATTAATCTTTCAGAGCTTCTGATTTCTCATTTGTAAAATGAAGATAATATCCATTTTATAAGATTTTCATGAGCATCTGAGGTAATTTGTATAAAGTCCTAGCACTGTTTCTGACAGAGGAGGCATTTAGTACATGGGAACTATTTTTAGGAGACATTCAGTTGGAAATAATAATGTTGATACTTCTTCAAATTAAAAGAAACAAATAAAATGAAAGCAAAGAGAAAATCCACAGACTTTGGAGACTCTCTATTACTGGTTCTGTGAGGCAAGATTAAAATTGACTTTGAGGGACTTCTGGGAAGACAGTGGACTAGAAAGAACAGGACCTTCTCCTCTCCCAGAAAAATGGCTAAAGGACAGGCAAAAACAGCCTGGAAAAAAATCTTCTAGGGTTTAGGACAAGATGGGAGGCTGGACACCACCCAGGGGAGATTGGGGCAAAGGAAAAGAATCGTGAAGGCAAAACGGTGCGTTAAGAGCTGCAGCTGCAAATGCTGGCACCCTGCCCTACACTAATAGACATTTTTGATCAGGCCTCAGGGCTGGTGGCTACAGACAAAGGGGACCCCAGGGATCCACTTCCCCAGGAAAGGGAGAGAGAGGGGCACAGCCTAAGGCTGACTCAGTTTTTGACCCACAGATTTGGTCCGCTGTGTCCCATGAGCCCTTCCAGGCAGGGTCGGGCTGTGCCATTGTTTGCCTTGGGAGCATGCAAGGGACAAAAGAGAGATTCACCCTCTCAATCTCCCTCCCTACTGACCAACTGTTGTAGAGGATGCAGAGAGGAGTGGAATTACTTCCTACCTGGGAAAAGGGAGTGGGCTGCCAGCAAAGGTTGGAGAATTGCCTCTGAAAATGTTTGAATTACGAGGCTCTTAGCCTCCAGGCAGGAACCACCAGTCACATTGATCTGGTCCATTCTGCAGCAAATGAGAAATGAAAATTACAGTCCAATATCTCTAATGAATAGAGATGCAAAAATCTTCAACAAAAATACTTGAAAACAGAATCCATAAGCACATTAAAAGAATTATACACCACGATCAAGTGGGTTTTATCCCAGGTATGCAAGGGTGGGTTAAACACAAGAAAATCCATTAGTGTAATAAACCACTTGATAAATTGAAGAAGAAAAATCATATGATCTTCTCTATTGATGCAGAAAAGGCATTTGACAAAATACAGCACCCTTTCTTGATAAAAACACTCCAAAAGATAGAAATAGAAGGGAACTTTCTCAATGTGGCAAAGTGCATATATGAAAAACCTACAGCTAGCATTGTATTCAATGGTGATGGGATGAAAGCTTTCCTGCTGAGATCAGGAACAAGACAAGGATGCCCGCTGTCACCATTATTATTCACGATTGTGCTAGAAGTTCTAGCTAGAGCAATTAGGCTAGACAAAGAAATAAAAGGCACCCAAATAGGAAAGGAAGAAGTAAAACTTTCACTATTCTCTGATGACATGATTCTATATCTAGAAAATCCTGAAAAATCTACAACAAAGCTAGTAGAACTAATAGATGAGTTCAGCAAAGTAGTGGGATACAAGAGTAATACACAAAAATCAATCGCTTTTTTATACATTACTTATATGCAATCTGAGGAGGAAATCAGAAAAAATTCCATTTTTAACAGTGACTAAAACAATAAAATATTTAGGAATAAACTTAACCAAAGACATAAAGGACTATAGTCAGAAAACTACAGAAAGAAACATTGCTAAAAGAAACCTTAAATAAATGGAAGGACAGTCCAGTTCAAGGATTGGAAGACTAAATATTGTTAGTATGTCAGTCTACTCAAACTGATTTACAGATTCAATGCAATACCAATAAATATCCCAACAGCCTTTTTTTGCAGAAAGTGAAAAGCCAAGAATCAAATTTATTTGGAAGGGTAAGGGGACCCAAATAGCCAAAAATGTTTTCAAAAAGAAGAATGAGGGAAACGGATGTGGCTCAAGTGATTGGGCTCCCATCTACCATATAGGAGGTCCAGGGTTCGAATCCCGGGGCCTCCTCGTGAAAGGCAAGCTGGCCTATGCAGGGAGCTGGCCCGAGTGGAGAGCAGGCCCACATGGAGTGCTGGACAACGCAGAATGCTGGCCCGTGCAGGAGTGCTGGCCCATGCGGAGAGCTGGCGCAGCCAGATGACACAATGAAAAGAGACACAGAGAAGAGACAATAAGAGACACAGCAGATCAGGGAGCTGAGGTGGTGCAAGAGATTGAACAGCCTCTCTCTACTCTAGAAGGTCCCAGGATAGGTTTCTGGTGCCACCTAAAGAGAAGACAAGCAGACCAGAACAGAGAGCAGACAGTGAGGACAAAACATTGGGGTGGGGGGG
>JAKSZT010054334.1:26829298-26860217 GCA_026826555.1 Tolypeutes matacus
TAAAAAGGAAAAAAAAAACAAAGAAAATAAGAAATGAACAAAAGGAAGGAAGGGAGGGAGGGAGGGAGGGAGGGAGGAAGGAAGGAAGGAAGGAAGGAAGGAAGGAAGGAAGGAAGGAAGGAAGGAAGGAAGGAAGGAAGGAAGGGAGGAAGGAAGGAAAGAAAAATTAATTGAAGGACTCTCACTTCCTGACTTTAAAGCATATTACTTAACTACAGTGGCAAAAAACAGTGTAATACTGGCATAAGGAAAGACAGATTAACCAATGAAACCAAATCAAGAACTCAGAAATTGACCCTCACATCTACAGCCAAGTGATTTTTCACAAGGCTGTTAAGCCCACCCAGCTGGGCCAGAACAGTCTATTCAACAATTGGTGCTGGGAGAACTGGGTAGCCATATCCAAAAGAGATAGAAGACCCCTATCTCACACCTTATACAAAAATTAACTCAAAATGGATCAAGGACTTAAATATAAAAACAACCACCACAAAACTTCTAGTAGAAAATGTAGGAAAACATTTTCAAGATCTTGTGGTAGGTGGTAGTTTAACCTTACACCCAAAACATAAGCAACAAAAGAAAAAATAGATAAATGGAACCTCCTCAGAATTAAACACTTTTGCACCTCAAAGGACTTTGTCAAAAGGGTGAAAAGGCAGCCAACTTGATGGGAGAAAATATTTGGCAATCATATATCTGATAAGGGCTTAATATCCATGATATATAAGGACATTATACAACTCAACAATAAAAAGACAAACTACCTGATTAAAAAATGAGCAAAAGACTTGAAAAGACAACTATCCAAAGAAGAAATACAAAGGGCAAAAAGAGTATGAAAAAATGTTCAACATCACTAGCAATTAGGGAAATGCAAATTAAAAACTACAATGAGATATCATTTCACATCTGTTAGACTGGCTGCTATTAAAAAGTCAGAAAACTGTAAATGTTGGAGAGGATGTGGAGAGATAGAACACTTATTATTCACTGTTGGTGGGAATGTAGAATGGTAGAGCATTCTGGAGGACTGTTTGGCAGATCCTAAGGAAGTTGAATATAGACTTGCCATGGAACCTGGAAATACTATTGCTAGGTATATACCCAAAAGAAATGAGAGCGGTGGCACAAATAGATATCTGCACACCAATGTTCATAGCAGCATTATTCACAATAGCCAAAAGATGGAAACCAACCCAGGTGTCCATCAAATGATGAACAGATAAATAAATTGTGGAGTATACATACGATGGAATATTATGCAGCGGTAAGAAGAAATGAAGTCATGAAACATATGAACCTGGAGGACATTATGTTGAGTGAAGCAAGCCAGACACAAAAGGACAAATACTATATGATTGTGCTATTATGAACTAAATATATTATATGAAATATATTATGTGAAATATTTATATGGGTAAAATTGTGTATATAAGACCATTTTTCTTTGAAGTTGAACAAATGTAGTTTAATACTACAAAATATTAATATCAGACCAAAAAAAATTATACTAAATGAAGGAGACCAGAGTCCTACATATTGTATGATTCCATTTATATACAATGTAAATATAAATCAATTTATAAAGATGAAATTAGATTAGTGGTTATGTAGGGCTGGGGAAGGAATGCTAAGGGGCATGGAGTCTTTCTTTTTGGAGTAATGAAATTGTTTTAAAATTTTTGAGATGATGAATGTACAACATTGTGATTATACTAAAAGCCATTGATTATACACTTTGGATAGGTCATATGGTATGTGAATATATCTCAGTAAAACTGCTTAATAAACAAATAAAAAATCATTCAAACTTATGGACTAAATTCATGACATTCTTGAAGAAAATTAATATTTTGGAATGGAAACAAAACCCAGGTTCAAATTTCAGTGGCAACATTAGCTGGTCTAACTAAAACAAAGGATTTCATACAATTGATATTGGAATCAAATATGCTTTCTGATGATGGAAAATTAAAAGCTGACTGATATGTAATTGGTTTGCAGCCATAAACTTAACAATGGTGCTGGCAAGGAGGTAAAATAGCTCTTGGAAAACAATGTGTTCCAAAAATACAAACCGATAGGCTTTTTCACTAGATGCCACTTAGCCTGCCAAAAGAGCATGTTATCAAAAAGTCCAGAAGATGCATTAATGATCAAAGCTAACATTATATCCTGAACTAACCTGGTAAATTTTGACCCCTATATACCTACAAAGCGCTTCCAGAAAGTAGAGTGTCTATAGTCTTGGATGGCAAGTATTTGAATTACAATTAAAGATGACTACTGAAGAGTTTACTCAAATAGAGGTGAAAGCGTTATCCTTAGATTTGCACAAAATAAATAGATTTTAGTCTAAATTTGTTTCATTTAATAAAATTCAAGGAAGGCCTATGTAATCTTGTCTTCCTAAAATGCTATTATGCTTCGATTGGTAAATGATATATTGTTTACATATCTTTATTTTTTCTAGTCCTGCCTCTTTCCTAATTTTTTGCACTAGAAGTGCTATAAGAATTCTACAATGCATCCATTCAATTAGAGATAGAATGAAACGGGATACTGAAAAGAGTATTTTTTCTTTAACAGTCAAATTTATTAAAGATACAAACTGTTTTACAATATTATGATTAAAATTGCATGTTCAAAACCAAAGAATCTAATTTAAATTTATGGTTAGTATCTGATTGCTTCTTAGAAGATAAAAATTTTCTGTTTATTGTTAAACAGTATTGGCCAACTAAGTGTAAGGTATAGGGTTTTAGAAATCTTACTATCATAATTAACCCTGATAATTTTAAACAAAACTAAGATATGCAAAGAACTACTCTCTATATTAGTTAGGAAATATGTATATATTTATATATGTATAAATATGTATATATATGTATATATTTATGCACATATGCATAAAAGCATAAAAAATTCATGGAGAAGATATATGGATTTTGATACCCCAGAGTCAGGGGAGGACAATTCAGTTAGATATAAATGTCTAAGGAAATGAGATTATGTACACTTTCACATGTTTTTTATATTTCTGCACTACTCTATAATTGAAATTAAAAAGAAAATTTCAAAAACAAAACAAAAGTAATAGAGCTCATGGAATTTAAGACTCCAATAAGTGAGATCAAAAACACATTAGAATGTAGCAGAACTCCAAATGAATTCTTATGGCTAAGAGATTTCAGAGTGAATCGGAGGTCATTCCAGAGGTTACACTTATGCACATCTCAGCAGAATCTCATTGACGGCCACAGGAAATATTGCCTCAAATAGCGGGGCTCCAGAGGGCTCTAGAGACATCCAGACACTATAGGAAGGGCAGACAGCTCAGGAGTTTGGCACCCTGCTAATGGGCCTTACCTTGGAACTTATGCCCCCCAGAGTGACAGAGTTGGACTCATTTGTGGTTTCCTTACACATGGCTCTTCTGCCCCTTCTATTTGAACCTATAGTTAGTATTATACTTGATAGGTGTATGTCCAAGGGACTTAAAACTTTGGTCCAGCCATGTGCCAATTGGGCTCAGAATTTCAGCAGATTTGCAACACCTACTCTCCAGTCCATTGGACTCACCCAGGACAAACAAGGTGATGATGCTGGACAATGCCCATCCCAAGTGTAGCAGTTTGGACAGTTTGATGTAGTTATGAATTCCAAAAATAGATATTGGATCATGCTTGTAAACTGGTCTGCTAATCTGGCCATGATTAAGTTATGATTAGGACATTAACTGGGCCACGTCAGGAGGGTGTTGAGGCCCACCCCTTCGTGGGTGGGGGAATTGAAGATAAAAGACAGGGCAAAGGACAGTGTTGGAGCAGTTTTGATGTTGGAGTTCTGGTGAGGAAGGAAAGAAGGCGCTGGGATAGAAACAAGCCATTCGCCTAAGAGTTCACAGCTGGCCTTGTGGAGAGAAGCAAAACCTAGAGAGCCTCATAGTCTACAGCTGACCTTGTGGAGGAAACAGAAGAGCTAAGCCTGGAGAAAAATGCAGCCCCGGGAAGAGAGGAACCCAGGAAGCCTGAACCCTGGCAAACGTCGGCAGCTGTCTTGCTCCAACACGTGCAATGGACTTTGGTGAGGGAAGAAATTTACGCTTTATGGCCTGGTAACTGTGGACTTCTACCCCAAATAAATACCCTTTATAAAGCACAACCAATTTCTGGTATTTTGCATCAGCAACCCCTTTGGCTGACTAATACACCAAGGAACAGAGGGAGTCTGCAATTGCAAGCAAGAGAGTTCCATCCATCTGTCCCTCCTCTCAATGGAATCTAAGCCTCCTCTCAATTAAGGGCAGAGTGAACATTACCATCCCCAAATCATCAAGACTGGGAAATGAACAATGGACTAAAGTAGACTTAATATTATTGTAATATAGACTTATTGTTATTCTAGCAATGGAAGAACTTTTATCACTGATGTGCAGGCAGTGGCCACTGGAGGTTATGAGGGGAGAGAGGGAAAAATAGGTGTAATATGGGGGCATTTCTGGGATATTGGAATTGTCCTGAATGATTTTTCAATGATGGATACAGGCCATTATATATTTTGTCATCACTTACAAAATTGTGCAGGACAGAGTCTAAACTATAATGTGAACTATAATCCACAGTTAGTGGCAATGCTTCAATATGTGTTAATCAATTGTAACAAATACACCACACTAATGAAGGATGTTGTTAATGTGGGAAAGTGTGGGAGGGGGAAGAAGTGGGGCATATGGGAATCCTCTATATTTTTTATGTAACATTTATGTAATCTAAAGTTTCTTTAAAATAAAAAAAAAAAAAAAAAAAACACGAAAGGCATGTGGCCGTTGGGCAGTTTGATGTAATTATGAATTCCAAAAATATAATTGGATCATGCTTGTAAACTGATCTGTTAATCTGGACATAATTAAGTTACGATTAGGGCGTTGACGGGGCCACATCAGTAGGGTGTTGAGCCCCACCCCTGGTGGGTGAGAAATCAAATATAAAAGGCAAGGCAAAGAACAGAGTAGAAGCAGTTTTTGAGAAGCAGTTTTGATGTTCGAAAGAAGGCCCCAGGAGAAGAGAAGCAAGCTGGTCACCTGATTGCCTACAGCTGATCTTGTGGAGGAACCAGAAGCTAAGCCCGGAGAAAAATGCAGCCCTGGGAAGAGAGGAACCCAAGAAGCCTGAACCCTGTCAAATGCCGGCAACTGTCTTGCTCTAACACGTGGCAATGGACTGTGGTGAGAGAAGAAACTTGACGCTTTATGGCCTGGTATCTGTGAACTTCTACCCCAAATAAATACCCTTTGTAAAGACCAACCCGATTTTGGTATTTCACATTAGCACCCCTTTGGCTGACTAATACAGAATTTGGTACCAAGGAGTGGGGAAGTGCTTTTGTAATTACCAAAATGTTGAAATGGTTTTACAAATGGGTAAGGGGTATTTTTTGGAGGAATTGTGAAATGCTTGATGGAAAAGGCCTAGATCACTTTGAAGAGACTGTTGATAATAATATGAACGCTAAAGAGACTTTCTATGATGCCTTAGAAGTAAATGATGAAATTTTAATTGGAAACTGGAGGAAAGGCGATCCATGTTTTAAAGTTGCAGAGAACTTAACGAGATTAACTCCTGATGTTATATGGAAGACAGAATTTGAAAATGTCGAACCAGAGCATTTAGCTAAAGAATTTTCAAAGGTAAACTCGGAGAATGTGGCTTGGCTTCTCCTTGCAGCTTATAGCAAAATAGTAGATGAGCGAAATACACTAAGGACTGAACTTTTGGGCACAAAGAAAACAGAAACTGCTTCTGGAACTTCCAAGTTTCTGGAAATCAGATTCCCAGATGAAAATGCCCTATTTGAAGACTTTACTAAACTTGGAACTCGTAACTCAGAATTCAAGATGCAGTTATCACGGAAAGACTTGTGGAAAGTCTTACTGTCTGATGGCTTGGACCCCTGCTTCCTGCATGCTAAACCAACAAAGTTTTTGAAAGAGCTGTATGAACAAAACCACTGTCAGCTTGTACAAAAGAGAACATGGAAATGAGAGATTGAAGGAGAAACAGCTTTAAGAAGAAAACCGTGGAAGCCGAGATCTGGGATTAAGACATCTCCTTGGATCAAGAGAGGAGCCCCACCCATATGTACAGAGAGGATGAGTTTTCCTCAGCAGTTGAAGAGGGTGGATGTCCCCACCCAATGTTCTGGGAGAGTTTTTTGTTTTTGTTTTTTCTGGGAGAGTTTTGCCATCCCATGGTGCAGGGAGGGTGGAGCACATTCCTCAAAGATTAGGGTGGTTAAGGTCAACACCCCATAGGTCTGAGAGGGGTGTACCTGTCCCCCACAGATTAGAGAAGGCCAGGTGGTCAACCCATTGCTCTGAGAGGGTTGAACCTGTGTGCCAAAGGTTAGGGGGAATGTTGTCTTCACCTCACTGTACTGGGGGGGCTAAGACTCTAACCCAAGGATTGGGTAAGGTATGGCAATCACCCCAACACTCTTGGAGGGTGAGGTCTGGAGCTTGGTCGACAACCAGATGCTTGATGAGGGTAGAATCAAGAAAATGGCCCTTGGACAAGTCTGTGGAAAGGGTGGGTCCCCATGTGGACCCAAGGAGAAGAAACCATCATCTTAAGAATGACTCTCAGACTTTAAAATCGAACAGAGGGTGCCCTGCAGGTTTACTGAACTGTAGAGGATCCATGGCTCATGTTTAACATCCCAATTTCTCCTTATGATAATGAAAATGTTTATCTTATGTCTTTCCATTTGTGTATTGGAAGCAGTTAAATGGTTTTGTAAGTTTCAGAGGTGTAGTGCAGAAGGGATTTTGCCTGAAGACAAACTGTATTTCTTTAAAATGATTTTGATATGATTTTGTACTTGGATTGTTACTGATTTAAGTTTTTAAAAATATTGTAATGTATTTTTAGAATTCAGACGGTAGAATGTGGCCATTGAGCAGTTTGATGTAATTATGAATTCCAAAAATATAATTGGACCATGCTTGTAAACTGATCTCTTAATCTGGGCATGATTAAGTTATGATTAGGGCATTGACGGGGCCACATCAGTAGGGCATTGAGCTCCACCCCTTGGTGGGTGAGGAATCGAATATAAAAGGCAAGACAAAGAACAGAGTAGAAGCAGTTTTTGAGAAGCAGTTCTGATGTTCAAAAGAAGGCCCCAGGAGAAGAGAAGCAAGCCGTTCACCTGATCGCCTACAGCTGACCTTGTGGAGGAAACAGGAGCTAAGCCCAGAGAGAAATGCAGCCCTGGGAAGAGAGGAACCCAAGAAGCCTGAACCCTGGCAAACTTCGGCAGCTGTCTTGCTCTAACACGTGGCAATGGACTATGGTGAGAGAAGAAACTTAACGCTTTATGGCCTGGTATCTGAGGATTTCTACCCCAAATAAATACCCTTTGTAAAGACCAACCCATTTTTGGTATTTCACATTAGCACCCCTTTGGCTGACTAATACAAGGCATATAACAGCAGACTTGAAATGATAGAAGAAAGAATAAGTGGTAGAGAAGACAGAGCAGCTGAAATAGAAGAGAGAAAAGAAGAGAGAGAAAAGAATGGAAAAAATTGAGCAGGGGCTCAGGGAGTTGAATGACAACATGAAATGCAACAACATTCATGTCATGAGAATTCCAGAAGGAGAAGACAAGGGAAAAGGGTCAGAAAGAGTATTTGAGGAAATAAAGGTAAAAATTTCCCAACTCTCACAAAAGAAATGTCCAAAAAGTGAGCATACCCCAATCAGAATGAACCCAAAGAGACCTACTCCAAGACACATACTACTCAGAATGTCAAATGTCAAGGATGAAGAGAAAATCCTGAGAGCAGTAAGAGAGAAGCAAACCATCACATACAAGGGACGCCCAGTAAGATTTAGTACGGATTTCTCATCAGAAACCATGGAGGCAAGAAGACAGTGGTATGATACAATTAGGTTACTGAAAGAGAAAAACTGCCAACAGAGAATTCTTTATCCAGCAAAACTGTCCTTCAATAAGAAGGTGAGTTCAAAACATTCACAATCAAACAGAAACTAAGAGAGTTTGTAAAAAAGAATTGACCTTTGCAGAAAATATTAAAGGAAGCTTACAGCCTGAAACAAAAAGGCAGGAGAGAAAGGCTTGGAGGAGAATATGGAAGAATAAATAGCAGAAAGGTAATCAAAAAAGTTAAAAGACAGAATTAAATAAGATATGACATATGAAAACCAAAGAATAAAATGGTGGAAGTAAATCATCCATTTACAGTAATATCATTGAAAGTGAATGGATTAAACTCCTCAATCAAAAGATACAGGCTGACAGAATGGATAATAAAAAACATGAGCCATCCATATACTGCCTACAAGAGACTCAACTTAGACCAAGGGTTACAAACTGGCTGAAAGTGAAAGGTTGGAAAAAGATACTTCATGCAAATAGTAACAACAACAACAACAAAAAACAAAGAACCAAAAACAGAGGTAGCTATAATAATACTGGACAAAACAGGCTTTGAATACAAAAAAGTTATAAGAGATACAGAAGGCCATTATATACTAATAAAAGGGACAATCCACCAAGAAGAAATAACAGTCATAAATGTCTAGGCATGTAACCAGGATGCCCCAAAATACATGAGACAAACTCTGGGAAAATGGAAGGGAGAAATAGAATTCTCTACAATAATCGTTGTGGACTTCAACACACCTTTCACATCATTAGATAGAACAACTAGACAGAAGATGTACAAGGAAACAGAGAACTTGAACAATATGATAAACGAATTAGACCTAACAAACATACACAGAATGTTGCACCCAAACTCAGAAGATTATATAGTATTCTCATGTATAATCATGAAAGTGCCCATGAATCTTTCTTCAGGATAGATAACATGTTAGGTCACAATGCAGCTCTCAATAAATATAAAAAGATAGAAATTATACAAAGCACTTTCTCAGATCATTATGGAATGAAACTGGAAATCATTAATAGACAGAAAAGAGGTAAATTCACAAATGTGTGGAGGCTGAACAACACACTCCTAAATAATCAGTGGGTCAAAGAAGAAATTGCAAGTGAAATCAGTAAATATTTCGACACAAATGAAAACAGGAACACAACTTATCAAAACCTGTGACACAGCGAAGGCAGTCTTGATAGGGAAATTTATAGTCCTAAAGAAAGAGCTAATTTCAAAGATCTAACTAAACAACTGGTGAAACTAGAAAAAGAATAGCAAACCATTTCCAAAGCAAAGAAGGATAGATATTAATAAAGATTAGAGCAGAAATAAATGAAATTGAGTACCAAAAAAAAAAGCCAATAGAGAAAATCAACAAAACCAAAAGTTGGTTTTTTGAGAAGGTAAAAAAAAAAAATGACAACCCCCTAGCTAGACTAACAAAGAAAAAATGAGAGAAGATGCAAATAAACACAATCAGAAATGAAAGGGGAGAAGCTACAACTGAACCCACAGAAATAAAAAGAGTCACAAGAGGATATTATGAGAAACTGTATGCCAACAAACTAGACAACCTAGATGAAATGGACAAATTCCTAGAAATGCATAAACAACCTACTGTGATGCTAAAAGAAATACAAACTTAACAAACCAATTACATTCAAAGAAATTGAATCTGTCATCAAACCCTCCCAACAAAAGAAGTCCAGGACCGATGGCTCCACAGATGAATTCTACCATTTCAAGAAGAATTAACACCAATCCTATTTAAACTCTTCCAAAAAATTGAAGAGGGAAAATTACCCAATGCATTTTATGAAGCCAACATCAGCCTAATACCAAAGCCAGATAAAGACACTACAAGAAAAGAAAATTACTGACCAATCTCTCTAATGAACATAGATGCAAAATTTCTCAACAAAATACTTGCAAATAGAATCCAACAGCATATCAAAAGACTGATACACCACTACCAGGAGGGATTTATTCCTGGTATGCAAGGCTGGTTCAACATAAGAAAATAAATCAACGTAATACACCACCATTAACAAACTGAAGGGGAAAAAACCAAATGATCATCTCAGTCGATGTAGAAAAAGCATTCAACAAATCCAGCATTCTTTCTTGATAAAAATACTCTGAAAGATGGGACTAGAAGGAAAATTCCTCAATATGATAAAAGGCATATATGAAAAACCCACAACCAACATTGTACTCATGTTGTACTCCATGTTGTACTAAGCTCAGGAAAGAGACAAGGATGCCCCGTTACCACTGTTATATAACATTGTGCTAGATTTCTAGGTAGAGGAATTAGACAAATAATAAATAAATAAAAGGCATCCAAATAGGAAAAGAGGAAGTAAAACTCTCACTATTTATGGATGACATGATCCTATATTCAGAAAATTCTGAAATTTCTCCAACAAAGCTACTTGAGCTCACTAACGAGTTCAGCAAAGTGGCAGGATATAAGATCAATAAGCAAAAATCAGTAATGTTTCTGTACACTAGTATTGAACAATTTGAGGTGGAAAACAGGAAAAAATTCCATTTATAATAGTAACAAAAAGACTCAATACCTAGGAATCAATTTAACTAAATATGAACAGGATGTATATGCAGAAAACTACAAAACAATGCTAAAAGAAATTAATGAAGACCTACGCAAGTGGAAAGACACTGTGTTCATGCATTGGAAGACTAAATATCGTTAAGATGTCAATCATACCCAAACTGATTTATGGATTCAATGCAATAAAATCAAAATGCCAACAGCATACTTTACAGAAATAGAAAAGGCAATTACCAAATTTATTTGGAAGGGAAAGTGCACCCAAATAGCCAAAAGCATTCTAAAAATGAAGGGTGACGTGGGAGGAATTTCACTGCCTGACCTTGAAACATTACAAAGCAATGGTAGTCAAAACAGCATGGTACTGGCATAAAGATAGATATATCGATCAGTGGAACAGAAATGAGAGTCTAGAAATAAACCCTCATCTCTATGGCCAACTGCTTTTTGACAAACTTACCAAGTCTATGTTGACAGGACAAAACAGTCTATTCAAGAAATGGTGCTGGTGGGAAGCGGCTGTGGCTCAATCAGTAGGGCTCCCGTTTACCATATGGGAGGACCCGGGTTCGGTTCCCGGGGCCTCCTGGTGAAGGCAAGCCCGCCCGCACGGCGTGGTTAGCTGACCCAGCGAGCACAAGCAGCAAGGGGGGGATAAATGAATAAATAAATAAAATCTTAAAAAAAAAAAAAGAAATGGTGCTGGGAGACCTGTATATCCACAACCAAAAGAATGAAAGAGAACCCCTATCTCACTCCTTATACAGGAATCAACTCAAAATGGATCAAAGACCTAATTATAAAAGCCAGGACCATAAAACCACTAGAAGAAAATGTAGGGAAACATCTTCAAGACCTTGTGGTAGGTGGTGGTTTCTTGGACCTTATACCCAAAGCATGAGCAACAAGAGAAAACATAGATAAATGCAACCTCCTCAAAATTAAACACTTTTGCACCTCACAGAACTTTGTCAAAAGGGTGAAAAGGCAGCCAACTCAAGGGAGAAAATATTTGGAAATCACATGTCTGATAATGGTTTATATCTATTATATATAAAGAGATCCTATAACTCAATAATAAAAAGACAGACGACCCAATTAAAAAATGGGTAAAAGACTTGAATAGACATTTGTCCAAAGAAGAAATACAAATAGCAAAAAAACACATGAAAAAATGTTCAACATCACTAGCAATTAGGGAAATGCAGATCAAAACTACAAGATATCATTTCACACCTATTAGACTGGTCGCTATTAAAAAGTCAGAAAACTGTAAATGTTGGAGAGAATGTGGAGAGATAGGAATGCTTATTCACTGTTGGTGGGAATGTAGAATGGCACAGCTGCTCTGGAGGAAATTTTTGTAGTTACTAAAGTAGTTGAATATAGATTTGCCACGTGACCCCCAACACCACTACTGAGTATATACCCAGAAGAATGAGAGCAGTGACACAAACAGACATCTGCACACTGATGTTCATAGTGGCATTATTCATGATTGACAAAAGTTGGAAACATCCCAGGTGACCATCAAATGATGAATGGATAAACAAACTGTAGTGTAGTTACATGATGGAGTATTATGCAGCTGTAAGAAGAAATGAAGTCTGAAACATGACAACATGGATGAACCTGGAGGATATAATGTTGTGTGAAGCAAGCCAGAAACAAAAGGACAGATACTGTATGATTGCGCTATTATGAACTAAATATATTGTATGTCATGGAGTTACTAATTTGAATATGGGTCACCAGAAAATACAATGAGTTTAAGAGAATGGAAAGGTGGGGGTTAACTTGTTCAGAATTGGTAAAAAACAATGTGTGTTAATCTTTGGAAAAGAATAGAAAAGTTGAAAGCCCAACATAATGTTTGTAATTAGTGGTACTATTATGTAGGTATGAAAGTGGTTTAAAGGGAAAGTCTAGGGAAGCAGATGTGCCTCTAGTGATTGGGATCCCATCTACCATATTGGAGGTCCAGGGTTTGATTCCCGGGGCCTCCTGGTGAAAAGCAAGCTGGCCGGTAGGGCAAGCTGGCCCGTGCAGAGTGCTCGCCCGCATAGGAGAGCTGGCGCAGCAAGATGACGCAACAAAAAGAGACATAGAAGAGAGACAATGAGAGATGCAGCAAATCAGGAAACTGAGATGGCACAAGAGATTGAGTAGCCTCCCTCCACTCCAGAGGGTCCCAGGATTGGTTCCCGGTGCCGTGCAAAGAGAAGACAAGCAGACACAGAGGAACACACAGAGAGCAGACAGCGAGCGCAAAAACAACGCAGGGGGGTGGAGAAATAAATAAATCTTTAAAATAAAAAAAAAAAGGAAAGTCTAAGGTCATATATATTACTAAAAGGAAAGCTAAAAAAATATAACATGGAACTATATAGCCTAGTAGAACCACATGTGAAATACGAATATGGGTAAAATTGCATTTATGTAAGACCATTTTTCTTTGAAGCAGAACAAGTGTACGTTAATACTACAAAATATTAATATTAGAGAAAAAACACCTTATGCTAAGTGAAAGAAACCAGACATAAAGTACTACATATTGTAAGATTCCATTTATATAAAATGTAAATATAAATCAATTTATAAAGATGAAATTAGATTAGTGGTTATGTAGAGTTGGGGAAGGAATGCTGAGGGGTGTGGACTTTTTCTTTTTGGAGCAATGAAATTATTCTAAAATTTCTTGTGGTGATGAATGGATAACATTGTGATTATACTATAAGCCATTGGTTATACACTTTGGATAGATCGTGTGGTATGTGAATATATCTCAATAAAACTGCTTAATGAATAAATAAATAATTGTGCAAGAATAGCCAGAAATAGCAGCTATGTACAGCAGGGCAAACAGAGAGAGATAGAGAGGTGAAGAATTTTCTTGTTTGTTTTTGTTTATTACAAAAAATTTGTTTTTATTATTGAAATAATGAAAATGCTCTAATGATTGAAATGATAAATGCACAACTATGTGATTATACCAAATACCATTGATTATATACTTTGGATGAATTGTATGCTTTATGAATATGTGCCAATAAAATTGATTTGTTTAAAAAAAGGTTCCGTGTAATATTTTAGGTAATCGAAGCACCTCTTAAAATATGTTTATATATATATATAAATAACATTTTTGTAAGCAAATGCACATATATGCATATATATTTATATATCATTTTACAAATAGTGGTATGTATTGTGAAAATTTTGATTTTTACCCACAATAAAAAATAAATAAATTAAAAAAAAAAAAAAAAGGGACTTAGAAGTTTCCATCTTGAGTAGTGTGCTGGGTGTAGACTCAACATACCATCGAGCTGATGAATACAATATACTTATTACTCTAATGCTGTATTCATTAGCTAGTAAAGAGAACTTGAAGGATCTAAGGAGTTAAGCACACCATAGATAATATGCCTGGGATTAGGACAGCTAAAATGTTAAGGCAACTCATGGTAAGAAACCATAAAGAAATGCAGGTTTGTTAGGAGACATATCTTTATGACTTGCTATCCAAAATATATATTCCTACCTTTGTTTCCTTCTTACTTAAAACGAAGCACATATTACTCAATAAACATTTTTGAGTTCAATACACTGCTAAATGCAGGAAGTACCAGGAGGAATAAGCTTGAGTGCCTTTTCTTAAACAGCTCATAATCTAATTATGCAGACAGAGATGGAAACACGATTAAAATGTTTTAACTCCTATTCTACTGGTAGATACAAGGAGGAAATTACCCTTTATAGCATGTTAAAGAATTTTGATTTTTACATTGAAGAAATTGTGGGAGCTGATGAAGGTTGTAAGCAGGGAAGTGACAAGATTAGATGCGTTTGTTATTGAAGGCAATGTGAAGATGGACTGATGTGGGGGCACTCCAAGGGGCAGAGAAATTAAAATGTAAGTGCAACTGCTTAGGAAAAATAAAAGACTTCAAACCTGACAGTAGCAGTGGGATCAGAAAAAAGGATGGGCTACGATTTAAGCAGTCAGAGAAAAAATTCCCTGTGGGAACTGATGTGAGATGTTTGGAGAAGGGGAGGATGAGTAAATCAATTTGCCTGGAGTATGCAGTATTTGACAGAACAGTGAATAGTTTAGAAAGGCTGGAGTAGATGACCAGTTATGGAACAGTTAGTGAAGTTGAAAATATTGATGGAATCAGTCTGGCAAGAATATTCCACAAATAGGCTAAAGAATTAGATTTTTTTTTTGCCCCAATGACATTAAATTTATAAATCACTTTAATCAACCCCCTTGTTATTCAATAGTTAAGATTCTAATTTGCATCCTACTCTACATGCTAGATTTTTAAAACAAATGTCTAGCTTTTCTTACTTGATAATCTTTTCCACTTATTGCTTAAGGACACTTCACCCTAGCAAATTATAAACTCACAGATCATAATGACAATTTAGTTCATCACTGTGTCTGCCATAAAGAGGTTTTACTGGTCTATTTAGTGTAAACGTCTTTAGTTTGTGAATTATTTTCATCACTATAGTTCACGGAGCCTAGACTCTGCAAAATTCTACCTTATACTTTACTGGTAGTAATTAATAGTTAAGATAACTCAGGCAGAAATCAAACTTATTTAACCACAATAGATAACGCTTTAGGCCAGGAGTGGGGAAGTTCAATTGGGATGCTGATTTGCAGGCACTCTCTCTCTCTTTTGATACGATGTAATTTCCCTACCTGGGGCTAACTCTGCTGAAAATTAAAGAACTGGAAAAAAAAAAAAAAAAAAAATCCCCCTTTTAGCTGAGGAAAAGTCCGAAACAGAAACATTTGAGAACTGTGGTTATCTCACCGTTCTCTTGCTTGGGACATCCCTAGGTCGTAAGTACTTTCCCAACAAGTCGAGTAAATTTAGACACGACACTAATCATCTGGAGGTCTCAGTGGGTTAGATTAGACTGTCTTCTGCTTCCCAATCGTTTCCACATTATAGCACACACAGAATATGACACTGGGGTAAATGGAAGAGGTAGCACTCGCAGCACTCCTGGAACCCTGTGGTCGCGCCCATGCTCCCTGGCACACCGGCGTGGAGGTTCTTAGAGTGCTCCATCAAATTCATTTAGCAGACACGCCAGGGCCGTCTCTTACCGAGACCGAGCTGGGGCTTCTGCTGTTTCTGAATTTAACAACCTGATAAAGCGAGGCTGTTTTTCGGCCTCCTTTGAAAAAAGAAACTCTTTATTCACTACGAGAACCGAAGGGTAAAAAGGCATAAAGACCGCGAATAACACAAATAAGAGTGGTTCTCCCGCTCTCGCCCAGCACGCTCTCCGCCGAGCTTACGTCTCTTCCCAGAAGGCTCCAGGAGTCCTCGCGAGAGTTCATCAATCCTCGCGAGATTTATTGGCAGCCATCTTCTTGGGGGTACTGGGAGCCGGAAAGACCCCCTGAAACGTCCCCATTGAGCCGTCCTTCGTCTTCGCTTTCTTCACTTTTACCTCTTCTGCGTTGTCAACAAGCACCTGCTCCCGAGACTGAGAGAAAACCCAGGTCTAGGCGCGTGCTGCGCTCCTGGTCCGGGAAGATTAGCTGGGGTACAAGGAAGGGGGAGGGCCTGGGCAAACCGTCGCTGCCTCAGCCCCGGCCGGGCTCCGGTGTCGGTGAGCTCTTGGCACCTTGTGGACTCGCGGCCTGCTGCTGTCCCCGTGGAGCTGGTCGACGAACGGGGCGCGCGGGAACCTGCCACCGGCGCCTCCCACCGCGGCCCACGCGGGCGGCGCGCGGAGGAGGGGGCGGGGGCAGCGGCGGCTCTAGCGGCCGCGACCTGGGCGGGCGGAGGAGTGTGACGGGCCTCGGGGCCGCTGTGGATGGTTTCTAAAATGATCATTGAAAACTTCGAGGCACTCAAGTCCTGGCTGAGCAAGACTCTCGAGCCCATGTGAGTATCCCGGGTATATCCTTGTAGGGATAGCAGTGGGTGATAGGCGGAGACACAGATCTGTGCCTTTCCCCTAGTGCTTGCGAAGGAGGCCGAAGCGGTAACAGAGTTCTGGGTGCTCTGTGTTCTCTTCCCCTTCCACCGTCGCTCTCAGATTGAGGATACCTATGAGAGTCTGAGCTGACCTTTCGTTTATATCTGAACTGGTTCTTGAACCGGTGCCACCCGCTCTTGTTTTCCCGTTACGTGTAGACTGACCCCAACCTCCACGCATACACACACACACAAATTTGTCAAGGGCCCTAAAATCGGTTTCTGTACTTTTGTGAATCTGGGCATAACCTCATGTCCACAGACTATTTTATCCTGTTTCTTTAAATGAAGTGAACGGCTCTTATTTATTATTAAGACAGTTGTAGTTTAAATCATGTTTTACTTAAATACTATCCCTGAAAGAAAGGCCACGTCTCCCATGTGCTTTCTGGTTCAGCGACACTGCTCTTAACCGATTGAAGATGTAACAGGTGCTAAAGTACCGGGTAAAATCCCCCTTTATGTCTGCACGTTCGTTCCAGAGGAGAAAGAAAATTCAGTCACCATCCATATGGAATATTTAGCAATTTCAAGTAGGATACTATAGATGGACCGCCCCCCCCCCCCCCCCCCCTTTCAGAGTGCCGAATGTCTTAGATTGGAAAATTTGAGTGTTTTGAGAAGTTATTAATACACACAAAATGTATCGGTAGGCAGGTGCTTTATCTGAGTTGCTTGATATATAAAAATAAAATACAATGGGCAAAGTTCTTTAATACATTTATAGTCATTACTGTGTAATGCGGGAGGCTTTGGAGATAGAGTATTTGTATTCCAAAGGGGGCAAGATGTAATAATGATAAACAAATAGATAATTTCAGATGATTATATGCACTGTGAAGATTTTAATAATGTAAAAGACGAGTAAAAGATTGGAGTCTGGGCAACCTCACATTGGATGGTCAGGGAAGGCATCTCAGAATAGGTGACATTTGAGAAATACCTAAGGGAAAATCCATGTGAATGGGGCAAAGAATGTACCTTGTAGAATAGCAAGTGCAAAGGCCCTACAGCAGAAATGAACGTGGAATGTTCCAGGCAGCGAGAGGCCATTGTGGCTACACAGAGTCTCCTAATGGGAGAGAGAATGCAAGGACATGAACTTGGAAAAATAGAGACCAAATCATGAAGGATCTTCTATGCCATGGTCAAGAGTTTTGGAGCTTATTGAAAGCATATTGGGAAAATGGGATTTAAAGCAGGAAAGGATTGATCTGATTTTGTTTTACCTCTGCCTGCTTTGTGGAGAGTAAGGGGATAAGAATGGAAGCAAGGAGACCATAGTGAAGGGTATCACAGGCAGAGATGATGGTAGCTTTTATTAGACTGATAGAGACAGAGAACTAGATAATGTTTCATATCTAGATCTGACAGAACTTGCTGATGAATTGAGACAGGGAAATTGAGGATGACATCTAAGAAGATAGCCTAAATAACTGGACGGATGGTGGTAGAGGAGGCTGGGAGAAAACAGGATGAGAGGAAGAGGGAAGGGTAACTAGGTTTGGTCATTAAGTCTGAGGGGTTACACATCTAGATAAGAGGTCAGATGGTTTAATAGATGAACTTAGATCTCAGAGGCAAGGAATAGAAAGATTTGAAGTGATGTCATTAGTCTTTAAAGCTATGGGAATGTGGGATATTTCCTAGGGAAAATGTGTAGATAGGGAAGAGAGCCCAGGACAGAGGTAGGAGGAAAACTGGGAGATGTCATGTCACTAAAGAAAAGAACAAGAAAATTTATTATAAAAGAGGGAAGTGTCCACTGGATGGAATGCTATGTTGCAGAGTGCATGAAAAAAATAGAGGCAGGTAAGTGTCCCTTAGATTTGTCGTGGTGGAGGTTATTAGTGACCTTTATAAAATAGTTTCACTGGAGTAGAGTGCTGATAGATGCCCTTTTTCAGTGGATTAGAGAGAGTGGGCAGT
Organism: Tolypeutes matacus; assembly: GCA_026826555.1. Taxonomy (NCBI): domain Eukaryota; kingdom Metazoa; phylum Chordata; class Mammalia; order Cingulata; family Chlamyphoridae; genus Tolypeutes; species Tolypeutes matacus. Next base: position 26,847,783 of record JAKSZT010054334.1, read on the forward strand.
TTAGTGTGGTGATTGTATGAGAGGGAGAACTCTGGAGCCAGCATGGCAGGTTTGAACTCTGCTTTGCTAGTAGCTGTATAAAAATGGGTAAGTTACTTATTTCAGTGCCTCCCTTTCTTCATCTGTAAAATGGGGGAAAAAGGAATATATGTTAAGAAAATCTTGAAATACTGCTTGGTGTGTAATAAGCACTGCATAATTATTAGGTGAATAGATAACTTTTAAAAATGTTTCAGGTTGAAATTTCATTTTTTTTTAAAGACTTTTAATTTTCAATTACTTATCAGCTTCACTACCATTTCTGTTTTTCACTAACCTAAAAGAGCAGATTTATAGCTACTTAGTGTGTATGCTTGCTTTTTCTTTAGTTTCATAAAACATACTCCAGGTAGATAGCTTATCAGATGGCTGTGACGCTGCGGTCATTACTGTTGAAATAAATAAGGCACCACTAGTAGAGCAGTGGTAGGAATTGGGATTGTTCCTTTATAATGTACATTACTGTAATAAAATTTAATCCTTATCTAAGTCTCTGTCCCTTTAATTGCATCTCAGGTGGATTCTTCTAGGTTGGTGCAAAAGTAATTGTGGTTTCGCATTGTTGAAATTTGCCATTTGATATCGAAATACGTTCTTAAATAAATGTGATTATGTTATACATCATATTGTGCATTTCTCACTTAATGTTTTTTTTGCTAATGACTTATTACTTGCTGTTTATTTTATATTTATTTTGGACAATGGAAATGATGTTAGACAAAAAGCAAATTTGAGCGATATTCTTATTTGAGTTCAAAATGGGTCGTAAGGCAGCGGAGGCAGCTGCAACATCAACAATGCATTTGACCCAGAACTGCTAACGAACGTACAGTGTAGTGGTAGTTCAAGAAGGTTTTGCAAAGGAGTTGAGAGCCTAGAAGATGAGGAGTGTAGTGGCTGGCCATCAGAAGTTGACAATGACCAATTGAGAGCAGTCATTGAAGCTGATCCTCTTACAACTACATGAGAAGTTGCTGAAGACCTCAACATCAACCATACATTCGGCATTTGAAGCAAATTGGAAAGGTGAAAAAGCTCGATAAGTGGGTGCCTCATGAGCTGATGAAAAATTTAAAAAAATCGGCGTTTTGAAGTGTCATCTTCTCTTATTCTTTGCAACAACAACGAACCATCTCTCAATCTGATTGTGATATGCGATGGAAAGTGAATTTTATATGACAACCAGTGATGACCAGCTCAGTGGTTGGACTGAGAAGAAGCTCCAAAGCACTTCCCAAAGCCAAACTTGAACAAAAAAATGTCATGGTCACTGTTTGGTGGTCTGCTGCCGATTGGGTCCACTACAGCTTTCTGAATCCCAGCAAAGCCATTACATCTGAGAAGTATGCTCAGCAAATCGATGAGATGTGCCTAAAATTGCAACGCCTGCAGCCAGCATTGGTCAGCAGAAAGGACCCAATTCTCCATGACAATGCCCAACTGCACGTTGCATAACCAACGCTTCAGAAGTTGAACAAATTGGGCTACAGAGTTTTGCCTCATCCACCATACTCACCTGACCTCTCGCCAAGTGACTACCACTTCTTCAAGCATCTTGACAACTTTTTGCAGGGAAAATGCTTCCACAACCAGCAGTATGCAGAAAATGCTTTCCAAGAGTTTATTGAATCCTGAAGTACGGATATTTACACTATAGGGATAAACAAACTTATTTCTTGTTGGCAGAAATGTGTTGATTGTAATGGTTCCAATTTTGATTAATAAATGTGTTTGAGCCTAGTTATGATTTGAAATCCACAGTCTGAAACCTAAGTTCCTTTTGCACCAACCTAATATAAAAGCTGACCTCAATTATTTAAAACCAGTGGTTTCTAACCTTGGTTTTGTGAAATTTTAAAATGTGTTATCTAAAGGAATGTTTTTGCTTTACTTTAAAACTGTAGTAACCAAGTATCATCTGTTTGAGGGAGGAACATTTGCAGACTAAGGGTAAGGTGTAACTCAAAAGTTGTATAGGAACTTTTTAGTTATTGTGTGCTAGTAAAGTATATCATGGTTTTGAATTTATCCTGTATTTTGAATGTATTCAGCAAACTTAACAAAATTTATAGTGAATTTATAGTAAGCAGTTAGCTTACTATATGCCTATCAATGTGCTAGATATGGGGGAAATGGTAGGAAACAAACCAAGAAATTACTGTCTTCATATTGTTCACCATTCAGCGGAGAAGACATGTTGGACAAGTAATTACAGGTCTAGTGAGTGTTGTGAAGAAGTCCAGAATGCTGCCATATCTATGTCTGGGTAGATCAGGAAAGGCTTCTCTGGCATGGCTATTTCATCTTAGCCTGGAATGATGAAGAGCAGTATTCTGGGATAGATGGATGGAATGGCATCTAGTAAGAGTATTCTAGGTTTTGAAGACTAGATTTTATGAAGCCCTAAAATGAAAGGAATAGGGTGCCTTGGAGAATTGAAAAAAAATTTAAAAAAGAGCAAGAGTAGGCATGGCATTGGATAGCTCCAGAGAGTAGCCAGATCATGCAGGGCTTTGTTGAGTCATGTTAAGGTTTTGGATATTGAAGGATAGTGGGAAGCCAGTGAAGTGTTTTAGGGCAGGAGAGTTTTTGAATTGACTTTAAGAAAAAAATGTATCAACCTGGTTGCAGTTTCAGCATGAAATGAAAGTGTATTATGTTTGATTATAAGTGCTATAGGTATATCATGGTTCTGAGTTTACTTTTTCATAAATTTTGGAAAATATAGGTGTTAGAATTGTCATCCTGAAATACGTACGATACTTTGTTCTCACAATTTGCTTCATCAGACTTGCTAATAAATATAATAAAATACAACTAGATGTTGGTCTTCTAATATACATTTTTTTGGATAATGTGTAGTTGAACTTGTTTGTTATTTTTTAACAAAAATATTTCTGGTATATTTTTAAAACTTTATGGGTTTACACAGTACTAATTATAGTAATTCAATAAATCATGAACTTTTTTAGTTGAAGGAAAACTTCAAGATCTAATCAAATATCTTACTTTTTCAGAAAATAAATTGAGATCAGATAGATATAATTACATGCCCCGCTTGTGACTTTATTTATTTATTTTATTTTATTTATTTATTTATTTTTTCCCAGATTGTGAATTTAAAAGTAAAGACCGGAATGCGTAGTCTTTTGTTTCTTCCATTATTGTACTGCTGTGAAGGTAGTATTGTGTAGTGGAAAGAAAACAAGCTTTGCATCCACATAGATCAGTGTTCAAATCTTAACTCTGCCATTTATTACCAGAGTGATCTAGACAAATGAATCTCCCTTTTCTTTATTGCTGTGGTAGGGAGAATTATCCTTTCCATCTGTAGTTGAGAGGATTGAATGAAACATATATTAAGAGCCTAGCCTTTTCCCCCCTTCCTTAAATACTGGTTGATTAAAAACAAAGAGGTTACATTACTGCTGTTGCTACTGTTAACTATTGTCATCTCCACTATTGCTACCACTAACACCTAACATTAGTATGCATTGCTTTAAGAGCTTTTTAAGTATTCCCAGAGTTCTATAAAGTAAGCATTATCTCAGTTTTGTAGGTGCTGAAACTGAGACACAGAAGCGGGAAGTTAAGATACCCAAAGTCTCATGGCTTTATCATGTGACTAAATGGTGATTTAAACTTGGGCTTCTTTTCCCTCCAAAACCCATGTTCTAAATTTACTGTACAGTACAGCTTCCTAGTATTTTCTGTTCTATTGCTGTATACTACATTTTACTATTACATTTTCATAGTAGTAACTTCTGTTGTTGCAGAGGAGCAGTCTTTGTTATAAAGCATCATGGTTATCAGTGCTTTACAGAGTTTATAAAAGAAATCTCTTTGGTGTTTTTGTACCTTGGTGTTATGTAGTCTTTTCCACTTCCTCCACACTTGTTACTACACCTTTCTCACTACACTGATTTTTTTTTTTTTTTTTTTTAAAGAAAGTACAGAGCATTCAACCCAGGATCTCTTACATGGGAAGCAGGTGATTAACTACTGAACTATATCTGCTCCCCAATGAGAGTTGGGTCTTTTTTTTTTCTGTTGTTTGTTTGTTTGTTTGTTTGTTTGTTTTTTAGTAGTTGCTGGGGATTGAGCCTCTGACCTCGTACATGGGAAGCAGGTACTCAACCACTTGAGCTACATCCGCTCCCCTGAAATTTTTTTTTATTCCTGTCTTACAGGAAGAACTGTTCTTTTGGATTTGCAAGGTGATTGATCTTTTTGCTCCTGAAGTTTTGATCCCATTTCCCACCTTTAATCTTTCCCTTTCTACCAACTCCTCTTAGCATATAGAATAAGTCTCTCATTAAGGAAATAAAACACTCAGGATCAAGGACAGCAAAACCCAAAACAAACTCAAAAACATAGTTCTAGTCACTGTCTTGCTAGCTTTCTTTCCCTTTCACTGGTAAATCTTGAAATAGTAATCAACCTTTAATTTTTATTTTATTTGTCTCCAACCAGTTATTTACCTCAATGAATTTATATTAGTCAAAGTTGTTTACCAGTGAATTTCTGTTTATTGAATGTATAGACTTTATATGCTGTATATTCTTTGACCTATTGTATAACACTAGACCAGGGGTCCGTGGAAAGATTTCAGGGCGTCCATGAGCTTGAATTGAAAATTCAGAAAAACATTATTCTTGTGGGGATGTGTTGGTGCGGATGAGATATATTTATTAAATAATACACTGTATAGTGTAGACTTGGTATGATTTTTATTTTGATGTAGCATATTCTGAGTGCAGCAGTTAACTGCCTGCAAAAAGGTTGGTAAGGATGGCAGAGATGGTTTTATGATGCTGTGGGAAAACTCTTAATTTCAAAATTTTTGCCAAAAATGACCGTTTGAATAAATGTTGAGCGTTTAGATGATCAGGTATTAAAATTATGGGAAAGTTGTAAAACGTAATTTTGAATAATCCTAAAATTTAAAGACATGCCAGTGTTGAGTGTCATAAAACTATCTGCTGCTACATTCTGAGAATGTCTGTGGTGTTTACCCGACTGGCAAAGGGGTCTGTGGAACAAAAAAGATTAAGAACGCCTGCAGTAGACATTGTTGATGCTGCCTTTTAAAAAAAATTTCTCATTTGTCTTGAATCCGTAATACCTTGGTTCTCTTCTCAAATCAGTCCTATTCCCTTTTTGTTCCTTCCTCTGCCTTCTAATTGTATGTTTTGAAATTCTGTTTCCATGTTCTTCTTTTCCCGCTCTCTTAACCAGTTCTACTCATAACATCTCATTCATTCCCATTGGTGGATTCTATTATAATCTGTGACCCTTGTCCTTAAAAACTTTTGTGTTTGTGTTGTAGATATTTGAGAGTTTTGTTAAAGAAGCTCTTGCCTAAATGTTGCATATACTTGCTAATTTGCATTGAATTTTAGAGCTTTTTCAATCTCTTGAGCCTATTATAACTCCAAGTAAGATCCTCTGTGCGTTTATTTTTCCACATAAGTATGTTTAAATAATTTAACCGCTCTTGAAAACGTTAAACCTTTTTTTTTTTTTAAGGAGGTACCAGAGACTGAACCCAGGACGTGGTACAGGTGAAGGGTGCTCAACCACTGAGCTACACCAGCTTCCCAAAACCTTAAACTTTTATCTCCAGTTGTTAGCTGCATATCCACCTTCATCTCTCACATGAACTTCAGGCTACATTTCTGAAAATAAATGTTTTCTGGATTCATTTACTTCCATTTATCCAAATTATCTAGGCTTAAAATTTTATTTTATTTTTTACTACTACTCCCTGTCCACCATTCACTTAATCATTAAGGTTCTCTCTTTCTTTTTTTAAACAATTTTTACTAATGCCATTGTCTAGATGAGGACCTCCCCCTCACACTCTTTACCTAACCATTGCAGTTTTTAAAATAAAGATCCCTATATTTAGTTCTACCTCTCAATTTTTCCATCATGAATGTTCAACTTTGTTTATATCCTGTTGCTTGACAAAAACGTTCAGGATTTCTTGTAATAAAAATTGCACACTCTTTAGCTTGGCTTTCAGAACTCTGATTTCATTCAAATGATCTTTCCAGTTTCTGTCTTCCAACTTTTCATGAGTCTTAATTTCAGCAACACTGAACTTTTCCTTGTGATTCTCTGTCACTTTGTTGTTGTTGTTGTTTTTAAGATTTTATTTATTTATTTATTTCTCTATCCCCCCTTGCTGCTTGTGCTCGCTGTGTCCATTTGCTGTGCGTTTTTCTGTGTCTGCTTGTCTCCCTTTGTTGGGTCGTCCTGCTGTGTCAGCTCATCGCACCGTGCGGGCTGGCTTGCCTTCACCAGGAGGCCCCGGGAATCGAACTCGGGGCCTCCCATATTGTAAACGGGAGCCTTCTCAATTGAGCCACATCCGCTTCCCTGTCACTTTGTTTTTATTGTCCCTTTTCCCCCCCATTTTAAATAGTACTGGTAACAGTCATCAAGTGGTTACCAGTCATTGTGCATTTAGTTGTATGTGGGAGGGTTCTCTTATCCCAATTTTTAGAGATGAGGAAATTGAGTCTTAAGGTTAAAATAAAGTAACATATTCCACACATAGCTAGTAAGTGGTGGAGACAGGATTCAAAACATTTTGATTCCAGAGCCTTTCTCATTTCCCTCATATATGTTGAAATCAAAGATCAAATGTGAGATGCCAATTCTTCCAGAAAGCAATCTATGATCTATCCAGCTGGAAGCAGTGACCACCTCCCCAGGGCTCTCCTCCCCAGCACTTGTTTGTATCATTTATGGCATTCATCACTTGTATACTTAGTTGTTGTTACTTATTTTATCTTCATTATTAAAGTCTAAGGTTCTTGAAAGCAGACTCTAAATTTTAGATTTAGATGTCTCTTTTGTACAGCACCTAGCACAATACCTTGTACATGATATGCTGCTGAGTATTAAATGCATTAGTTGAAATTTTTAAATTTGTGTACCCATGGCCTAAACAGAGGGAAGAGGCAATTATTTGTATAAAACTATAAGACTCCATCTTACTTTACCTTGAGTTTTACTTTGTTTCAGAGAAGCAGAGATGTGAGCAGTTTGAAGATTAATCTCTGCCTCTATTTCTCTTTTTTTTTTTTAACTTTATAGCACTTTCAGATTATGTAAAGCTTAAGTTTAATTCAGGTAATTTGTTAATTTTTGGGCAAGGTGGGAGGATACTGAAGAGTATTAACAGTTACTCTTGTTGAATACTACTATATGCAAGATTGCAGGCTTCTATGAAGCTGCACAAAAGAATTGCACATGACAGTCTAATTATCTGATGAATTTTAGAGCTGGTAGAAGGGTTAATATTCTATAATTATTGGCTAAAATATTTTTTATTGCTCTCCTCTTACTTTGTTTAGTTTTTTTTATATCAATATTACAAGTTACCCATTTAACACAAGGTAATTATAACAATAAATCTGCTTTAGGCAGCTGTTATACTCCCTCCTCACTTTTGTTTATTCCTTAATCTTAAGGGATTTGGGACGATGTCCACTCTCTCTGACTAACTTCAGGCTGAGAAGGAACGTAGCTATTATGGGACAGAGGAATGGAATTGTGTTGCTTGCAGTTGAAGATACTCCTTGCTTTGGGGATGGGGCTGGTCTGTCACCATTGTTTTGTTAGTTGTCCAGGGCAGGCCTGAAGAACTGGAGAGTAGGAGTTAGCCGCGTATCTGCTGGGTTTCAGGGCTCAACTGGCATAGGAACAATCCAAAGACTTTAAGTCTCTGAGAAATATACTTTAGCATGTGAATTGAAAATTATAGGTTCAAATGAAAAAATAGAAAAATCATGATTAGGGGATTTATAAATGAGTATAACTGTTACTTTGGGGAAATAGCTTTTCTTATAGTCCCAGATAGAGACTTTACTTTTGATGGATTCTCATTACCTCATTTAATGCTGCAACTTCATTTGGCTTTTCCAAATGAATGCTGAGTGCTGAATAGTTAAAATGCATTCAGCATTTCCTATATTTTTTAGCACATTATCTTCAGCTTACAGTACTTCTCAAACTTATTTTATATGCATAAACCGAGAGACAGGAACAATATTGTGAGCACAGTGGAAAATAAGATATTTCTATGTTTGGTGTGAAATATTGAGTTAAATGACATCTAGAAGCTTCCCCCCCCCCTTCCTTCTGCAACAGAGAAAAGGGAATGAATGAGAGAAATGAGTGGATGAGGATGGTAAAACCTTCCTACTTACTACCCTTTTACTTCCCTATTTCTGTGGAAAATCATTTTCAATTTATAAATAGTCAACTTTTGAAGTTTTATTTTTAAGTTGGGATTGTAGTTATTGGTGTATGTGTGTGTGAGAAATAATGGAATAATTTCTAGATCTTTTACTCTGTGATTCTTCCACAGATACTTTATATACAAGCAAATATGTGTCTGTATTCTTTCTCCTTTTTTATACAATTGGTAGCATACTTGGAAATGTACTCTTTTGTGTCTGATGTTATTACATTTGCTTCTTCAGTAGCTTATTTGTTGCTGGAAGGTATTCCATTGTGTGAATATATTCTACAATTTGTCCGTCCTTTAGTTGATTGCTTTTGGGGATTGAATCATGTCCTTCATAAAAGGCATGTTCAGGTGCCAACCCCGGGTTCTGTGGGTGTCAGTCCATTTGTAAATAGGACCTTTGATATTATTAATCAAGGTGTGCCCAAACTGAATGAGGGTGGTCATTAATCCAATATGGCTGAAGTCTTTAAAGGAAATTAGACACAGAAGAAGCCACAGGAGAAGCCAGAAGCTGGAAGTGAATGGAACTCCACACCTGGTAACCTCTACTCTACTTTTTGTCTCTATGAGTTTGCTTATTTGATATTTTCTTTGTGGTTAGCATGAAGCTTAAATTTAACATCTTAAAAAATATTAATCTCATTTGCTTTGATACCAACTTCAATAGCATATGTAAACTCTCTTCCTTTACCACTGTGTCCCTCTATCTTTTTGTATTTCTTATCACAGATTACATATTTATATATTATGAGTCCAAAATCATTGATTCATACTACATTTTATGCATTTGCCTTTTAGATCCTAGGAAGTAAAGAATAGAGTTACAAATCAAAAATAGAATACTGGTGATATCTATATCTACCCATGTCATTATCTGTGCTGGAGATTTTTATTTCTTCATGTTGCTTGGGTCAATTGTCTAGGGTCCTTTCAAACTGTGAAACTCCCTTTAGCATTTCTTGTAGGGCCAATCTAATGGTTATGAAATCCCTCAGCTTTTTAGCTTTTTTTTTTTTTTTTTAAAGGAGGTACCAGGGATTGAACCTTGCACCTCATACATGTAAAACACGCACTCAACCACTGAGCTACACCCACTCTACCTTCAGCTTTTGTTTATCTGGGAATTTCTTAATCCCTCCCTCATTTTCAAAGACAGCTTTGCTGGACACAGAGTTCTTGGTTGGCAATTTTTTTACTTCCAGCACTTTGTCTTTCTGCCTGCATAGTTTCCAGTTAAAAATTGGCATTTAATTTTATTAAGGCTCCCTTTTATGTGATACATTGCTTCACTTGTGTGGCTTTCAGAATTCTCTATCTTTTCCATTCAACAGTTTGATTATATCATGGCACAGTGTGATTCTATTTGGGTTGATCCTGTTTGGAGTTCATTTTGTATCTTGGATGTGTGTATTTCTGTCTTTTGTTAAATTTGGGAAGTTTTCAGCCGTTATTTCTTTGAATATTCTCTCTGCCCCTTCCTCTTCTTCTGGGACTTCCACAAAACGTATATTGGTATGCTTGATGGTGTCCCACAGATTGCTCAGGCCCTGTTCACTTTTCTTCATTTCTTCTGTTGCTCCTCAGACTAGATGATTTCAGATGTCTTACCTTAAAGAAGTTCATTGATTCTTCTGCCAACTCCAGTATTGTGGTTCTCAGCTCTGGTTCCTGTTCATAATTTCCCATCTCTCTATTGATACTCTGTTATTTGTCATTTTCCTGATTTCCTTTAGTTCCTTGTCCATGTTTTCCTTTAGCTCTTTGAGCATATTGAAGACCATTTTTTTTTTTTTTTACTCTTTGCCTGGAATGTTCCAGGTCTGGTCCTCCTTGTCAGTGGTTTCCAGTGCTTTAGTTTTCTCCTTTGCCTCAGTCATTGCTTTATGTTTCCCTTTTTCTTTTTTTTTTTTTTTAAGTACTGGGGCTGGGGATTGAACCCCCGGAACCTCATATGTGGGAAGCCATAAAACATTATTATGTTTTATGTGTCATTTGGGTTGTTTTTGTTTTGTTTTGTTTTGTTTTTGTTTTTGAGGTACCAGGGCTGGGGATTGAACTTGGAACCTCATATCCTCGTATGTGGGAAGCCAGTGCTCAACCACTGAGCCACACTGGCTTCCCTCCTTGTATATTTTGTTACCTTTTGCTGAAACCTGGACATTTTGATATTTTGATGTGCTCTCTCTGGAATTTAGACACTGAGATGTGTGTTCCTTAAATTTGTATCCAGCTCATGTTAAGACAGAGCTTTCTTTAAATATGAGGAGATAACAAAAAAAAAAAGAAAAAAGAAGACACTTTATTTTGGAAAGTTGTTGGCTATTATGTCATAAAACATTTTTTTCTGCCCCATTTTCTCCTCTTTCTGAGATTGTATGTTAGATTGATAACGACTTACAGATCTTTGATATGTTTTAAAATTTTATTATTGTCCCTTTGCTCTTGGTTTGGATACTTTTTATTTTCCTGACTTGAAATTCACCGATATTTTCCTCTACAGTGTGCACTGTGCTCTAAAGCCCATCTAATGAATTCTTTATTTCTGATACATTTTTCATTTCTAGGATTTTCCATTTGGCTCTTTTTTTTTTTTTTTTTTTTAATAGTTTCTGTGTCTCAGCCGAGATTTGCCATCTCTATGCATGTTGTCCATCTTTCCAATAAATTATTTAGCATTTTTATCATAGTTATCTTAAAAGTCCCTGTTTGGAATTCTCTTTATCTGAGCCATATCTGAGTCTGTTTCTGTTGACTGTTTCTTCTCTTGCTATTTTGTATGCTTTATTTGATTGTATGCTGGACTTTTCATGTAAAAGAACTGTAAAGACTGAAGTAAATGAGATTTTCTTATTAAGGGACATGTCTTTTCTTTTGGTAGGTCTCTAGAGTAGAGACTGAGTCATTTGTTCTGTAGTTGAACTGATTCTGGGCTTCTTAACAGCTTTAGTTTGATACAGTTAACCACAGGTTTCAAATGTTTTGAGATCAGGATTTTCCCTTTGGCAAGGCCTGGAATCTGAACACTACTGAGATTCTGGATATCTGTCTGGGCTTTACCTCCAAGCCCCTCGCTTTTGGAAGTATGGTTGATATCTCTTTATTTCACAGCCCTGTTGCCAGATTTTTGAGTTGCTGAGGAGATCTCTTCAGTCCCACTTCCTGCCTTTAATACTTCAGAGCATTCTTGGCATTGTTGTTTCTCCCCTTGTCTTTTGTAGGATAACCACTCAATACTTTGCTTAGCCCTCGTGCCCTGCTCCCAGACTCTGATAGTTGAAAACTGGGAGTGTCTTGGCAGATATCTTAAGTTCTTTCTCCCTTCTTCCAGTTTTGGCATACTACTCCTGAGTTATTGGTTGGAGAGTAAGGCTTTTTTTACTTCACGTAGTTTCTGAGATTTATCCATAATGTTATGTATATCTAGTAGTTTGTTCCTTTTTCTTGCTGAGTAGTATTCCATTGCCATGATAATGCACATACAATTTTTAGGCCTGATTAGTTAATTTAACACAATTTCTTTTCAGATCTTTAAATTAAAAATAATAAATGTGCCCCAAAAAACCCCACTTGAATAATATAGAAATACACACCAAAAATGAGTCTCCTAACCCCTTACCAAGGCACCATAAGTAAATATTTAAACATACATTTTTCTGTAAAAATAAAAATACCTAATTTGTACGTGTGTGTAAATATGTGATTTTTTACATAGATGGCATCATATTATTCATGTTTCTACAACTAATATTTCAGTTAACATAGACACTCTGAACGGCCTCCCATGTAAGTACATTCTTAAGTAGATTCCCCTTCTTTTCCAGTGGTTCCATACTATTCTGTCATGTGACTATTCTATACTTTGTTTTAATAAAGCTTTATGATGTGCCCACTACTTTATAGGAAAAAAAATAACCTTTTAAAAAATTTTATTAAAGTAATCCCTGCATTTATTTAAAACAAAGAAAACTTACCAGAAGGCTCTGAAATGAAACAAAAAGTCCTCCTCATACTCCCTACGCCAGCACTTTTGGTGTTACTATGTAGTCTTTATACTTTTTTTTTTTGTCTTTTCATTTAACTTATTTATTTATTTATTTATTTATTATTTTTATTTTTTATTTTATTTTATT
>JAKSZT010054334.1:26865217-27047402 GCA_026826555.1 Tolypeutes matacus
TGGTGTGTGCTGATTTAAAATGGCCTACATCCGTTGCCACAACAGTACTCAGGACAACCTCCAACTCCCAAAGAAGCCTCTTTATACTTTAAAAACAGCTGAAATCCAATTTTTTTGAGTTAACATACCAAAGTTTACCTAATTATTATTATGTTTTATGTGTCATTTGGGTTGTTTTTGTTTTGTTTTTGTTTTTGAGGTACCAGGGCTGGGGATTGAACCTGGAACGTCATATCCTCGTATGTGGGAAGTCAGTGCTCAACCACTGAGCCACATCAGTTTCCCTGAGTCGGTTTTATCATTTGTTTTGCTTGTTGTTTCTGTTTTTTCTAGGAGGCACCAGGAACTGAACCCAGGACCTGCCTTGTGGGGAAGCAGGCACTCAAATTGCTTGAGCCACATCCACTCTCTGTTTCTTATTTTTTAAGATTGACTCTTTATAATAGTAGTCAGACCTTGAAAGAGTTATTTCTCATTTTGAAAACCACTTCATAAACTTATGTGACCAGTCTGTAAAGTTTTTCATGTACTTTCTCAAAGTGAATTGTACTAAAGCTTTGATGTTTCTGGTGACATTAAGTAGCCCAAATTGGAAAAGCAGATAGCATCTGTGAGAATACTTGGTTTGGGGGAATTAGGGATATTCAGTATGATTAAAGAGTAGGAAAAGACTTTTGAATACAGCTAGCTTTGTTGGTTTCAGATTAAGAAGGGGTTTTATTGCCATGCTGAAATGTTTGGATGTTTTGGGTGGTAGGTTATGGGATACTGAGGAAGATTATTTAAAGCAATGGAGTAACTTGATTAGATCTCTGTTTTAGAATGATACTTTTGGAATGTTGAGATTTGATTAGATTGGAGCATTTTAGAGACAGGAAGACTAGCTAACATTTTTTTATTCTAGTTTAAGGGTGATTTGTGAAATGCCTGAACTTGGACTTTGGCACATTAATGCCCCTTAGTGTAGGATGTAGGAAGAGAGAAGACAGTGATATACTTGGAAATTTTGTACTGAATGTGTGCAAAGGCTATCTTAGCAGGATATGGGAGAAAAAGGTAACTAAGAAGGACTTGGTGGCAAGGCTCCAGGATGTGTAAGTTCATTGAGGGTGGTGGGCCACACTTGTGGGAGATGTTTGTGTGGGATGTGGTGGGAGGTGTGGGAGGTGGGCAACATGGGAATCCCAATGGGTTCCGTGTAATATTTTGGGTAATCTAAGCACCTCTTAAAATATATGTATATATATATATTATAAATAACATTTTTGTAAGCAAATACACATATATGCATATATATTTAAATATCATTTTGCAAATGTTTGTATGTATTGTGAGAATTTTGATTTTTACCCACAATAAAAAAAAAAAAAAAAAGGACTTGTCAAAATGCCAGAGAAGTTTTTATTGATTTCTTTTTTGTATGGTACAGATCTGAGAACTTGTTAGTACACCTTTATATTCATCATAATTGGATTTGACATAAACTGTGAGAGTTGAGAGTTTTGGTTAAAATGCTTCTCATCTAATATGCTCTTATATAATGTGGGTATGATTGGTAGATATTTTTCAACACATCCTGATAGGTTCTGGGGAAAAGGGAGAATATTTACTTAGAATCCCTGTAGGGGAAACAAGGCAAGCATACTAATAGTTCCAATTTAACAGTGGTTAGAAATATCTACAGATCATTAAGCTCACAAAGGAGAGAAGATAATCTGACTGGGACAGACAAGTTAGGGTGAAATACACAAAATATTTCTACTTAGTAGATTTTAAGTATTATCTGACCTTCTCAAAAGTTCAAAGGACCTACAGGGGGGAAGAAATTGTCACTTTAGTTTCTAGTAGTCTGCATACTGAATTACTTTGAAGTTCATTTAAATCAGGGGTTCTTAACCTTTTTTGTTTCATGGACCCTTTTGACAGTCGGGTGAAATGAATACTACTGTAATTTATTTATTGCATACATTCATAAGTGAAGGAAATGGTAGATTTCAGTTAGAGGTCAGAGAAAATAAAGATAAGTTTTGTTTTTTTTTTTTTTTCAATTCAAGCTCTCCCTGAAATCTTTCCATGGACTCCTGGTTAAAAACCCCCCTGAGTTAAATAAAATTACTGGGAAGGGGGAGGGAATGCAATGATGGTGAAAGCTTAGCATTTATTCCTAAAAAGAACCTACTTTTTCAGATCATATTCACAGGTTCAGTGCCTTCCTTTTAAAAAATGAGAAAACTGAAGCATAGGAAAATGTAATGCTAACCCAGGATTACTTATCTAGTGACCAGTCTAGAAATCTGAGAACTCCACTTTTTTTGGAGTCCAGTCCAGTGCCTTTTTTTTTTTTTAAAAAAAAAACTAACAAAACAATATCAGCCTGCTAACAGTTTGGCTTAGAAGACAAAGTGGTTTTTAAAGGGCATAGTACTTTAAAGTCACCAGATTTTAACCAAGCATATTCTTAGGGTTATAGGTGTCTTATAACTTTGAAATGTTTATTGTATTTCATCCATTAGTAATCCCTTAACATTTGTTATGGTGTTTGGCAGGTTTATAAAGTGTTTTCTTATTTGTAATCTTTATCCTACCTTATTTGGTCCTCTGATTATTTCTAAACCGGCAGCCAGCTGTTAACCTCAGATGAAGAAACTGAGGCCCAGTTTTCTTAGTCCTGGGATTTGTGAGCTGAAAAATGAGTAGAACAATTCGGTGTTTTGTTTTGTTATTGTTTGTTTTCTTAGAGAAAATTCATTTTTAAAGGAAAAATTTTCAACATGATTTTGGTAGCAATATTAGAAAGAGACTTGTAAGTGAATATATGCCATATGCAGCTACTTCGCAATAACCAGACCTTTTTTCTCTTTTTTTTTTTAAATATGAAGAAACGGTTTTAAGAGTTTGACTCAGCCAAGTTGACACAGAATGACCAAACTAGCATTTTCAGATTTCTAGTCCTTCTAGTGCTGTTTCTTTTGGATAATTCTGCCTCTGTGATCATGAGAGAAAATGTTCCCCACCCCCTCTTCTCTCTTTTTAGTAACTGAAGGGATGAACTGCTTTGTAACTAGGTGACTATGCATTGGCATATGAGTAAAAGAAAGGGTAGCCTTTAGGAGCCAGCCCTTTCCCAGAAAACTCAACTCTTCCTCAACTGTGAATGGAATAGAAATATGCCTAAAATGTGGAGTTGTGTTTTGGGCTGCCAGATTAGCATTTCATTGCACTTCTATTTTTCTTTCATGAGAGAGTCTGTGGTATGATGCTGAAACCATAACTGTCTGTGCTCAATTTGCTATTTGGACTACTATTTGTACACAACAGTATAGGGTTTTACTTTGGTTTTGTCATTTCATTATTTGAGTTTGAAGATTGTCTTTGTCTTTGAATTAGACACTTAATAGATATTTTCTAAATAAACTAAAACAGTGGTTTTCAAGTTTGTTCTGAGGATTCCTGGAATTTCCTAAGACCCTTTCATGGGATCTGTGAGGTCCTCACTTTTCCAATTATGTATCTGTGTGAAGCAGGATTTTCCTCATACATTTCAACCAAAAAACATATCACAGCAGATTGAACGCAGAAGCAGATATGCAAATCTGCCGGTCTTCTATTAAGCCAGACATTAAGGAGATAAGCAAAAAAAGTAAAACACTGATAATTTTCTTACTGAAGTTTTATTTTGTTTTAGAACATATATTTTAAATAAAAATAGGTTATTTATGTTAAATTGTAATAGGTTTATTATTTTTTACACTAAATTAATACTTTAAAAATTTTCAGGTTTTAATTCTTAATTTGGTAGTAAATATTAATAGTTACAACCTTTTCAAACCAAAGCTCTTTGGAGTTCTCTGTTCTTTTTAAGTGCAAAGGGATCCTGAGACCAAAAAGTTTGAGAATCACTGTTCTAAAGATAAGAAGGAATCACTGCTATTTCTTGTGGTCTAGGGGCATAAAGGAACTGACTTGGAATATTTTTCAGTGTTATAATTACATATTATGATGAGTTTTTACAGTAGTAAGAAGTGGTTTGTGTGATGCTCATTGAGGATATTTAAATATGGTTATGTTGTGATGGTGATTTTATTTTGTATTTTGTATTTTGTGTGTAATAATTTAACCCTAATTGTTAACCTTTAATTAATTATGTACAAATAACCTCTTTTTGCCTCTCTGTTTGAATTGACTGAAGCTATATAATAAAACTAAGGTAATTGAATTTTTCATTATGTGTTCTGTTGTTTGCAATGAAATCTGGCTTTTAAAAGGGTAGTCCTAAGTTCAGAATAATAAAATCATGACTTTGATGCAAATTAGATATTTTTCTTGAATATAAAATGAAAATTTGGTAGGAACAGATGTGGGTGTATATCCATGTTCTAAAGTTACTCAGTTAACATATTTAAATTTAATTTTTAATTCCCCACTACCACCCCCAGCTTCTCCTTTTTTGAAGGTTACTGAAAATGGAAGCTTGGGTTAAATTCTATCAGTTATCTTTCACTGAATTTCTGAAACCTCCAAGAAACTTGAACAAAACAAACTTCTTTTCGAAGTATTTTACTTGAGTGTTTTAGCTTTCTTTATCTTATTACTATTTTGAAAAACATAAATTATGTAAAAACTAAAACTAATATGACTAGTGTGCTAGGAGGATTAATTTCAACCTATGTATGGATAATATGATTCATGTTATATAAACTACTGCTTAAGAAAATGCAGTTCCTTTAGGAAATTTTATTGTAAATTTTATTTTCTGCATTGTTTTGGCTTCTCTAACTTATGTA
Organism: Tolypeutes matacus; assembly: GCA_026826555.1. Taxonomy (NCBI): domain Eukaryota; kingdom Metazoa; phylum Chordata; class Mammalia; order Cingulata; family Chlamyphoridae; genus Tolypeutes; species Tolypeutes matacus. The sequence continues at coordinate 26,870,002 of JAKSZT010054334.1, forward strand.
ATTAGGTGTATATCCCTCCCCGTATACAAATGATCACTCCTCTGCTTTTAAAGTGTGGGTATACATGAAGCTAGAATCTTCAACTCATTTTTTAAAATCAAAATGCATTTATTAGTTCTATCTTTAATGTATATATTCCGAGATTGATGGAGGTTTTATTTTTATGCATTTAAAATCACTGGTTTGGATGACTTTATAGTAATTTGGATATTTAATTTGCCAAAGCTCATTAAAGCACCTGCTATGTGTCAGATACTGTTCTGGATCCTGGGATATACAACTTAGAAAAAAAAAATAAAGTCCCTGACCCCACAGAATTTACTTTGGAGATATAAGGGGGAAGACAGATAGTAAGTACAAAAATACATCCCTATATACAATATATCTGGAAAAAGGACACCCCAAGCAGAGGGAGCCTACCAAAAAGGGCCTGAGGTAGGATACTAACATAAATACAGAGCAATTTAGGAGTCCAGTAGGATGAAGCAAGGTGAGACTTCGTAAACACTTGGATTTCCAACCTCTCACTTCTCCAAGGATTGCAGCCCCACTTTGCTACCACACATTTCCAGGATGCTAGCAGTGTAGCACAGGGTTAAGTCTAGCTCTGACAAGATATGTAACATGAACATCACAGTACATTTGCTACAATTCCCGAAAGAACATTTTTTTGTAATTATACCATTAACTGTAGTCCTTTAAAAAAAAAAAAAAAAAATTTTATTTACTTTATCCATTTTAAACCCCTCCTTCCCCATTTGCTGTTTTGTGTCCATTTGCTGGACAATTCTCTGTGTCTGTTTCCTGCCATCTCTTCTCATCCTCCTCCTCCAGTCTTCACCAGGATTCGATCCTGGAGACCTCCGATGTAGGAGAGAGGTGTCCTGCCACCTGCACCACCTCGGTTCCTGGTTTTCAGAGCTTTCAGAGCATCTCGTCTTGTCTCTCCTCTGTTATGTCATCATCTTGCTGCATGGCTCCCGGGGCATGGCAGCTCACTGGCACACAAAGCCTGACAGCCCATGCGCCTTCTATATATATATTGTTTTTATTTTACCGGGAGGTCCCGGGGATCGAACCCAGGTCCCTCCATATTGCAGACAGACGCCCAACTCTTTGAGCCACATCCGCCCCCTGTAGCCCATTGTTTATAGTTGTTTATGATAGATTTCGCTATTTGTGTTGTGTAGTCCTATTGAATCATACATTAGGTGGTCTTTTTTTTTCCCCTTTATTTATTTATGCTTTTAAAATTTTATTCATGTGGTCTTTTGTGTCTGGCTTCTTTCACTTAGTATAATGTTTCCAAGGTTCATCTGTGTTGTAGAATGTATCAGTATTTCATCACTTTATGACTGAATAATATTCCATTGAATGGATATATCACATTTTGTTTTTCCATTATTGGTTGATAGGTATTTGGGTTGTCTCCATTTTGGGGAATGTTAATAATGTTGCTGTTAACTTTCATTTGTGAGTTTTTGTGTGGATATATGTTTTCGTTTATCTTGTATAGATAACTAGGAGAGGAATTGCTGTGTCTTATGGTAAATTTTTAAGAAACTGCCAAACTACTTTCAAAATGGCTACACCATTTTATATTCTCACCAGCAATGTGTTGTAAGGGTTTCAGTTTCTTCATATCCTTGCCAACATTTGTTGTCTTTTTCTTTTTTTTTTTAAGTTGAAAAGTTGTGGGTTAACAGAAAAATGATGCGTTAAAAATACAGGGTTCGCACATTTATGGGTTCTCTACACATGACTCTTCTGCCCCCTTTTATTTGAACCTATAATTAGCACTATGCTTGCTAAATATATGTCCCAGAGACTTAAATCTTTGGTCTGTCCATGTGCTAGTTGAGCCCTGAATTTCAATAGAGTTGCAACACCTACTCAGTTCATTGGACTCACCCAGGACACCTAACAAGGAGATGATCATGGACAACACCCATCTCAAGGAACAGAGAGTGTCTGCAACTGCAAGCAAGATAACTCCATCCATCTGCCCCATGGGATCTAACCTCCCTCAGAAGCAGAGACGGTATCACCATTCCAAAATCCTCAAGGTTGTGGAACGAACAATGGACCAAAGTAGACTGACTATTATTCTATTATAGACTTATTATTATTCTAGCAATGGAAGAACTCATCATTGATATAGGGGCAGTGGCCACCAGAGGTTCTGACGGATGGGAGGGGGAAAAATGGGCATAATGTGGGGGCATTTTTGGGACATTGGATTTATTCTGCATGACATTGCAGTGAAGGATACAGGCCTATATATATTTTCATAACCTACAAAATTATGTGGAACTGCATGCAAACTATAATGTAGTCTGTAGTCCACGGGTAGTAGCAATTCTTCAATGTGTTCATCAATTGTAACAAATGTACCACACTAATGAAGGATGTTGTTAATGTGGGAAAGTGAGGGGGGAGGGAGTGGGGCATATGGGAATCCCTTATATTTTTTTAACGTAACATTTATGTAATGTGAAGCTTTTTTAAAAATAAATTTTTAAAAAGTTTTTTTTTTAAAATAACTGACCTCTTATTATCTGAATTAAACCTTCTTTTGATTAGTTAATTTAAATGGTTTTATTTCATTAATTTTGCAGTGCAGCTTATCATTGCTATGTGTTCAAATAACACATCACTGGTGCTTTTAATGAATAAGACAAAAAGAAGAGATCACATGTCCCTGATCCATGATATTCTGGTATATTATTTAAAAATATGGTTTATTTTTTTTTTTTAATTTGCGAGTATATGCTTTTCTTTGTTTTCAAATATATTGAAATAAAAATGGAACGGCTTATAGGACTTAAGAAAAATTGCAAATGCAAATTCAGCTGTTGCTATTAAATGTGAAATTTATTATAAAACCTAGTTTCTATTATATACTTTGAGCTCTTAAAATTTTAAATGTAATTGGCCATTCAGACTACTTCTAGCATTTAGAATTTTTGTGTGTGATAGTTGATTTGTTGTTATTGTGGCTTCAGTTGGTTTTTTATTTGATTCCAAGTGATTCCTACATAGATAATGTTAAGCAAAGAATGATCAGAACATAGACTATGAAATTATATCTTTTCTGTTTTATAAAACTGTTGTCTATAGACCATAATAATTACAAAAATCACAAAGGTCTTTCTCCACATATTTAGCTGATAACATTTTTATTTACTTCGACAATGTCCCAGTTATAAAACAATAGGGTGGAGAATGGAACAAATTTGGTGTTTGATTAAGAGAAATGTAAAATGACATTTATAAACAGCAGTTGCAATATAACAGAATATAACACAGATGATAGTGTTTTATGTCATATGATTTCCAGCAAACTAAATATATATAGCTTGATGTCTAGTTAGGTTAATGTCTAGTTGATTATGCTGATTCAGGTTACCTTAATGTGAATAAGTACTGTTTCATGGTCTCTCATGCAATATTACCAGTTTTCTCTTGCATGTATATCCATAGACATACCATGAAGTTATTGTTTCATTTCATCATGCTCATTTCATCACAGCTCTAAGTATTTCCATGCTCATTAAGGTAAAACAAAAAATTAATTTATTTTAAGCCATTTTATCTGTATTTAAAAAGATTTTTTGTTGGTAACTATATGAAGTAAATTTGAAAGAAAAAGTAAAAGTGTTTTTTTAAAATCTCATGTACCATTAAAATGGATATTATTTCCCCTGCTGCTTGTTTCAGTCATAATTTACCTCAAGTCTTTGTAATAAATGGAAATAGATTTACGAAAAAAGTTGATTTATGATTACTGAGTAATAAATTACCCTGAAACTTAGTAGCTTTAAACAGACATTTGTCTGGGAAGCGGCTGTGGCTCAATCAGTAGGGCTCCCGTTTACCGTATGGGAGGCCCCGGGTTCGGTTCCTGGGTCCTCCTGGTGAAGGCAGGCCCGCCCGCACGGCGTGGTTGGCTGACCCGGCGAGCACAAGCAGCAAGGGGGGGATAAATGAATAAATAAATAAATAAATAAATAAATAAATAAATAAATAAATAAATAAATAAACAAATAAACAAATAAACAAATAAACAAATAAACAAACAGACATTTGTCATCTCATATTTCTATGGGTGAGAAATTTGGGAGCTGCTTAGCTGGATGTTTCTGCTCAGGTCTCTCATAAGGTTACAGGCAAGCTGTCAGCCAGGGCTTCAGTCTTCTCTAGGTTCAGCTGGGCTGTAGAATCCTCTTCTGATTTCATTCATGTGTGGCTGTTGGCTGGAGGACTCATCATCACTACATGGTCCTTTTCATAAGGCTGCTCAAGTGTCTTCAGGACGTAACAGCTGACTTCTCCAGAACAAGTCATCCAAGAGAAAGAAAGAAGGATGCCAAGCTGTCTTTTATGATCTAATCTCAAAGTTAGATACTGTTACTTCTGCCGTATTTGTTAGAAGCAAATCACAAAGTCCAGCCCATTCTTTCAAACTTCTGTGCAGTCTTTATAAAACAAATAACAAAATACAGATGGTTAAATTAGGTCTTTTGATTCACTTGTGATTAGGCTTTTTCCATAGGTAATTATACTGTGCAATCAAAGTGTTTACTCTCTTAAGATGTACTTTTTAATTCAATATCATGTGACTTCTATACGTTTATAGAACTATTATATATTCTATTCCAGATATGTATAAAATTGAGATTTTTTTATATGTTTTCTGGATTTATTTTAATGTGTGTGGGTTCTTCACTAATACTCTAGCATTTGTACTTTAGGTAGAACATGTGTAATCTCTTTTCTGTGTTTACTGTTAGAGTTAAAATTGCCCACATTTGAAGAGCAATAAACATGAAGGATATAATGTTAAATATATCATGTATGTATCTGTTCCTCAAATGAACTGCTCTTCCTTTCTCTACTGTCATCTCATGTTACCCTTCTCTGTTCTGCTTCCCTAGTGCCATTCCTTTTTCTTTTTTAAAGCTGATTGTTAAACCTTTTTGTGTCATCGGTATCATTGGAAATCTGATTTATTAAGCATCACAGCATGAAAGTAAGCCATTGTATTTTTGTTACCAAGCTAGGAAATTAAGTCTAAGCTGAGACCTTTGGTTTGATTACTAGGTTGGGATTTTGCCATGCTGTGAAATAGAACGATAATGGAAGGAAAGTGAGGCACAGGTGGCTTGGGAATTGTTTAGAGGCTGCTTAATATAATGAACTTTGAAAATTAAGTTTGAAAGGGGAGGTTACCGGAGGAGGTAAGCTATAGGAACTCTGTCTTGGGCAGTAACTGAGGATAAAAGGAAGTGGGAGCATTGTGGATAGTTTTTAAAAGGAGTAATTGTGTAGATAGAGTGTTGATGGCTGAAACTCTTGATGTTTATAGCAATAAATAAATTGCAGATCTGGTTTTTGGACAGCTCACTGTAAAAGACAGTTAACTGTAGTGGTTAAGAGCGTGGACTTTGGAATAAGAAATTTAGGTTTAAATCTTCATTCTGTTATTTACTTGTCATGTTGTCTATGGCAGTTTGCTTAGCTTTTCCCCAGCCTCAGTTTCTTTATTTGTACAATGAGAGAGTGCTAAATATGGTATGTAACGTAAGTACCCAGTATACGGCACAAACTAAGTATTGAGTAAATGTTAGTGGTTAACCATTGCTATTTTATTATTTATTTAAGCTAGCTTGTAAAATGATCTTTAATAGAAAAATTTTTTAGCTTAAACAGTTACCTCTTTTATTTGAATAGCATGAACATAGTTCAGCTACCAGAAACATCCCCTCTTGATCCTGTCCCCCTTCACTTATTTCCCATCCCCCAACAAGTAAACCATTGTTTATTCTTCCATGTATTTATTATTCAAACAAGCCATTCCAAAAATATTATTTCACCATTTTTCACATAACTGTAACATACTGTGCAAATTTTGTCTCTATCTTGCTTTTGAAGCTATATATATTGAAAATTTCTCCAAAATACAAAAGCTTCCTCATTTTTATTTTTATATACTTTTGCTGTATGCTATTCCCTTCTGTGGATTTAGTATAATCTATTTTTCCAGTCCTTTGTCAGCGGATATTCATTTTTTATTACAGTCCTTGCGACAGTGAATAACTTGCAGCCATGTCATTTTGAACATGTGCATGTATCTGTAGGATAAATTCATAGACGTAAACTTGTTGGGTCAAAGGGTGTAGATAGGTATTTGTGACTCTGATAGATACTGCCAAAATACTCTCTAGGGACTACCAGTGTACTTGCACCAGCAGCAATGTATGAAAACAGCCTATAGTTTTGTCTCCAGAATATATTTTCATATTTTTTTTTGGATTTTGCCAACCTGATAGTAAAAAATAGTATTTTTGTGTAGTGTAAATGCTTTTATCGTATGGATGAGGTTGTAGTTTTACTCGTGTTTAAGAGCCAGTTTTATTTTTCTGTAAAATATCTGTTTATATCCTTTGACCTTTTTATCTTGTGGTGGTGTTCTTATTAATAGAATTCTGTATGTTAAGGGAGATTTGCCTTTTGCTATAAGTTATTTGAGCTATTTTTATTTGTCTTTTGACTCTTTTTGTTCCACAGTTTTTTGATTTTATATAATTAACCTTTTTCATGGTGTGTATTTTATATCATATTTTATTACTGCATAGTTATAAAATAACTTTCATGTTTTCATCTAGTACTTTAATGATTTTGTATTTTTACATTTTAATATCTTAATTGTGGTATATGGAATGAATTACGGGTCCAACGTGGTTTTATAAAAGATAATTGCTATGCTTTCTTAGCACCATTTATTATAAAATCTCTTACTCATTGATTTGATGGATGCTACTTTTATAAATTCTTTCATTTATTTGGGTCTATTTGTAGACTTTCTTTTCTGCTGTTTATTTAGTGAATTATACAGTGTGTTTTCAAGTTTCCCTTTATTGCTCCTTATAATTTTTCTGGCTATTTGGCTAGTTCTGGGTGTGTGTCTGTGTGTGGAGGGAGCCTTTTGGTATTTATTAGAACCATACAAATTATATCAGTTTATGATGCTTTGATATTATTTATATACTTTGTTATGACTTTTTAATAAAGCCTTTGATTTTTAAAAATGTAAATAGTATATATTATTTGGAAGGATGCTGCATGATGGCTGCATATACCATGTAAAATATATTAATATGAAAGAGAAAAACTTAAATTTCTTGAGTACCTTCCATAAGCCAGGTACTTTTTTTTACATATAGTAACTCAATTAACTATTTATCATATCTACTAAGTTAGTTTGTCTGGAAGTTGTAAAATGTGCAGTTTTTTAATGGTTAAATTTTCTTAACATTGCTTTTTTCTTCAGCTGTGATGCAGATCCATCAGCCCTAGCAAAATATGTTCTGGCTTTGGTAAAGAAAGACAAAAGTGAAAAGGAGTTAAAGGCATTATGTATCGATCAGCTAGATGTATTTCTTCAGAAAGGTAAGATCTTCTGTTTAAAAATATTACTTTATTTTTAAAAATTATTTTAAGGGAAGCGGCTGTGGCTCAATCAGTAGGGCTCCCGTTTACCATATGGGAGGCCCCGGGTTCGGTTCCCGGGGCCTCCTGGTGGGGGCAGGCCCACCCGCACGGCGTGGTTGGCTGACCCAGCGAGCACAAGCAGCAAGGGGGGAATAAATGAATAAATAAATAAAATCTTAAAAAAAAAAAAAAAAAAAAATTATTTTAAAATAAGATTATCCAGAGTACTAAAGGAATCCAATAAAAGACAGGATCTAATTGTAGCAAAGTTGAATAAACTTATTACTGATTATAACCATAGCTCACTTAAAATGGAAGCCATCTGTTCAGTTAGGATTCTTATGCTCATTCTTAAAGCATGCTGATAGTTTTCCTTACGTAGGTAAAAAGATTAAGAAAATGACTGAATCCTTTATTTAAAGATTTTATTGCTTAGGAAACTACTTTGAATATTGTATTGCACATTACTTCTCAACTTTTTTCACTTTGCTTATTATGTCTAAAGAATGGTAATATTTGTGTTTGGCACAATGAGTAGGGTATATGGAAAAGACTGGTCATGGCTGGAAGTGACTGGCCCTTAGGCTCTGGCCATTTCAGCCTCCACCAACCTGAAAGTTGAATGGATCATGGTACATTGGTTGGAGAGCTATTAGCCTTAGTATAATTTCTAGATTTATAAATATCCAGATATATTTCATCCTGTCAGGGATCTGATGTGTAGAAGTGGAGAATTAGTATCTTAGCATATATCTTTTTTATCTGTGGCACTTTGATTTTACTTTTAGAGACACAGATATTTGTGGAAAAACTTTTTGATGCTGTGAATACAAAGAGTTATCTACCTCCTCCAGAACAGCCGTCATCAGGAAGCCTGAAGGTAGAATTTTTTCAGCACCAAGAAAAAGATATAAAAAAAGAAGAGGTAAGGATTTGTGTTATTCTTTAATGTTCTTTAAATACATATCAGGAAAAATTAAACAGTTTTATTTCCTGTCTGTGTTGGGAGTCCCCAAGACCACCCCCAGGTTTGATGATTCACTGGGAGAACTCATAGTTTATAGCTATACTCATGGCTATATTTATTAGAGTGAAAGGATACAAAACAAAATCAGCAAATGGAAAAGGCACATGGGGTGAAGTCTGGGGAAAAACAAGTGCAAGCTTTCAAGAGCCCTCTCCCAGTGGAGTCATCAGGACACTTTTAATTCCCCCAGCAAAGAGTTGTGGTAACTAGTGTGAAATGTCTACCAAGGAAGCTCATTAGAGACTCAGTGCCCTAAATTTTTATTGGAGTATGGTCATGTAGGTACCCTCTGCCTAGAATAATGTACCCAAATTCCAGACTCTCAGAAGGAAAGCAGATATTCATCATAAACCATATTGTTTACAAAACAGTTCAGGTGCAGTGAGCCACTCTTACCAGGGAATGGTGGGAACCCTCCCAAAATGCAGGTTCCCAGATGTCAACCAAGGGCCAGTTTTGCAAGCAGACCTTTCTAAGGATAACAGTCTCAGGCCTGCTATTAACACTATTCAGCACAGGATTTAATAGCCATGGAGTCTTATCAGTATTCTATGAAAATAATTAGACTGACAGATCTGTTTGCTTCTGTGCTACATGCATTTACAAGGTGACTATTTTTAAGATAGTCAAATAAAAGGACTTTATACAGAGCAATGGATTTCATATTTTTGAAAATTTTTTCTGTATTTTATATTGCTTCTCTATTCACTAGTTTCAATTTGGTTTTAAAGCTTTTAATTACAGCAAAAATAATTCCTGACAATTAAGCTGTTAGATTTCTGCAGTTAGCACAGCTTTAGGGTTAAACAAATCTTCATTAAAATTTGGATTTTACTGTTCCCTGTTTTAAGACCTTGAGAGCATTACTTCTTAGAGCCTCAGTTTACTCAACTGTGAAATGGAAATATTACAGGGTTGTTGTGAGGTATAAGTAAAATAATGTATATAAGACCTGATAGGTTCTAAGAAAATGGTAGCTGTTATTATTGAAAGATTGTTGTGCTGTGGAAACTGTGGTTGTGACCTTTGTTTTCTTTCCTCATACTTTTTTTTTTCCAGATATACAAGTAGTACATGTATAGATTGCAATGATATATATACTATTAAATAGTAATTCACAAATATATTTTTCCCTCTTTATAAATATCTGAATGTGACATCCAATATTATTACTTTAATTTCACATATATTACTCCAGTTTTTCTTGCACTCAAGAATATTTCCCTCCCGAATACTATGTACTATATAGTTTGGCCCTTGCTTTTTTTAGTTAAAAATATCTTAAATCTTTTTAATATTTCATTGCTCATATTCTTTTAAAACAGCTACATAATTTTGTACTGTATGGTGTATTGGGATTAGATTCCATTTATAATACTAATATTAAAAGAAGAAAAGGTCTATTTTTCTGTGACATATAAAAGAGTTCTGAAGTAGACAGCCAGGGTAGAATGATGGTTCCAGGTCTTAAAGGACCTGAGTTCTTTGTCATTTTCTTCTCCACCATCCTTCTTTTGCAGCTACCTGGAATGCAGACAGGATGACTGGGTGGCAGTAGGAAGGAAAATAGAGCAAGGACAAAGGGTGTGCCTCCCAACTGAGTTAGCCACCTTAAAAGAACTCCTGGAAGCCCCCACTCACTGCCTCTGTTTACTCCTCACTGTTCACTTCAGTCTATACCAGAAGTGTAATTTTATAACTATACATATTTCATAACCAAACATATAGGGGATCTGTTAATAAGGAAGAAAGAGAGAGTGGATATTGTATGGATAACTGTTTATGCCACATAGAGATATATAGTCATTTATTTAAGTGTTTGCCCATTGGTGGGTGTTTGGGTTGGTTCCGCATTTTTGCTATATAAATTATATACATAGTTAGAGAAGTTGTAGGTTTACAGAAAAACCATGCAGAAAATACAGAAATAAATCATATTTTAATTCTCAAAAAATATTTAATAAATTAAGGGCCCTTGGTTTGAGAAGCAGTCTTCCCCTAAAGTAAGTTAGTAGCAAAGCTTTAGTCTTCGTCTTTTGGTATAGTAATACTTCACCGTAGTATTCTTGATCAGTTGTAGAAGATAGTTATCCTTGATCTTTCTGAACTGTTAAAACCCAGCAGTCTGGGTTTTTGTTGTTGTTGTTAGTTTTGTTTTTGTTTTTTCAGGAGGTACCAGGGATTGAACTCAGGAGGTGGTACCACTGAGCTATGTTGCTCCCCAGTGAGAGTTGGTTTTTTCATTTGTTGGTTTGTTTTTGTTTTTTTTAGGAGGCACCGGGGATTGAACCCGGGACCTTGTACATGGGAAGCAGAAGCTCAACTACTTGAGTTACATCTGTTCCCAAGTCTGGGTTTTAAATGTTGTAAGTGTAGTGAAAGTTCTCAGATGTGGAATATGATGATTTGTCAGTATAAATTACTTGCAAGAGTACAAATAGAAGGGAAGTGCATCAGGAGGGTTATATTTGTACCTGTTTTCTTCATGGGGGGTGGCAGTAGAGGTGGGTAAGGAAAGTCCTTAACTGAGAAAAAAAACAAACTATTAAGAGAAAATTTTGAAGTGTTTTTTCCTCATAGTTTGGCCTGTTGATAGGGTTTGCATATAATCTGTCATCCCAAATGGGACACTTTGGCTTTTCACTAATTTTCTTACAATGAGGATACTTACTTAAAATGTTTTCTTACCACTGTTATCTAGGATAAGCATTTATGAATTTCTTTACTATTCACTTTAACTTTCAAAGGGCCCGCCTTTGTGGCTAAATAGAATGATTGTACTTTGTAGAGGAATTAATTTTGTTTCAATACTTTAAACTCACATACATTTTTCTTTGTACTTCAGATAACAAAGGAGGAAGAGCGAGAGAAGAAGTTTTCTAGAAGGCTAAATCACAGTCCTCCCCAGTCAAGCTCCCGATACAGAGAAAATAGGTGATCGGTTCATTGTGCCATTCTCAATATAGTAGCAAGTAACTTCTACTCTTTTACTAGTATAGGAAAGTTCCTTTTCTACCAAGAAAATCTAGGTCAAATTTATAGATTATTAAAGTTTAGAACAGTGCTTGACATATAGAAAACACTTGATAAATATTAATTTTATTATTTTTATTTCTACCTTCACATTCCAGTGGAATCTTAATGTGAGGCCGTTTTCTTGCTTGAAGTTTCTCTTAAGTGTGAATAAATTATTTTTCCCTTGAAGGCTTCAAATGCATTTAGAATAGAATGCATTTGTAGCTGCCTATATTTAAAGATCCCTTTAAAGGGATATTAGAGTGCTTAAACAGAACATACTTATTTTTTTCCCCCAGTTGTTTGACTCTTTCAATATTTATTTTTGGATAGTGGGATGAAGAATTATAATGTTAAAATAATTGTGACTTTTGCATTTAATTAGTTTTCTGTTGTATCCATTTAAAGTTATTTACATAAAATTTTTCATGTATTTCTTTAGAAGTCGTGATGAGAGAAAAAAAGATGATCGTTCTCGTAAAAGAGATTATGATCGAAACCCTCCTCGAAGAGATTCATACAGAGACCGATATAATAGAAGACGAGGACGAAGTCGTAGTTACAGCAGGAGTCGGAGTCGAAGTTGGAGTAAAGAGAGACTGCGTGACAGGGATAGGGATAGGAGCCGGACTAGAAGCAGAAGTAGAACACGGAGCAGAGGTAAATAATACATGTATATGTGCATTTTGTTGGTGGTCTTTTTTGGCATGAGAAAAACTTTGATCTGAAGGTTTTTGTTTCAAATTTGTTAATCTTTTCTTTGTTTCTTTCTGTTTTGATGCATTTTGTGGTCCAAGTGAATGCTTTTTTAAAGTTTCTTTAAAATTTTTTATTTCATGAAAATTAAAATTACATTGAGTTACTACTACACAACCATCAGAATGGGTAAACTTAAAGAGACTGAACATGCCAATTATCGGTGAGGATGGAGATGAACTGAATCTTTTCTGAAAACCGTTTGGCAGTATTTTCAAACCTTAAACATACACCTTCCATATGAACAAGCCATTCAACAGCGAGTATTTACCCAAGAAAATGAAAGCGTATGTCTACCCAAAGACTTGTACATAACTGTTTATTGCAGCTTTATTTGTAATAGCCAAAACTAGAAACAACTTAGCTGTACGTCAACATGTGGATGGAAAAAGAGATGATGAAGTATTCATACAAAAGAATATTACTCAGCAGTAATAAGGAACAGACTACTCATACATGCAACATGGATGAATCTCAGACTAATTAAGCCAACTGAAAGAAGCCAGACAAAATAGAGTGCATATGTATATAAACTTTTAGAAAGTACATACTAATTTTTGGTAACAGAAAGCAAGTCAGTGGTTTCTTAGAGGTGGATTACAAAGGAGCATGAGGAAACTTTTAGGAATGATGAGTATGTCATTATCTTGTTTGTAGTGGAGGTTTCACATGTTTATTACATAGGTCAGAACTTACTAAATTGTACACCTTAAATATGTACACTTTATTGTATATCACATACTTCAGAACTCTAAGAAATGAAAAAATTAAGATGTATATGTTCATGAGAACATGTTATTTCCTACATGTATACATTTTCTTCCAGTATGTATAATTGAAAGGAAGATGTTGCAGGCAGTGAAACAACTAAAATACCTGCGAGTAAAGCACCATTACTCAAGCTTAGATTTTTGTTACTCTTGCAACCTTTTTTGTACATTCACCTTCAGGTTTTAGAAAACACTGTTTTTGGCCTTTTATGATGCCAAAGTTATTATAAGCCCTGTATTTCTTTTTTTTTTTTTTTTTTTTTTAAAGATTTTATTTATTTATTCATTTATGCCCCCCCTTGCTGCTTGTGCTCATTGGGTCAGCTAACCACGCCGTGCGGGCGGGCTTGCCTTTACCAGGAGGCCCTGGGAATCGAACCCGGGGCCTCCCATATGGTAAACGGGAGCCCTACTGATTGAGCCACAGCTGCTTCCCAGCCCTGTATTTCTTGATTAATTCTTTTCTTAGGGGTGTTCCCCTTCTTACATGCATACAAGACCACTCTGTACATTGCTTCATTTGACTTATCTCCTTTCTTGAGATCATATAAAGCCTAGTTAGTTTCTTTGGTCCTGTTTAATATGAAATCCTTTGCTTTTCCTCTTTGCTTGTCCGTTTTCATCTTCAGTAAGTAGTGGTCAATATTAAATCCTACTAGGATCTTTAAATGTACTGTAATTAAATGTTCATCTCAGGGAAAATAAACATGCTTTTACACGCATGTTTTATTTTATGGGTTGAAGTAGTTATGCATACTAAGGTTGTTATGAAGAAAGTAAAAAAATATCTTTTTTTCTAGAAACAGAAACTCCAAGAAAAAGTCAGTTGGAACAGCTTTCTGCTTGTTATTTTAGTTTAGATCATATTGAGTAGAAATAGCTTATCTTGGAACATTAAGGATTAAGTGAACCAATTTTTAAAAGAAAAGGAGGATTGTTCAAAATTTTAAATAGTTTGTCCATGTTTAACAAAATATTACTGTTACTTAGGACTGGAACGTCTTTTTGTTTTGTTTTGTTTTTAATAGACTATAGTTTTATAAATCATTTCTATTTTGTTGCAGAAAGGGACCTGGTAAAGCCCAAGTATGATCTGGATAGAACAGATCCATTAGAAAACAATTATACTCCCGTCTCTTCAGTACCTACCATTTCATCTGGCCACTACCCTGTACCTACATTGAGCAGTACTATTACAGTAATTGCTCCTACTCATCATGGTAATAACACTACCGAAAGTTGGTCTGAATTTCATGAAGACCAAGTGGACCATAACTCTTATGCAAGACCACCAATGCCAAAGAAACGATGTAGAGACTATGATGGTGAGTCTTTTCGACTATTTCATGAAGTACTGAATTAATATTTAATATCAGACTTACCTTTGATATTGGCAGTACTGGGAAATTACTCTTGAGCACCTCATGAATCCCTTAATATTATTGAAACCTTTTTCAGTCATCAGTCATCAGTGTTGAATATCAAGATAGTGTTCATTTGCATGCCAGTATTAATCTATTGTTGTAGTTTTCCAGTCAAGAGTAAATATCTCCTGAAGTATTTTTCAGAGGGAGTATGCTACTGAAACATTGTTGTCAGAACCCACTGGTTCTTGGAATGTAGAAATGAATGGATGTTCCATATAGAATGGTTATTGGCACATAGGTATGGTCTAGAAATGTGAATATCACTGTATCACCTATGTAAAAATTTTATAAGAGAATCTAATACAAGACTTTAAGAATTAAAATTTTGTAAATAATATTAAAACTGTAGCTGTATTCTTAAAGTTTTATGTGAGCAGTTTACATGACAAAATGACAAAATATGACAAAAAAGTTTGATAGCTTTCTAGCTAGGTATACATAATTTGGTGGTATATATCTTTTAAAATGTGTGTGTAGATATATTATCACTTGTTAATAGTGGAATTAGCATAAAGCTTTTGTGAAATGGGTATTTCTATTAAAAATGCTTACATCTAAAATATCATATTTGGGTTAACTTAGAGAAAATTTATATATCCGTGCTTTTCACATTTCTTATTTTTCCTCACAGAAAAGGGTTTCTGTATGAGAGGAGACATGTGCCCTTTTGATCATGGAAGTGACCCAGTAGTTGTAGAAGATGTGAATCTTCCTGGTATGCTGCCTTTCCCAGCACAGCCTCCTGTTGTTGAAGGACCACCTCCTCCTGGACTCCCTCCACCTCCACCAATTCTTACACCCCCACCTGTGAATCTGAGACCCCCAGTGCCACCCCCAGGTCCATTACCACCCAGTCTCCCACCTGTCACAGGTAAGTAAATATGTTTGTTTGCCTCTATTTATGGTCTGTCTGTTCATAGTCTTTTTTTTTTTTTTTAAATACAAGAAATGAGTTTGATACTTGCCTATGTTAAAATTATCTAAACTAATCTTTATAGATACCTGCTAGAAGCTAAGAGGCAGGTACTCCTATTTGGAATACCCTGACTTTGTAGGCTATGCCAAACCACATAACTAAGGTTTGGAGTGGACCTAAATTATGTATGTCCTTGACAAACCTGTTTGAAATATATTAAAAGGATATTTAGTCTGAGAAAACTAGTTTAGTTGTAAGAGTTTGGTGATTGTAGAAATGAATAATGGAAATACTGTGTTTGGATGTACAGTAACTTATTTTATTTGTTTGCTTTCAGATGATATTTCTTATTCTTTGGTTTTGACAGGACCACCCCCTCCACTTCCTCCTTTGCAGCCATCTGGCATGGATGCTCCCCCAAACTCTGCAACCAGTTCTGTTCCCACTGTAGTAACAACTGGCATTCATCATCAGCCTCCTCCAGCTCCACCCTCTCTTTTTACTGCAGGTGCAGTTTTGACCCTTTCTATACTCATTAGATAATATAGTAAGAAAATTTAAAATGTCCAGGGAGTGAATTGCTCTATGACAATGTTGCCCAGTAAAATTATACAGAATGCAATATAGACATGGTGAACATACATTAATTGTAAGTCATCAGCTATGATTTTTTTGAGGAATTGAGTTATATTTTCTTTTTAAAAATAACATTTTTTATTTTTATAAAATAGGATATATCTAACATGTTAGTTATATATTAGTAATATGTTCTATCGTTTTTGTATTAATAAAAAAATTACCAAGTGGAGTTTTATAATTGTTTTTTAATTACAGTTTTTGTATTACCAGATACATATGATACAGATGGCTACAATCCTGAAGCTCCAAGCATAACAAACACTTCCAGACCTATGTATAGACACAGAGTGCATGCACAAAGGCCTAACTTAATAGGACTTACATCAGGGGATATGGATTTGCCACCCAGAGGTACTATGATTAATCTTTCTTTTTAGAGTTTTCATAATATTGAGAGTGGCAAAACATTTGTAAAGAACAGACAGTCTTGTATTTATTGGGCTTGAGTAAGGGGTGGTGATTATGTTTATTCCCTAAATCCTTTGGTCTCCCTTGAGAAAAGATAATTTGTAGTTCCCTGTTTGTGGTATTGGTGACACTTTTTTCTACCATCCAGTGGGAAGGGAATTTCTCAACAGTACATATTTTCTCAGGTAGTTGGTTTTTTTTAATTTGTATTTTGTATGATTCTTAATCTTAATTGGTTTGTCTAAACTCTTGAAAGTAACACTTTATAATTTCAGAAGAGAACTCTTTCCCAGTTTGTATAATATTATCAGCTATAGGAACTTACACTTTTTACATATTTTATTTTTGTTTACTTTTTACATATTAGAATTTGATATTGGTTGACTTATTGTTAAAGCAAAAGGAATACTATTTTAGGAGGTGACTCATTATATTTTAAAATTTTTCTTAGAGAAGACAGGCTTTTTCATAAAATTTCTAAAAGGAAGAAGACAGCTGATACAGTCATAAGCCAGGGCAGCATAAATGCTATACTAGAGATGCAAAGTGATAGGGAAGAGTTAGAAGAAGAGAGTTCACATTAATTTGAAAGACGTAGCCTTGCTACAGATAACATTTGATATAGGGAATCGAGAGATTGTCAGACGTAATAGAAAATATTGTGTGAACTATTAACTTTCCTCCCAACCAGTTCAACTAACTTTCAAATCCCATTTTCTTTCCTAGTTAGAAAAAAAATCATTCCTCATCAATCATGAATAAAATTCCAACTTAAATAGTAGCAGTTAATGCATAATGTGGTTTAGTGAATTTGTCATTACTTTGCATTTCTTAATTTGTTCCTTGGAAGCCAACTGTTTAAGGTACTCCGAGCATCTGCCTAGAGTATTCAAGGAATCTTTTTATTTCCAAGGAACCTTTTGTGATGGAAGTATGTGGAAAATTTTAATTCAGATTTAAATCCTCTTTGAGATCATAGGACTTTTAATGTAGACCTCCACCTTCTTTTTAATTCTCCTTGAGGCATTGCAATAACTAGCATTAACAACAGCAGAAAAAACATGTTTAACAGTTATATGCAGATTACTTATAATTGAAAAGTAGTGACTTGAGATTGTGGCTGTTTATGGTGTTTATCCATCCCCCAAACCTCCCCATTCTCTACCACAGGAAACCGCTCCCTTGCCCCTTTTCTTTCTATGACTTACTACTTGGCATTTATTTCCTTTAAATTATACCATACTTCTTGCTCTTACTGGGGCTTCTACTTTGTCCTCTCTCACCTGCTCTGGCGTAGCTTAACTGTATGCCACCACAGATGAATATTTATTAGACCCATTCCAAAGCTAGGCCAATTTCTGGTTGTGATAAACGGAAGGAAGAGTGGTCAAACCTTTTGCATATAAAGCTATCCTGAAGAGCTTGGAGTTATGGTAATTTTATCTCCAACTGCCTATAATTACAAGTAACAGGAAGAGACCCTATCAAGAGACATGTCTGGCATACCTATTTACAAATTGGAATGTCTTTTCTCACAGAAATATTGTTGAAAATAGTGATTATTTTAGTACTGTTCTTTAGATAAATGATGGACTATTGTTTTGATGGATTAGGAATCTGTTCTCCATTAATAACATTATTTTTGTGAACCAGATGACTAATTTAGCAATCCATTCAAATTGAAGCTTTACTATATTTCCTTATCTTTTTTCAGTAGCTGACTGCCCACCGCCAGTATGTGCTCATCTATTCCCCATTTGGGTTTGAAATTTACTGCCCTGGATTCTAACAGATTCTTGAAGGAAATGTTACACAAACATGATTTTATAATGGTTAGAATCATGGTCATTAGTGGTTTTGTTATGTAATTATTATACATTACTAATAGCCTCTAGATGACCTTAGTTTAAATTTGTCGTAGACTGTTGTATGGTAATTGTATTTTTATGCTTAATATTTTAGATCTTGAAGGGAAATTATCATTATTAAACAATTGAAAAAAGTTTTAGGGCCTTTGAGGCCATGGAATTAAAGTACAAATGTGAAAGTGACCAGGACTCCTGATAATTGTTCTTTCCAGATTTCTAAAGAGGTAGAGAACTTGATAAAAGCTCCCATGATTGGAAATAGGTATGAGAAAAGGTTAAGTAGTTCACAGCTACTGGGGAAAAAACACACTATTGCCTCTTTTCGTGAACCTTCAGATCAAGAAAATATATGCACGTGCACACATACATATACATACATATATTTTTTAAAGGATTTTAGGTGGCTCAAAGACTGTAAAAAGGGCAGTGAACTGGGCTTGGGAGGCTATTTAGGTAGAATAAGTCCTTCAGAATTGGTTTTATGGAGATAACACTAGGCAAAGAAGCTGCAGTTTGCATTGTGTTTCACCAATACAAGATTCTGAATATTTCTTTCCACCTGTTCTGCTGTGGAGATGTAGAATAAGTCTAAGTTAGCCAGAGAAAGGGTTAAAGTGGGAAGTGAATACGATTTAAGTTTAATGGAAAGAATTGGCATTTAGTAATTTATTGGATTGTGGGAACTTAGAATGGGAGTTAATTGAAGAGGGTGCAATTAAAACCACTTGGTTTCTGCCTTGGATTATTGGGCAGATGATATCTTTCATTGAGAGAACATATTTTGTAGAAAGATATATTTAGTTTTGGAAGTGTTTAATTTATGTCCCCATGCATCATTTGAGTAGAAATGTCCAGGGGAAGATAGGATATGGATATCAGAGCCCCATGTGAGACAGCAGACTAGAAAATAGTGTGTATAGAACAGTGGTCGTAAAGGAAGGTGGAAGGAGACATACCCAAATCTCCAGGCCTGACTTCCTAATTTAGATAGGTGCCAAAAGCCTTTCTTATGTGATTCCAATATTGCCTCCTCTGCGCACCCAGCCCACCCCCCCAACACCCCAAGAATCACTGAAAGAGATAAATAAAGCGATGGCAATAGATGAGATGTCTTAGGAAGATGGTATAGACAGGGGTTCTTAATAAGGGGTCTGTGAGCCTTAAAGGAAATTAAAAAAAAAAAACACACATTTTTGTGGAGGGGATATGTTGGTTTGGGTGTGATATATTTATTAAATAACACTCAGTATAGTGTGGACTTGGTCAGGGGTCTATGGTTTTCACCTGACTGGTAAAAGGGTCCATGGAACAAAAAAGGTTAAGAACCCCTGGTATAGAGTGAGATGAGAACATCCAAGCAAGTAATCTGAAGACTGCCAACAATGAAGTAGTGGACAGAGAAAGGGAGAACTTATACAGGACACTGAGAAAAGAGATGGAAGAAAAAAAGCGGGAGTTACCCCCATGACATAAATTGAAGAAAGGTAGCCTGCAACCATAAGCTACATGATGATTGAGCAAGTCATAGCCTACAGGCTTGGAGGCAGCCCATCCCCTCCCAAGAATGTACAGAGGAGCCATATAGCAGTGGAGCAGATAAGGGCCTTCACCCCTTCCGGGCCCAGGCACCACCAACTCTTCCCGCATTCCAAGAATACCCTACCTTCTAGCCCACTACTCCCTAGCCATTTGGCCCCAGGCTGTACTCAGTTTCCCTGCCTATTGATGTACTGTATAAAGTCATATCCACCATCTTCCAGGGGCAGGCTGAAGTCTATTCTTCAGACCCACTCCATTGGGAGAGCTTCTCAACAACTTCCATAAAAAGCAGGTGTTTAGGGAGTTCTGAAAATCAGGAAGGAGAGAAAGGTGACCAGTATCAGATGCTCCTGTTAGGAAAGTAAAAAATGGACTGAGAAGGAGTCATAGGCCTAAGCAACAAGTTAGGACATCAGCAATTTTGGCATTACAATTTAAGTGCAGTAATTGGGAATAGCTGCCAGTTATCAAAGGCTTAGGAAACAACTGGGAGGTAAAGAAGCAGAGATAGCAAGTGTAAACAACTCTCATGAAATGACTAAGAGAAGGAGAGAGAAGGCTGTAGCTGGAGGGGAAAGTGATTTCACGATTAAGTTTCTTTTTCTTTTAAGTTGGAATAATTTGAGCATGTTTAAGTGTTGATGGGAGGTAGCAGTGTAGAAGAAGTTGAAGATGGAGGAAAGCTGCACTTGGACATTGGTTTTGGTAGCTCTGTATATATAGGATCAATTGATGGCAGGAGAAGGTAGAAATAGAAGTCTAGTTAGAACAGTAATCTAGGTGAATAGTCACACAAGTTTGTATTTAGGCAATCTCAGCAGGAAATTAGAGGAAATACATACAAGATGAATTGAAGGGATGAGGGAGAGGTATGAATCAAATGTGACTGACTGGGGTGGTTGGCAAAAAAGGACTTTCATTAAAGAAATTTTTAGCAGAGATTTTAAAAGGTTTAATATTAAGATAACTTGAACTTTATATATATTAGCTTTGAGGTACCTATAGCATGTCCAGAAGATGGCCCAGAAAAAAAAGGCAAGAAATGAGAAATTTGGGATTGGTCCTCAGAGCAGTTAGGGTCCTGTGTAGAGTTCATAGTTGGAGCCATAAGAGAGATTGTGCTGAAATGAATCCTAAGTTCTTTTGGTAACTTATATGTTTAGAAATATGTAAAGATGGGATTTTATACAATCAATTCATCCATCTTTAAAAAAGGAATATTAGAATTATATTTTTCCATGTGGATTAATAAAGTTTGGTGTCATTTGGAAATAACAGGTTAAATGTACTATGATCATTGTCCTCCATGTAAGTAAATGTTGAAGTAGCAGGTATTTACATGTATTTTGCACTGCATTTTCTCCTGACATCCATTTTTGTGTAGGTCTTGAATATTTTCCTTCTCTAACTCACATGCATTAGTTATGTTAATATGTTGATGTTTCAATAAGCAGTTCACTTTAATTGCAAGTCTACTAAATTATAAATTCTCAAAGAAAGGTCACTGGATTAGTGTTTAAATTTTTTTTTTTTTTTTTTTACTGGGAGGTTCCGGGGATCGAACCCAGGTCCCTCCTTATGGGAGACAGACGCCCAACCATTTGAGCCACATACGTCCCCCAGTGTTTAAATTTTGAAAATCTTTAGGTTGTATATTTAATTTCAAAATTTGCCTATGGCAGGTTTGACTGCCATATAAAGGTCAGAAGTAAATACTTTTGAGAAAATTATAAACTTGATAGAACCTGAAGATAATTGATTTGTTATTTAATTGTGTATTTGTTTACTTGTGAAAGTGATGGCAGATGGGAACATTATACATTTATT
Organism: Tolypeutes matacus; assembly: GCA_026826555.1. Classification (NCBI taxonomy): domain Eukaryota; kingdom Metazoa; phylum Chordata; class Mammalia; order Cingulata; family Chlamyphoridae; genus Tolypeutes; species Tolypeutes matacus. The sequence goes on from JAKSZT010054334.1 coordinate 26,891,688, forward strand.
TCTATCTCTACAAAAATATATATTTAGTCAAAAGGCCAAAAGTTTGTTTTCTGTAGGGATTTTAGAAAGTAGCCATGATACTCAGAAAATATTAATCCATGGTTTGTTTCTTTTGTTTTGAAACAGAAAAGCCTCCTAATAAAAGCAGTATGAGGATAGTAGTGGATTCAGAATCGAGGAAAAGAACCATTGGTTCTGGGGAACCTGGAGCTCCTCCAAAGAAGACTTGGTTTGATAAGTAAGAGAAAATTGAGGGATTTTATTGTACACTAATTTTTAGGATCATTGAAATATTAACAGTACAGTATTATCCTTCAAAAAGAGGAAACGTTTCACATTAATTCAGTTCTGTAGGCACCCTCCAACTTAGAGTGTAAATTTTATAAGTTAGTTGCCTGGTACTTGCAAGGCATTTTCTTTCGTTCTTTTTTTTAAAATTATTTTAGATTTTTTAAAAAACAGTTTTATTAATACATATTAACAAAGGGATTTTCTTATAGGAACAGTATAGTGGTTTAGGACACAATTTATCCTGTCTTCCTTCTCCTTCCCTTCTTGCCAAAATCCTTTCTTATACATGTGGTTGAATATTAGAAAAACAGGGTAGGTGTGAGCCCATCATCATGGCAAGGAAGTGTGGGTTGGGTCTGAGAGAAGACTTTAGCATGTAGACAGTCCTATTAAGAGATGGAAAGGGCTTCTTTGAGGAGGGGGTGTGGCTGCTGGTTAGGTACTGAAGTTGTCGAGAAAGGAGAGGGCCTAGGGAATTAGAATATTGCTGTGTGATGATTCACTTATAAATTTGCATGCTTGAGGAGAGTCTAGAATCACAATTATAAAGCTTTAACATCTGTTTAATAATGAATAAGGTCTAGTTCTGGCTTTGCCTTTAATTCCGTCATCTAAGACAAGCAATGTAACTTCTCTGGCCACAGTTTGTCATTTTTTAAGTGTTAAATGTTTGTTCTATAGCTCTAATACTTTTTTTAAAAGCTGCAGAGAGGTTGTGGCAGTCATCCCTTGCTTTTAATCAAAGTTTAAAATTGGGTATATTTCAATAAGCTAGCTTTTGCCAAAATGGAGCAAGCAAATTGCTAAGAATTAAAGAAGGGTGGATAGGAAGCGGAAAGTAACAAATTATATGGAAGAACCTTTTTTTCTCACTTGGTTTCCATGAATGATGTCACCCCTACTAATTTGGAAACCTTGTTGTTTGGGGGGAAATTTAAGCTTCCTTTATCAACCAATAATTTCAGTTTGGGAAGAAAATTGGAACTTAATTGGACATTTGTTTTGCATGTAAAAACTTTATTTCTTTGTAATTGATTGGAATCAGGATTTTTAAATGTATTAATTTGATTTTTGTTGCAGACCAAATTTTAATAGAACAAATAGCCCAGGCTTCCAGAAGAAGGTTCAGTTTGGAAATGAAAATACCAAACTTGAACTTAGAAAAGTTCCTCCAGAATTAAATAATATCAGCAAGCTTAATGAGCATTTTAGTCGATTTGGAACCTTGGTTAACTTACAGGTAAGAGCTATGAAATGATTCTGTTGTATTTGTTAATTTTTTTGGAAATTTAATATATTAAGATAACTTTAGTATAGAAATATGGAAATTTTGCTAATAAATTTGGAAAAATAGGTATGAAATGAAATAAATTTTGAATAAGTTTTTTACTTTCAGAAGGCAGGATTTTTTTTTTTTCTCTTTTAAAACACATTTAATTTGCTTCCAACTTCATAATTGAAGTACAGTCAACTGCATATATTTAAAATATACAATCTTGTCAATTTTGACATAGGTGTATACCCTAATGAAGCCATCACCACAAACCAAGGTGTATCAGTCTGCCAAAGGGCTTCCAATGCAAAGTACCCGAAATCTGTTGGCTTTATAAAGGGTATTTATTTAAGGTAAAAGTTTACAGTTACAAGGCTGTAAAAAGTCCACCTCAAAGTTGGTTTGTCAGCAAAGTCAGTTGCCACATGTTGAAACAAGACGGTCTGCTGATCTCTGGCTGGTCTCTGCCTCTTGAGGTTTCATGCTTAAGCGAAGTCTTCTCTTCTCCTGGCGTAGGACTTGTCTCTCAGGGCTTCCTTCATCAGTCTTGGCTCTTTTCCAAAGGTCAGCTGTAAGGTATCAGTCAAAATGGTTCATCTTGTTCCAGGACTTTAGCTATTTGAGCCTTCTTTCTGTCACATGGCTGGAACAAAAATGACAGAGCTCTCTTCCTGTGTGTGTGTCTGTTCCTTTGAGTCCTTTTATATCAACCTAGCAAGGGGGTGGGGACTCAACCTGAGTCCCATCTTACTGAAGTACTCGAACCAAAGCCCTAATCTTAAATGAAGATAACTCAACATGGGAGACAGATATATAAACAAGTAACCAAAATATAAGTCAAATTTTAATGTGTTCTCAAGGAAACTTTTGGAAGTGACGGATATATTTATTACCTTGTTTTATGAATACCCGCCCCCCAAAAGAAAGAGGAGTAGAGTAGTTTACAAGCATATTGAGTTATCTTCTTTTTTAAAATTTTTTTAACTTTATTTTTAAAGAGGTTTTAGATTACCAAACATATGGACAGATCAAAGATTTAAGACTCTGTGACATATTTAATGGGTATAATGCTGATTATAGGTTCAAATAAAAGGAGTAGAAGAATCATGTGTAGGGAAATTATAAATGAGTCTAACTCTGTTACATTGAGGAAATAGGTTATCATATTTTCCAAGGTAAGGCCCACTGATGGGATGCTCATTTTATGGGGTTGTGTGGCTTGCCTATAGTGTCCAGATGTCACTAGAGCCCTCGGGAGCACCCCTGTTTGAGGCAAGGCAGGAGTTTTGATTGATCATCAGCAAAGGTGAAATCACATTCTGTAAAAGTAATAGATTTTAGTTCCTGTTTTTGAAAACCATTTCAACAGCAAAAATTCAATAAAATTCTTTTTGCCACTTCTGTGGTGGCTTGAATTTAACAAATACTTTTGGGGCCCAAATAACCTTGTAATCCATCAGTTTTTTAAGCATTTACTTTTTCCACTGCCACTTTTGCATATCCTTTAAGATAAATGTCAGTGTAATTTGTATTTGACCTTACCTAACATTATACCTTAGTTTGGGTGCCTATAACTTGTACAGTTATTTGCTATTGAGTTTTCTATTATGTGATATGTTGAGAGTGTTGAAATATGTTGGGCTTCACTGCTCCTCACTCCAGAGTTTGTGTAACATTGTTGTTTTCAACTGAAATAATTATCTCCCATAATCTGATAAAATTAATACATTTTAGATGGTAGAGCTCATCTAGAGTTGATATTTTGGGAAATTTTGTTTTCTTGCCGTTTAAAATATACTGTTATAAAAGTAATAGATGAAAAACTATGTGCTTATTTGAGGTGGGGCAGTGGAAATATATACAGACTTTAAAGGAAATGTTTCCCATCAACTCTTTGTGCCCTCACATTCCCCTCCCCATTTGATAATTACATTATTAACAACTTACTGCCAGTCTAAATTTTTTTGTTATGCATTTCTGTAATAGATCTATCATTCAATACACAAACTTTAGAAAAAAACATGGGCTCATACTATACATATTACTCTGTAGTTAGTATTTACTTAATCCGAATCAATCTGATCTACCACATTTCAATCTAACTATAAAATATTCTCAGAGCATTCTTTTCCCCACACAATTCACCACAGTGGTAATATTAAAATGTTAAAACTTTTTGAAGCTGATGGTCAAGAACATGGTATTTAATTATTGCTTCAAATTGCATTTTCTGAATTACTGGTGAGGTTAATACCTTCTCTTTACCACCCCTTTTGCTATATCTGCATACCATCTACATTATTATTTATGAAGTATATGTTTGGGGTTTTTTTGAGGTACCAGGGACCGGGGATTGAACCCAGGACCTCATATGTGGGAAGCTGACACTCAACCACTGAGCCACATCGTCTTCCCTGAGTTGGATTTTTCTATTGTTTTGCGTGTTGTTTGCTTGTTGATTTTTCAGGAGGCACCAGGGACCAAACCCAGGACCTCCCATGTGGAAGGTGGGTGTTCAACCACTTGAGCCACATCCACTCCCTTGAAGTATATGGTTTTTTTAAAACTTTTTAAAAAAAACTTTAGCTTCATTGTAAGTAAAAATATTAGCTAAATTCTTGATAATTTTAAATTCCACTAAATGCATAATTAGCTACCTAAAATGTCCTTCAGAATAGTAGCTAATATTTTCTGAACACTTATGATATACTCTCTGTTTTACATGAATTTTTATTTCATTCTTAAAAACAATTACATAGTGGGTACGGGTATTATCCCCACATACGGAAGAGGAAACGGAGGCACAGAAAGGTTAAATAACTTGCTCATGCTAATGTAAGCTGGTACTCAAGGTTTGGAGCAGGCAATTTGACTCATAGCTCATGCTCTTAATCTCTATTCTTTATTGCTTTACACCATCAGTGGTTTCTGTGGCACACTATGGGGAACACTTATTGTTGAAAGAACAGGAAATTGAAACAAAAAGCCTGAATTTACTATTTAAAGTAGTCTACAGAATCATTTATTTATTGAATCTCAGTTTCCTCTTATAAAATGTGGTTGATGCAGTTAAATAAGTTTCTTTTTTTATTAAGTTTTCTCGTTCTTTATACTGTTTTGAGAATTACAAATTTACAAATACAGGATATTGTACTGATAGGTTTTTCTTTAATTTCTAATTAGAGATCATTCCTTTCAAAGTAGTTTTCTGCCTTCCTCTGACTGTGGGTCCTGGCCATGCCATTCATTGACAGGAATTATTTCTCATAGTATTAAAATTGGGAGAAAAAAGTGAAACATTCTTCATGTCCTGTATAAAACATCTGTGTGGTCAGTATTCTCTGTTAAGTGCTATATAGAGTTGTCTCTCATGTCACTGTGAACAATTCTTGATTACCATTTCTAGATTGGGAGGATATTGGAGTTAGAACTCTTAAAAGAAGGCTATGGGGGAATGGACGTGGCTCAAGCAATTGAGCGCCCACCTTCCACATGGGAGGTCCTGGGTTCAGTTTCTGGTGACTCCTGAAAAAAAAAAAACAACAAGCGAAACAAATGAAAAACCAGCTTGGGAGGCTTAGTGGTGGAGTGGTTGAGTGGCTTCTCACATACAAGGTCCAGGTACTAGCCCCCAGTTCCTCAGAAAAAAAAGAGAAAAAGGCTATTGTAATAATCTAGGTGTAAGGAAATGTAAAGATAGAATCTAATTTGGAAAAACCAGTATTTCATTTCTTCAGGAATTTTACTGGATGAAGTGACAGATTCTTTTGGAAATTCACTGTCTTAATATCTTAAATCTTAGGTTGCTTATAATGGTGATCCTGAAGGTGCCCTTATCCAGTTTGCAACATATGAAGAAGCAAAGAAAGCAATATCAAGTACAGAAGCAGTACTGAACAATCGCTTTATTAAGGTCTATTGGCACAGAGAAGGAAACACCCAACAGTTACAAACTACTTCCCCAAAGGTAAGAGAGAAGTTTGTGTAAATTTAAATGCTTTTCTTAGAAAGTTCTTAGCATAGTGTTTAAGAGCCCGAGGCATTTGTGTCAGACTTGAGTTCAGATCCTGACTGTTACCTGAACGGACTTAAAGAGTTACTTAATCTCTCTAGCCTGCTCTCTCTCTTAATTGTGACGTTAATCCCTAGTTTCGAGAATTATGATATGATATATATAAACATGTAGAAGAGTCCCTTGAAAATAGGAAGTACTTGGTAAATAGCTATACATATTCCAGAAATATATATATACACACATATACTTCAGACTATGGATTCATTTTGGAAAGTCTTCTTTTCTCAAGTTCTGTTTCTTTCAGTAAATGAAAGAATCAATCAATATATAATGTTAGATTGTTTGTAGAGGTGTATTGCAGCAATTTATTTTTTGGTTTAACTTTTGATTTCTCGCTTTTAAAAAAACAGACAAGGTAGTGAAGGGTGGATAACAAAATGAGTAAGTTATTTTATGCAAAGAAAACATCTATATAGATGTGTGAAGGAAATTGGAAGGGGGTTAGGTTTTGATTACAAGTTGCATTTTAAAACATCTTTTTGTATGGGCAATTTAGTAACATATAACTACAAAGGTTATTTTTTCTACACTAATGAGCAGAGCACCTTGTTTAAAATTTTTTTCTTGTTCTGAGGTAATGCAGCCTTTAGTCCAGCAACCCATATTGCCTGTTGTGAAGCAGTCAGTCAAAGAGCGTTTGGGTCCAGTACCTTCAAGTAATATTGAACCTGCAGAAGCCCAGAGTGCCAGTTCAGACCTTCCTCAGGTAAGTAAAAGTTCTTATCATCAAACCTGTCACATAGTAGGTTCTCAGTCAATTAGTTTCCCTTAATGATTTGAATTATAGTTAAATTTGTATATATTTTATACAGAAATATGATAGTCTTTACATTATTTGAATCTCACCTGTTGAATTTTTTTTTACCATTACTATAACATTTTCACAGCCTCTGCTTTTCCTGTAGTATTTGAATGTTAAATTCTTCTCTATAGGTAATAGTTATTCATGAGAAAGATTTCCCTCTCACTTTGTGGAAGAGAGATATTTCAGCAAAGTTGCCTGAAAAGTGAAATTCAGTACATTAAATCATATTTTTCTCATCATCCTTTTTTACTTAATTAAAATTCTATTCCAGAGATAATTGTACATTAGACTGAATTGAAAGCTTTTAGGACGGAAAAGCTTAAACATCAGATTAAAGCAAACTTGACATACTGTTTCAAATACTTATGTAGTGCTCTCAGAACTTGCATCACTTATTCCTGACTTTTTTCTCCATATGCCATTCCCTTTCCACTCCCTTCTACACTTGAGTGGCAATTTCTTGTTTCTACACTCATTTTCTGAAATTTAGCTTTCCTTTGTCTCCAGATGCCTCAGCATTTGCTGTGTGAACTAGAGTTAGGATGTAGTACCCTTCTTAGCTAATGGGTGCCACCTTATTAAAATAGTCCCTAGAAAACTCCTGAAAATAAGGTACTCCGGTTCTATAAAAATCATGCAGAATGTAAATAGGGTAAATTATTAGTTATATTTTTAAAATCCCCATTTCTAAATATCCTAAATCACCACCATGTGCAGTATTTCCTTGGATATAAAACAAAGATACTTTAGCTTATTTTTAAGCTTGAAAAGCAGGCAAATATTTTACTTGCTCAAATCTAATATTTAAAATGTTCAGACTCTTTATTTGTTAACATAGTAGGAGTCTAAGAATTTATGATTCTATATTAGTGGAAGGGACCTTACCAATCACCTAATTCAAGCTACTATTTTATATAATTTTTCATGATTAATATTGGATTGTTTGTCTTTTTGTTTCTCCGCACACATTTTCTTTGTCTGTCTCTCACTCTCTTAAATCCTCCCAACATTTTGTGATTACCCTCAGTATACTCATTGACTTCGTATATATTAATCTAATCAGAATGTTCAAAATCCCAGCAGATCTTTATATGTTTGGGGAAACACTGAATATGTCCATTTTAATTTTTTTAGAATGTAACTAAGTTATCTGTGAAGGACAGGTTGGGTTTTGTATCAAAGCCATCTGTTTCAGCAACTGAAAAGGTAAGAAGAATAGCATGATGTGTTTGTCTTGGCTTCATAAATGTTTTCAGATGGCACTTTAATTTAAAATTTTTTTTCATTGTTCCAAGCTCTTCTTAATAATACCTGTATCTTATTCCTACCTTTTTGCTTTCCATTTGCTGAAAAAGAAAAATATTTGCCTTTTTAAAAAACTTTTTTGCATCAGCATTTTTGTACTTGACTTTTGCTATGTTTCCATGTGCTCCATTCTTTTTGTTTTGTTTTACTTTCCTTTATTTTCTTTCAGAGATATTGTACTTTTATTTTTCAAATTCTGCAGCCTAATAGAGCCATGGATTAGGAATTTTAGCTGGGTTTGAGTTCTGACTCCTCACTAACAGCATGACGTTGGGCAGTGCTTTTAACCTCTCTGAATCTTTTTCCTTCTTGGCAAAATGGTGATGGTAACATTTGTCTTGCTCACAGGGATTTGTGAGGATCTAATAAAATCATTTATTTAAAAGTATTTTGTAAACTGGAAAGGATGATGTAAATGTAAGTTTTTATTTGTTACTAACAATTATTGATGTAGCCTAACAAATAATAAATTTAGTCATTTCTTTTTTAAATGGAGATAGAGATTAAGTTAAGACCATTTGTGGAGCTAACTAATAGTTCTGTATAAAAGTGTTATTTTTTCTGTTTATGTATGAGTGAATGCCCTGAACTTTAGTCTTTATACTCTGAGGTATGTGAAATCACAGAATATTGCATTAAATAATCTTTCTCATTTCTGTATCCTTATCTTAAAGAAAGCTACAGCCCAAATCGTTTTATGGTTTGACCTATATACACAGTGAATTACTGAGCCAAGACTGGAATCTGGGTCTTCTATTTTCCATGGCTCTTTCCATTATGAAGATTACAAAGGAAATGGGCTTCATAGGCAAATAGAGCATCCTGTGAGACAGCTGACCTGTTTTCAATGAATCCTCAGTATAGTGTTTTTCTTATTTATTGTTTTCAGCTTTGACAGTTCTAGAAATTTTAATCTGAATCTCATTCTGTATATCAGGCTTTCCTCTTGGACATCTCAGTATTACTTCAGGTATAACAGATCTAAAATGAATTCATTATTTCTTATATAATTTAGTGTCTCCTACCCCAAACTCTGTGATACCACCATTTTTAAAGTTATACAGTCTGAAAGCTTTAGAGTCATTTACTTGCTTTTGTAATACACTTTCTTTTTTCTACCACCTTCAGTACCCTAACCTCTGGGTGCAGTATATACTAGCTGCCATCCTCGAGTTCTGTTCCTTTAGTGTGCACGGCCACTATCTTACTCTCAGGCTTATTTTAATGTTAAATTATTGCAGAAACTGTCCATTTCTCTGCTTTACTTTCTTTAATTACTTTTCTTGATTCAGAGTCTATCAAACCTAAATTTTCCTGGTTCTGATACTTCAGTGGTCTTTTCCTTCTACACCAGGGAGTACTTTTCTGCTCATTGCCCTTGCCTTTTCTTCCTCTCTCCCCTCTCCCTTGTTATTAGTGGTTTTTCCATATAGTGACTCCTACCTTTCCTCTGAGTTTTCTATATTGAGTCTATGCTGTTAGTAACTTTAGCAGTACCTATTTCCTTTGATAACCTTTTTTCTTCTTGATAACAAGTAGCTCAGGAATAAAAAAAATACTGTAAGGTCTGCTATACAAGCAATTCTGGGGATATCTGATTAAGTTTAGGGTCTGCTTATGTCAAGTGTTGGAATCTGAAATTGAAGCCTGCACTAATCATAGCTTTAACAAAATTGTTACAGTATATTTTGCTATGTTTTCATTATTACTTTTAAGATGTTTTATATACTTTTAAATCAAATAATTATTTGGTAGTATGACTTTAATAATATAGTTACCACTAAATCAATTCATAAAAAATCACTAATAATTATGGACAATTTATGAAAAAAAAAATTACTTATTAAATACTGTAGAGAATCTAAGGCAAAAATGATGTATACAAATGTCCAGGTATCTTCAGTTAACCTCTTTACAGAGCGGCATTTTATTTTTGTTTAGTCTTGATTCTATTTTTTTTAATGCATTGGCCTGTGTCAGGATTATTAGCTCCAATTTTTCTTAAAGAAAATTATGATTTATTTTAAATTATTTGCTTTCCTGAACTTTCTTGGAACTGGTCTATTGCAGCAAAAATTGATTATTGAGTGTACATTTTTTTTTATTTGATGTTAAACTATTTCTTTGCAAGATCTTTAATCCCTTTGTTACTTTTAAGCTACTTAGCATTCTTGAAAGAAAGGAAACTGCTAATTCCTGAAAATATTTTATAAAATTAACTTTAAAATCTGTGGCTCTTGCCAGAAATCCTAGTTAACATTTGCTATATAGATGTGCTGTTTTAAGAGAATATCATGAATTGAGATCATTTCATCTTTACTGAAAAGATGAATATTTGCTTAATATTAAAACTGGTTAGGTAATTACCAGTCTTAAATATTAAAACTTAGTAATTGCATTAATAAGTTTCTTAGACATAACTTCTTAGATACTGTATTTTCATTGCATAAAGCAAGGTACTTCTGCTTTAGAAACCTGTAGAGCTAGCTTATTGTAAGTGTGGCTGTAAAGCATCATACCCGGATTTCTTTTGTATTTGATTCTAACTTAGACATTGGTTGCTGAAATATGATACTTGGGTGACATCTTTTGTAGTAATTTTTACCAAAAACTTCCTTTCTTTCCATTTTTATTTAGAGAGAAATGGCTGTTTTTCTTTCTTTACAAGTACTGGTAGTAGTTATGGCTGATAATATTTTACATAGGAAATAAGATGAGGGGGTGTTAATGGGTTATAACTGCTACTTCTTTAGGGGATTGGTTTTTGTTTGGGGAAGTAAGAGGTATTAGTAATATATATTTTGAAAACACAGCACTTGGTACTTCTCAATAAGTTTATGACTACAATATAACTTTGAGTATAACAAAACCTGACAAAGATATTATATAAAAGGAAAATTACAGGGTACTACCTCTCATAAACATAGGCACAAAAATACAAAACAAAATAATAGCAAATGTCCAGTGATATATAAAAAAGTTAGTACATCATGGCCAGATAGGATTTATTCCACAAAGGTAAGATTATATTAACATTTGAAATTCAGTTTAGTTCACCAAGTTAAATAAGGGGGGGGTGTGTGGAAATAAATCCATATAGATCATCTCGATAGATAAAGAAAAAGTATTTAATGAAATTTATTATACAGTTATATTAAAGACTCTACAAGTTAGGAAAGGAAGGGAACTTCCCTTAATCTGATAAAAGATATCAACAGCTAATATTCTCAGTGATGAGAAACTAGATGCTTTCCTCCTGAGATCAGTACCATAGCAAGGATATCCCTTTCATGCATGTACTGGAGCACCTAATGAGTAAAATAATAAAGAAAAATAAATAAATGTTATAAAGATTGGAAAGGAAGAAACAAAACTGTATTTACTCACAGATGGCGTGAATATATGTGTAGAAAATCCCAAAAATTTCACAAACAACTAGAATTAATAAGTGTAAGGTCACTGGAAATGCTGTCAGAATGTAAAAATATAGCACATGCAGAAACCTGTGTAGAAAATAGAGAAGATGTGGTTGTTTGGAAAAGGCATTGCCTGTGCTTTGACTCTGTTCTTAGGAATTGTAAGCATCTTTCTTTTCTGTTGGACTAGTTCCTTCTACTAGTTTCATTTTTAACAGATTTTTTTTCTCTTTTATCACAACTCTATCCTCAACTTTTGAAATTACAGATACTCCTAACTGTCCATACTCTTATTTTCTAAACCAGATAGATTCAAGTAGTGAGGATGTTTGTAAATCATATAGTTCATCATTTCTAAGATGCATTTTATTTTTACATTTTAACACCTCTGAAATTGGGTTGCATCTAATGGTTGTTGGTGTTTTATGGTTATAATTGGCAGCCTTTTTTTTTTTTTTTCACTGTAGTAGGAGTACATAAATTAATAGTCGTTATTGTAGTCAGTGATGTCTTAGGTTCAGTGAAATATGTTAGTTGATGTTCTATTTTTAGAGGAATATTCCTGGATAAAGTAGAGGAGTGGGAGTGCTTTTAGGAATAATTGGATTCTTGTCACTCTTATCAGATACTTTTACTCACTTTGAACCAGCACCCCCTAGTCTCATAAGAGGGTATTAATAAGGATTCTGTCGAAAGGAGTATTTCCTACTCAGTGAAATTGGAAAATGCTGGATTTAACAAATGATATAGGTTTCTTTATTGTCAGCCTTCTCAGAATTTTTATTATGATAATGTAACACATTTTTAAATTAGAGAATAGGGTTCACTTTTTTTTTTTTCTAATTTACTTGAATAAAGAAATCTTTTTTTTGTCAAAAACTCAACTTAATAGAACCCTCTTGAAGGAAATAGCTTATGAAACACTTGGACTCTGTCTTAAACAGATTATTTTGACTCTCTCCTCTTGTTATTTTGATTCTCTTCCCTTGTAAAGTTATTTCACCCTCATATAATCATATACTTGGGCATTGGGTGGTGTGTGTGTGGTAAGATTTAATGAAAGAGGTGTTCTCTAGAATTACAGAGAATGGTGGCTGAAGTTAGACTACAAATAAATTGGTTCTTATTCTGTATTTTACTGAATGCAACCATTTCATGTATGTTAGTGATATCTAAGTAGTAATTAATATTAAAGTAAGGAAATTATCAAATTTTGGTACATGTCAAGTGTCCTAAAGAACCTTATTTTTAAACATCATATGTGTTGTGTGGAACCAGTATAGGTAGTATCTGTAGTTGTTGGTTTTTTTTTTTTGTTTTTTTTTTTAATCTCATTTAGAAGTTAAAACATTCTTGAATGTTCAGAATAATGATGGGTTGATGAGGCTTAAAGGCCATATATAGTCTCCTTAGCTTTGTGATATTCCCTAATGTAAATTCGTAATGAAAGGTTAAAAAGTTACCTTCGGGTTGCTATTTCAGGTATACCCAAATATTAACATTTTAGTGGCTAAAAAGTAGGGCCCTTTGTCTCAATGATACTTTTCCATTTTAGTAATTCCTTTACTTTAAAAGGAGTCATGAACTTCTTACGAGTTTGGAAGCTATGTTTTTTCTTTCTGGCTTTCTTGTTTTTATGGCATTCATACTCCCTAAAGGGACCTTTTTAAGAACCAGTGATCAACCTCCCCATAGAATTTAAAACTCTTTTGTTTCGAAGGACAAAAAAAGGCAGCATATAAATATTTTTATTTTCTTAACTCAACCATTATGTAGAAGAGATTGTCCATCCCTGACCTAGAATCATTTCAGTGCAATTTAGTGCTAAAATATTATTATTTACTATGTGTCCAGGCACTGTTATACGCACTGATTGTCAAACAAAGCAAAACCCTCTACCTTCATATAATGAAGTTTTGAGATTGTAAAGACAATAGATACCATCAAGTTGAACTTCCTCATTTTATAGATGATCACACTGAGGCCCAGAAAGATGATTGATTTTACCCAGATTCTCATAATTAATTGGTAATAGGGCTTAGGTACTAGAAGAAGCACAAAAGAAGAGAAGGACATGGTCATTGCTTCAAGGTCCTTACAGTGTAGACAGGGAAAGAGACATGTAATATACTATCAGGTCAGTTTTATTAAATATTATAATATATGAAGGAATAAATTTCAGAGAAGCACTGAATGTAAGAAAAGCTGAATTGAATTGGGCTTGAGAGAGGTGTGGAGGTTCTTGATTGTATTATGCTGAACCTGAGCTGGGTTTAAAGGAATAAGATAACTTCAGGTAGAATAAGCAATGCTTGTCGAAAAGAAATGGAGTAAGAAAGCAGTAGAGTTTATTTAAGAACGGCAAATTGCAAAAGATCATGTGAAATTGTTTTAAGGACAGCATCCAGTTTCTTCCTGTGATATACTTTTCTGTGCAGGTTTTGCTTTAATCACTAGGAGTCATAGTAATGTATCCAGCAATTAATATTTTCTCACTGATACAGTGGTGGCAGTGTTTTTTTCCTGATTTGAAGTTTTTGTGTTTTGTTTTTGCTTTTTTCCCCTGTATTTCATGTTATTTTAAGAAATTTTTATTTTAGGGTTTATCTATTCCTCATACATACCTTTCGTTTGAAATTATTAAATGTGGTTTAGTTATTATCAGTGTCTAATGTGTTTAATTCATTGTGCTAAATTTTGTCAGAAGTGTTTTAAAGTTGAATTTTGGAGGAAATAGGACTTAGGAAATCATGAATTGTTGTTACATTTTTTTTTTAAGAAATTGAATTTGTATTGGTAGGTGTTGTCCACATCTACTGGCCTAACAAAAACAGTATATAATCCAGCTGCTTTGAAGGCTGCCCAAAAATCCTTACTTGTTTCCACCTCTGCAGTTGATAACGAAGCACAGAAAAAAAAACAGGTAAGTACAGCTAGTATAATGCAGAAAATTTGCATGTAGAAGCTTTTCTGCTCTATATGTGTTTTTCAGTGCTTATCACAAAATATGACTTAAAAAGGTTTATGTTTGATAGTGTGACAGTAAATGTTAAATTTTTCTTGTAATAAAAGGTTTTCCTGATTGAGTTTTGAAATTTGGTACCTATTTTTAAATTTTATTTAAAGTAGCAAAACTTTGCATTTAATTTTTGTTGCCATGCTTTTGCAATTACAAGCACTTTTTTCCTCTTGAATAAATTTATCAGAAAAATAAATATAGTAATATTCTCATGTTATTTTTGATCCCTATCTTCTAGGAGGCGCTGAAACTTCAGCAGGATGTAAGGAAAAGGAAACAAGAAATTTTAGAAAAGCACATTGAAACACAGAAGGTAAAATGTCAAAGTTAATTTGACAAAATAAATTTACAAATGATACAATTTTGAGTGAATTTGATCTTACACTATGTTACACAGATATTCTTGAGAAACAATTGTAGTGAGTAATGGTAAAGCTGAAACATTTATCAATGATAATGTATTGGGGGAAAAGTGCATACATTAAATAGCAGAACTATGGTTATCAATTTGAAATGAAAATAAGGTAATACTTATCCAGGTATCTTGCTGCCCAGAGTTTGTCAGATAATGAAATAGAATCTTTTTCACAATTTTTTAATATGTATTTTTCTTTATTGATTTGGGATCATTAATCCTGAGTACCTGAAATATCTCCAGTCTGAATTAAGATGTTCTGTAAATGTATATAATACATGCCAGATTTCAAAGACTTAGTGCAAAAAAAGGGAAAAATGTCAATTTTTTAATATTGATTATATGTTGAAGATACTGGGTTAAATTAAGATATATTATTAAATTAATTTTACCAGTTTCTTTTTACTTGTTAAATGTGGCTGCTAGAAAATTTAAAATTATTTATGTGACTTCTATTGGACAGTGTTGCTCTAATTTATTACATTATAGAGGCAGTTGATTATGTCTGATAATGAAAGTTAGCAATATGACATTTTGAAATACTGAAAATGTAGAAAATCTTTACATTTCCATTTGAAATGTATATTTTTTCTGATTTAAATTTTCATGTACTTCATAAAGAGATCACAGTGCTTTCTACTAGAAACTGAAGCCATCTTGACTCAGAAAATCTGTAATATTGTGTGGCTTCTCCCATCCCTTGTTATCTTGATTATCTTTTTGTTTCCTAGCCATGTTGGTGCTGTCATCCTCAGGCTGGCCAATTATTGTACACTGTGACAAAGAAAGTAATTGAACATTCAATTGTTCTAATATCTCAGTATATAAAGGGAACCAAAAACCTTTTCTGAGGGTCTTTCTGGGTTGCAAGCCTACATTTGGAATAGGAATACTTAAAGATAGTAATGTCAGCAGATGGATTAGAAAGTGAAAATGTTATCTTAAATTGACAAATTTCTAGTGATTCAACTGGACTTCATCTGATTTTGTGCTTTGAATTTATGTCCTAAAATTCCCAGATAGTAATAAAATTCTTCATAAATTAAACCAATACTAAGGCTTCAGTTCAGATAATTAGCATCACCAAACCTGCTACTTTGCCATCTTTACTTATAGTTAGCTTTGTCATGAATACATACACCAAAGGTAGTTACATATTTTTATATCTGCTTTGTTTACTTTGCTAATAATAATAGGAGAAAATACGTTATAATGCATTTTTTTCTTTTTGAAAAATTGACAGATGTTAATTTCTAAATTGGAAAAAAACAAAGCAATGAAGTCTGAAGATAAAGCAGAAATAATGAAAACATTAGAAGTTTTGACAAAAAATATTACTAAGTTGAAAGATGAAGTCAAAGCTGCTTCTCCTGGACGTTGTCTTCCAAAAAGTATAAAAACCAAGACTCAGGTATTTCAATTTGTGTTGTTATTCATTACCTATTAAAAAACATTAAACACTGTGTTGTTTTATTCAGATATTTTGGTTTTAGACCTTTCCACCACCACCCCCAAATAAATAAATACTGTACTTGTATTTTTAATCCTTTGGTGTGTAGTTGGAAAGTCAATAATTAGGAAAATAGGGATAACCTTGATAAGGTAGCTTGAGGACAAAATGATAGACACTTTGAATGCTTGAACAAGGAGTTTGAAGTTCATTTTGTAAGCAGTTGGTGGTATAAAAGGTTTTTGAATAGAAAAGTAGTAACATTCTGACAATCCTGTGTATTGTCTGTAGATTGACTGAAGGGGGAAAATTTTAGATAAATTCACCTTTTAAGTTTAAATAAGTGAAAAACATAAATTTGGATGGTGAGTAACTTAAAAAACAAAACCACAATTATATAATGGTTATATTTGGTGTATATGTATGACTATATATGTATAAAATCATGAATTCTTATTGATATTTCTAATTTTAATCTAACACCACAGTTTTCTCCTTTTTTTCTCCTATTCTATATATTTTTTTATCTCCCTAATCCCATAATGGCATGCTGGTTCCCACTAACATCAATGTATTACTCATTTACACAGTCTTATTATTCAGTCAGAATAGTTCTAGAATTGCTACAACAATACTAACAACCACTAACTAAAAATGAGATTCAGAATTTATTTGCATTCTATACAGCCTCATAGTATAGACCACTAAGGGTTTTTAGAGACAGAACTGTGTTCTAAGATTACTTGGATTTGTGTGTGTGTGTGTGTGTGTGGTTTTGACATCCATTTGATAAAGTGGGGTCTATTTCTGTTTGTATTCAATTTCGGATTTTCCTCCATTTTGGTTGGTTTGATTTGAGTTTTTGAATAAGCAAAACAATAACCTGGCCCCAAAAATCAAAACTACATTAAAGGGTAATATTCAAAAGACTCTTTCCCCTTTGATGCCTGACAGTCCCGCCCTACCCATCCCCTATAGGTAACTGGTATCGTTAATTTACGATTATCTTTCTAAGATTTCTTTTTATGGATATAAGTAGATACACAATACCTAATATATAAATACAAGAATACACATGTGTGCATG
The DNA here is from genome assembly GCA_026826555.1 of Tolypeutes matacus. Lineage (NCBI taxonomy): Eukaryota > Metazoa > Chordata > Mammalia > Cingulata > Chlamyphoridae > Tolypeutes > Tolypeutes matacus. The sequence continues at coordinate 26,908,823 of JAKSZT010054334.1, forward strand.
TATGTATCCTTTCTTACACAAAAGCATATATTACTTGTTAGCATTTTGGGGTTTTTTTGTTTGTTTGTTTTTCTTTTTAACAGTTATTTCCTGAAATTTTTCCATATCAATCCATAGAAATATTACTCTGGCTGTTTTATGGAGAATGAATCACAGAAATCTGTGGAAGTAATAAGTTAGGAGGTTTTTGTTGCAGTAGTTTAAAGCATAGTTAGTTGTTGGCTTCAACTAGGGTGGTAGTACTGGAGAAAAAATGTATGGATTAAATGGGGACGTGTAAAAGTTCTCTGTAAAAGGCTTTTTATAAATGCAGGATAATTGTTTTCACCTAAAATATTAATTACTGTTTTTTAGATGCAGAAGGAATTGCTTGACACAGAATTGGATTTATATAAAAAGATGCAGGCTGGAGAAGAAGTCACTGAACTTAGGAGAAAGTACACAGAATTACAGCTGGAAGTATGTTTCATCACAACTACACAATATGCTAAAATGGAGCAAGTGGAGTTGTGGTGGCTAATTTGAATATATATTCTCTTTGTTCTAGACAGCAATGATTGGTAATCCCTGGCATACATATTGAAATGTTGATGTAGGGCAAAGCGAGGAGGTTAACATATTTTCAGAGCTAGTAGAGAAAATCTTTTTTTTAAGTGAGGAGTAACAATTCTGTGTACCGAAGTCCTTCCATTTCTAGTGAATTTTGTTTCTTCTCTATTCTTGGATCTGTCCTTCTCTGGAGCCAACAACTGTTATTGCCCTTTTGGGTATTTTTACAGAGATTTTCTGTGTTTATATAGGCATACTATATTTAGGGTTGCTATAGGGTCAGATTTTTAGTGGTAGAATTATATTGAAGAGCATGCTTATTTAACTTTTGCCTATAGATGGTGCTGTGCATGTTTATAAAAGAAAAATTAGACCATTTTCTAATAATTCAGTTCTTTTATATAAGAAACAAGTTCCTAGTGTAATTCCTCCCTATTTTAATGTTTAGCAAAAAGGCATTTTAAAAGTTGGAATTGTATTTTGAAATATAGGAAGAGGAACATTCATATAGTTGGTAGTTGTCTATATTTCTCTCATTGATGGAATAGAATTTCAAATCTTCTTTGCATTTTGGATTATTAATTTGATTTACTCCGAGAAAAATACTCTTTTCCAAATTTGTTAGCATTTCGATCATTACTTTTGGAAACAGTAGAAATCTATATTGAGTCTTGATATCCAGGTATTAAAGACAATTATGTAAGGCTTTATCTTGTCTAAAAGTGAAAGAAACCATTAGATATCCTAAAGCTGCATTCATTCACATTTTCTGGAAACTTGATCTGGTTGTGTGTGTGCTGCCCAGAATTACAGGTTTTGAAAAAGATTTCTTTTATGTTAATATAGAAATAGTTTTTTCCCCATTCTGGAGATTTCATACCAGTGTTTGGTGCGACTTTTCAAAATAAATGATAGTTTAAAAAATTCTTGCCCATATTATGTAAATAAACAATAGTAATAAACAATAACATTACCAAAATGCTTTGTTAGTCCATGTTTTGGTTCCTTATCATGATACAGCTAAACACTGAATGGCATTTTCAGTTTTTCTTATGAAAGTTAACATGCAGTTTGTAATTATTATCAGTATATGCCATAATGTGATGTTTTTCAGAGTGTGTTCATGCACCACACTAATTTCATTAGTTAATAAATATTAGTGAAAAAAGGTTCTGGGGAACGGGTGTGGCTCAGTAGTTTGAGCATCTCCTTCCCATGTATAAGGTCCCCAGTTCAATCCCCAGTACTTCCTAAATAAAAAAAAGGTTCTGAGGCCAGTTAAATTTGGAAATGGTATACTAAACAGGCTTCTTGAATATAGGGTTTCTCAGAGTCTTTTAATTTGTGAATCACCAAAATTACATATTAGTATTCATTGTTGCTCAAACTTATTTGTCCGTGGACCACCTATTTCAAGGAGCATTTTTGAGACAGTGTTCCTCAGAGTATACTTTTATATATGCTGCTCTAGTATCAATATTGATCATTGACCTTTTAAGTTTACTATTTGTTTTTTCTTGTTTTTATTTTTGTTTTGGGGTTTTTTTTGTTATTTATTTTTGTTTAAGTTTATTATTTGGATTTTAGATAATTGTTTTAGCTAATGTTAAGATTAACTGTCTTGAGATGAAGAAACTGAAATACTGATACTAGCAGGGATTTGGCGGTGGTGTCTGCTTGACATTTTTACTTGGGTGTTTCACATTCTTAGGCTTGATAATGTTCCAAATTATACTTATCTTGCCCTTAAACTTCATACATACCTATCCAATTACCCAAACCAGTAATCTCGGAGTCATAATTGACTCCTCCCTTTCTTTGAAAATATATAGATGTTATTCCCAAATACACCCTAACCGTGTTTACTTCTGTCTTCATTGTCACCATATGTAGTCCAAGCTTCTACCTTCAGTTGCTGGGATTGCTTTCTTGACCTACTGACTGGCTTCCTGGATTGTTCTCTCTTCAGGCATTCTGTTCTTAAAATTCTAGCCAAAATAATACTTTTGACATTAATTTGGTTATATCCTTCCATTTCCCCGCTTGAAATCCTTTTTGATTTTCATAGCACTTAGGATCAAAATTTAAAAATCCTTAATGTGGTTCTTAAAGTTAGGCATGATCTGGCTGTGCCTATTTCTCCAGTCTCATCTCTCCATTCTATGTCATCCAATTACACTGGCTTTTATTCATTCTTTTTAGGACCATATTCCTTCGGACCTTTGTTCATGCTGTAACCTCCACTTCACGCTTTCTTCATTTGTTCTTTTCCTTCTTTGATTCGTTGAACAAAAATTAAATCTCATGCGTCAGCCACTGTTGGAGGTACTGGGGATAAAACAGAAAATGAAACAAAAAACAAAACACTTTCATGGAACTTTCAATCTAGAAGTTCTTTCTACTGCAGATCTTTCAAATTTTCAAGTAAAGCATTTCCTCACTTCTTGAGCCACTTCTAATTAATATAACTAGGTAATTTAGGTTGTTTAATATCTGTTTAGCCTTCTAGGATTTGAGATTCATGAGGATGGGGATTTGCATACAGGAAGAGCTCATTAAATATTTGTGTAATGAAGAAATGGTATACTATTCATAGAGTGGTGTGGTGGAATATAAATTACTATGCTACATTGATTCTATATTAGTGATAATGGTCAAAATGATGAATTCAGGGTAACTACCAACTGAAATCAATAGGCAAACAAATATAATCACTGTACTTGATAGTCATAACTGGAAAAATACATTTACTGTGTATGTAGATATCTGTGTATTAACCTGAGTTTTGATGTAGCATACAACATTGTACATTATAAGGAAATCCAGAGTTGTTGGTCTTGTGATGCATTTTGTTATTTTTTGAGAGCAACAATTTACTATAAGAAAGTACATTTAGCCATTTCAAAACTTTTAAAGTAATGTTATTTTACTTTCTAAATTCATAAGCTATCTACTTTTCCTTTCACTTTAAAAACTAAAATGTCAAATTATGTGAACTTTTTATAAGGCATGATTTGAATATCATGTCAAATTGCAAAAAAGCTTAATCTGCCAGTGTTTGATACATTTGGGTTGTGCTAGTAATTGCATCATTGTTTAAACAGTGTTTCTCATCTCTTCTAGGCTGCAAAACGAGGGATTCTGTCATCTGGTCGGGGTAGAGGAATTCATTCAAGAGGTCGAGGTGCAGCTCATGGCAGAGGCAGGGGTCGAGGTCGAGGTCGAGGTGTTCCTGGGCATGCTGTGGTGGATCACCGTCCTAGGGCTTTGGAGATTTCTGCATTTACAGAGAGTGATAGAGAGGATCTTCTTCCTCATTTTGCGGTACTTTCTAACTGCTTAGCAAAACAAATACTAATAATCATTGTTGGGGATAATAGATACAATGAAATGGGAAATTATGCAAACAACATGAGTAATTTATGCCCATTAACCTGAACATAGGGTTTGATTAATCTATAATACTCTTTTGTTAATTTCTTAGACAATAGAAACTGAAGGTTTTTTAAAAGTTAGTATCTGGAAGAAATGTTAATAACCTTATCATTAGTAGGCCTTCAAATATTGTGGAATGAATGATTTAACTTCGTTATTTTAGAGAGGGAAGTCCCATAATTTAGTTTCATTTGATATTTTCTTTAAGGAAATGTTTAAACATTGAACAGGCCATCCAGATTTTTATTAAAATGGAATTTTATTTTTTGATATTGTATTCTTGATCTAGATATCCCAGAAATGAAACAACAAAATTTTGGTAGATGATCTTGAAATTGATTTAATCAGTGCCAGGAAACAGACTGATGTATGAGAAAGGAGAATGGGATCTTGGTCATTCTTAACCCACTGTTTACTTTGAACTTACTGGGATTTAGTGGGTTTGTGTGCAAAACAGAGATTATTATACCTGTTGTGTGTTTAATCAAATTATGGCTGTAATTTTACTTTTGAATAAGAAATAGAGAAGGAAGGTATTAGTAAAATAAAAAGGACTAGAAAAATATATTTAGCTTTTTTTAATGTCTTGTGGAGTATATAGCAAGAGTGAAAGCATGGTCCATTAGAGTGTCACATTTTTTAGTCAAAAGACCTGGGCGCTCATCCTGGTAATTAATTTAATTATTTTATTAAATAATTAAAAATTATTGAATTTTCTGAATCTGCATTTCCTGTCTTTATATTGGGAGTAATAAAAAGTTCATAGAATGTTATTAGGATTAAATATTCTGCTTAAGAAAGAATTTAGCATATCCTGGGAATTGGAGTAAAGAGGGATAAGAAGTCAATAAGGAAACTAAGGTTTTGACTGTCATTTCCTTCATTTAAAGAACAGTTAAATCAAGTATAAGCTTCTCTAATTCTGGAAAGTGTACAATTTTAATAGGACTGTAACAGTAAAACTGAAAGCTAGAACCACCCTTTATCTTAAAATATGAAGTACTAAAATGGACTATTCACCATTCTTTATTGTTAACCAGCTTGAATTATTATATTTTCTGGGTTATTTTAATTGGTATTTTAATGTTTTAAAAGCTATTCCAATTTTGGATGTTTCAGAATATTTGGGAGAACTACTTTATTTTATTTTATTTTTTTAATTTAAAGCAATATGGTGAAATTGAAGATTGTCAGATTGATGACTCTTCACTTCATGCAGTAATTACTTTCAAGACAAGAGCAGAGGCTGAAGCGGTAAGTATTAAATGTAATTTAATTTATTGGAAATTCAAATTTAAATGTTCTCTTAAGTATTTTGTTTTAATATAAATGAATGTTTTAACTTACCAAATAAGTGTGCTTTAATAGAGATGGAGCATGTGAACTGGAATTCATGCCCACAAAGAACTTTCTAATACAGTTAGGCAGTTCTATATATAACATTTTATAAGTAGTCACCAAAGTGAATATCAAGTTACATTATCTTCAGACACCAGGAATTCTCCTTCCTTTCTCTTTCATAGGAGATAGGGCCACCTCATTTTCCATGATCCTTTTTCTTATCTGTCCTAGAGCAGAATCTACTGTGGCTGAATGAGTATTGAGGTATAAAGTAGAAACTGGGAGTATAATCCTGGTGTTTGTCCTTTTTAACCATCCCTTATCTACTACTTCCCAGTCTCAGCAGGTGAACTCCTTAAAGAAGTGTCCCTACAGTGTACTAGATTCCTACTGCTTTTTGCCCATAACATGATATATATATATAGCTCTAGCTTTTAGAATGACTCTTAACATAGATTTTAAAACTGTATATCTTAAATTATCTTTTCAAAGGCTGACCAGAAATAGATGCAGCCTTGTCTTTCATTTTGGGTGTAAAGGTTTAAAAAAAAAAAAAAGGAAAGTTGGAGTGCACTAAGGAGGAATTGTAGGAATCTTTAGGCCTGTGTGTTCTTCCTTCAGGAATTATAGAGATGATATAACTCTTTTGTCTTTGGAAAAATGCTTTAAGAGTTTAAACATTTATTAAAACCTTATGTGAATGAAAGAGTAAGATGCTTTTCAGAAGTTTTGATTGTGGTCTAAAGTTTTGAAAAACCTTCTAATTGATTTATCCTCTTTATAGTAACACTACTTGCCAGCACCTTGGTACGCTGCTAGAAAGTTCATCTGATAGTAGTTGCTCTCTGGGCATTTTAGCCAGTGTTAACTCTGTCTGATAAGTCTCAAAAATGTTCACCTGGGAGCCCTCAAATAACCTGGTTGGAGTGGACGGTAGGTTGTTTTATAGAATAGGAACTAAAACTAAAAAGCAATCACAATTGGGGAGAGTTTAAAACTTTCTTATAAACTTGTATATATATATGTTGTTAAAAAAAGATCTTTGGGGGGGAGCGGATGTGGCTCAAATAGTTGGGCGTCCGTCTCCCATATGGAGGGACCTGGGTTCGATCCCCGGGACCTCCCAGTAAAATTAAAAAAAAAAAAAGTGGTTGAGCACTGGCTTCCCACACATGAGATGAGGTCCTGGGTTCATTCCCCAGCCCCCTGTACCTCAAAAAAAAAAATCTTTGATCAGGTTTTCTCTCAAAGGTATTGTGAATACAAATTTAGAATAGGCTTCCTTTAAGTGATGGCTTCACTCATAATATTCAGTTTATTGTTAGCTTGAGTTCCATCTCTTTCCATCTTATTTTCTAGGAAATAGTATTAGGGAATAATGGTAGTTGTTATTGTACAAGTGGTTAAAACATTACCAGGTTTGTGGACTTAGTACAAGCCTGAAAAAAATATGTGCTACTTCTCCTTGTTTGCTTATGTGGCTGGGGAAAAAAAAAATTTTTTTTTTTTAAAAGACTATTTATTTACTTTTATCCATTCCCCCCCCCCTTTTTTTTTTTTTGCTGTTTTTGTGTCCATTCGTTGGGCAATCCTCTGTGTCTGTTTCCTGCCCCTCTCTTTTCATCCTTCTCTTCCTGTCTTCACTGGGAACCTCCAGTGTGGGAGAGAGGTGACCTACACATGCACCACCTTAGTTCCTGTTTTTTTTGGGGGATATCTCATCTTGGCTCTCCCTTGTGTCACTCTCCTGTTACGTCATCATATTGCTGCGTGGCTCAGCGGGCCTGATAGCGCCTTCTATATATTTTTTTCTTTCTTTAAAAATTTTTACTGAGAGATCCCGGGGATCGAACTCAGGTCCCTCCATATGACAGACACCCAACCATTTGAACCACATCCACCCCCTGAAAAAAAATTCTTGTCTCTTAAATAATTTTTGGAAGTTTTGCTCTTGGTAAGACATACTGATATATACCTTCTTTCTTGGGTCTGGCTTTTTCCTTCTCAGATGTATATTTTATGTATTTTCATACAATGTATATATATTCCAAAATAAATAGGAAGCATTAAAAAGACCAGGAGTTAATGTATAATAAAGACTTTAAATTAAAAGAAGGTTTAAATAAGGGACAAATTAACTAATGTCAAGTTGGGTCTTTAAGTTAGGTTTATCCAAATAATAAACATTTCGATTTAAGTTATAAAAGTTGTTAAATCATAAACATTTCATTAAGCCAAAAAGCTTCTGTTAAAAATTTGTAACATTCTATTTTAGAAAAGAATAGAATATCAATTTGAAGCTTAATTTATCCCAGTGGGGTAAGACTAGATCAGTGGTTGTCAAACTTACGGATTTCAGGGGACACTAAGGTTTAGGAATAAAAAAATAGTGTGCTTGACATGAAGGTGCCAATTTTTAAAAATTTTGCCAAGGAAGGATGCTTAAAAAAAAAATAACATTGCCATGTGCCATCACCATCATTATGTAAAATAAAGGGAATTTTTAACTCAAAAAATGTAGGAGGTTGTGAACTCAAAAAAAAGGATAGCCCTTCCCAAAAAAGGAATTGTCAACCTTTGCCAACATTTATATCTAAATACTACGTTTTTTTCTCATTTTCTTAACCATTGTTCTATATGATGGAATGAATTTCTCTTTATTTGCTGTAATATTAGATGAATAGTATTTCAAGGCAAAAGTATGGGAATTAGTTAATTGAGACATTCAGATGGCCGAACAGTGAGAAATTTTCCCCAGGAGATTTAGGCATTGTAAATAATGAAAAACTATAAGCTGGACACTTTTAGATTTAAGTTATGATTGTTATGGTTTGACTGTGGTTAGTTTGAAGATGGTTTCTACTACTTTATTTTCTGTTTTCCTGCTTTGTCTATCACTGCCCCAATATACTAAAGTTGAGTAAGTACCCAAACAGGACAGAAGGAAGTAGCCGCTGCCTATGACTGCTCAGAATGTTATTTTCACTACTCTTAGTTGTTCCCATGCCTTTGCCAGGAGTCCAGGATCTGTTTCAGAATAAGGATGTTTAAATCCCAAATTTAGAAGAATCATTCACTAAGATGAAATGCTATAGTCCAACACTCAAAGGGGTATATCTTCTTAGATCAAAGGAAGGAGAATTAATTTTGTTTCACTGACCCATTTTTTATATTACAAAGTAATATTTATTGGAGGCAAAGGATAAAAGACAATATTTTTACATTTTCTTAAAGATTGAAATTAACCTCAAAATTTTTTTAAAAAGGTACTTAGATTACGTAAATACCCATTTTGACACCCTTGCCCCAACTCCCAGTAGTTAAGATTTACTCATTCAAAACCTATAAGTTACTTAGAATAGTACCTGGAACAATCTTAATGTTAGCTCTCATTAATATTATTATTATTATTATTTTTTTTTTTTCCAGAATGAGGAATGATTGTTAAATCAATGAAACAAAATAGAGTAAAAAGGTCTTTAGACCTAAAGTTAGAGGTCTAAAGTTCTTTAGTTAGAAGCACTAAATTTTTGGATTCCTAGAGGATAGTGTAGCATAAACAGTAAAGTTGATGGGGCAGACTGATTAAATAGTAACTTTATAGCAAGAAAAATATGTGTAAGGAGATTCAAGAGTAATCAAATCATGTACATGGCAGAGTATTTTGGTTTGTTTTTACTGCTTCATTTAATAGTTAAGTACTACTGTATCATGTACGCTGTGTTACCAAGTCTGTTAGTTCATCCAAGTCTGAAGCTTGTGAGAAAATGGCCATACGGCTTGAACTCAAAAGTTAAAAGAATGGAAGTCTTTCCTTGTAAGTCCTAAAAATTAGATTTTACGTGTCATTTAAAACTGTGGTTATATAATGTAACTCCTCATGCCTAAACACCATATTCTGTGGTTATTACAGACATTAATAAACTTACCTTCTTTTATAGATTAGTTTTAGCTTTATTGTTACTAAAAATTTAAAGAACACTAGGACTGCAGATTCAATTCTTCTTAATTTTCTGTACATCAGGGCAGTTTTCCCTACTCTGTTTTTGCAGAATGCTCGTTCTGCAAGAGCTACACTTACAAGGATTATCTTGTCAGATCAGTTTGTGAAAAGGTGTGTTCTTTATACTCCATTTGAGAATCACAACCTAAATGACTTTAAGAAGTCAGGAGGTAAACATATTTAATTTCCCTAAAATGATTAATATTTCCTAAATATTCTCAAATACCCCATCAGTATTTACATTTCCCTGGTATTCTTGTAAATTATTTTAAAAGATTAAAGAACTTGTAAGATGATGTTTTAGAGAAAGATTTAGTATTATTAAAAGGACAATTCTCCCATAAATTATTTTTTATTTCTGGAACTAGGTAAGTCTATTGTAAAGCTTTTATATAAGTGTGTATATATAAAATCTGTCAGGAATACAAACTATTCCTGTTTAATTTAAAGCCATGGGGATTTTTAATTGTTTTAATCAGAAATGGACTTTATCATATTTATATATATAAGGATGATTTTTTTTTTCCTTTTCATCTATGTATATTATTTCTTAACATTGAACTGTGTTCACTTCTAGTATAAATACCATCTTATTTTATTTTTCTTTGATAAATCACTGAAGGCTGTTTAAAATTTTTTGTTTTCTTCAAAATTTTTTACTCTTTAAATGGATTTTCAAAAGAATGATTGTTTTGTGGATTTGCAGGGGAGTGGGCACTATTTTCATCAATATCAATATCATACTGATTTTATAAAGAATAATTATAAAGTTCTCGTCTTTCTGTGTGCTCCGACAATTTAAGTAGCATAGGAGCTGTTTTTTAAAAGTTTTAATAACTGAAACTATCAGTTATTAAACTGATAGTTTCAATCTAATGATTTTTTTTAAGACCATGTGTCTTTTTTAAAACACTGTCTTTTCTGTAGAAATGGTTTGTTTAGATTTTTTTTTTTTTTCTGGTTTCATTTTAGTATTTTGTTGATTTTTTTTTCCCAAAAAATTGTCTTTTTCATCTAGGTTTTCACTGTATTTATACTGAGATGAGAAAATTTAGTCTTCAACTGAGATTATCTCCCCCACTCTCCTTTTTCATTTTGTCTATTAGCCCCAACTCCCACTTTGTTCAAGTGAGCATTCTGTAGAGTGCATTTATAAACATGATGCTGTTTATTCATTATTAAAAGTACATTTTAATGAAATGCTTGAAGAATTCTTGAAGTACTGCTACAGTAGTACATTGTTATGAATACCACTGATCTAGTCCATAGTATTATTATGACAGGAATTAAGACAATATGATACTGGACTTGCCAAAAGATTCCAGAAACCACAAGGACAAAACAATATCAAAAATAATCGAGACTATTCTGTAAAGATTAAGAAATGATTTTGAATTCAATATAAAATAATCAAAATAATATAATAATGGCATGGAATAGACAGATAATAGAGCAAATAGAGTTTAGAAATAGATTTACAGATTTTAGTGGATCACAAAGGAGATGTTTTAAATCATAATAAAACAGATTATTCAGTAACTGGTGTTGGAACAACTGACTAGCTACTTGAAAAATATAAGGCATTGTGTATGTCTTACCTTTTATGTCAAAATTAATTCAAGTTGAATAGAAGTTTAATTTTTTTTTTTTTTAATATAAAACAGTTGAAAAACTAGGTAATTTCTGAAAATAATTTTCACATGGAGAAGGCTTTTTGAGGCATGTTGGCACAATATCTAGAAACCATAAAAGAAAAATATAAATTTGAGTACATGAAAATTTAAAATTTCTTCATGGCAAAAACAAAAACAAAAGAACAACCCCTTCCCCACCAATAAAAACTGTACCATAAGCAGAATCAAAACCCAATTGGGGAAAAAAATACTTTGCTATAAATTGGGCAAAACACCAATTAGAAAATATACAAGTAGGCCAAATCTTGATAAAAGTCAAGAAACATTCCTATAGACGTCACACAAGGTATATAAGTACATGAGGTTGTTAATGTCTGTTAATAAAACGTTGGTTTAATAATGTAAATATATAGTATATATATTGAATAGAGGTGACAGCTGTTGGCATGGATATTGAAAGATACCTATGAAAAATTTGGTAAGTTATAAAACCAGTAAGGTATGTTCCTGCATGTATCATATATATGTTTATGCACATGTGCATAGAAAACTTTTTTTTTTTTTAAGGAGGTACTCGGGATTGAACCCAGGATCTCATACATGGGAAGCAGGCGCTCAGCCACTGAGCCACATCTGCTCCCCAATGAGAGTTGGTTCCCTCGTTTGTCTATTTTTTTGTTTTTAGGAGGCAACGGGGAATGAACCTGGGACCTTGTACCTAGGAAGAGGCACTCAACCACTTGAGCTACATCTGCTCCCCAGAAAACTCTTTTAGTATGTGCGTAGAAAACTATTTGTAGGACTTTATTCCAAACTCTTCATAGAATAGTGGTTATCTCGTACAGCTTGGATAATCATGGATTATGATATTTTTTACTTTGTATGGCCTGATGTTTTTAGATTTTTAAAAAGTGAAATGGTGGGTTGTAGATGGAATTTTAAAACTTTAAAGATTTTGCATTGTGAATTACCTGAAATACTGGTTGCTTGAACTCTTCTGTTTACTAATTATTAAAAACATAGTTTTCATTGAAAACAATTTGGGGATATAATGTTTCTTATATCTTCTTAGGAATGGTTCTCTTGAATAAATTTGCATCTTCAAAAAGCAAAAACTCAAGTTGTGAAATTTATACAGTTTTAAAAAGCAAAAGTTTCTAATGGAGTAAAGACAATAAAAAGTTAAATATGCCTAGATTTGAAAATCAACATGTAAATAATTTTAAAATTGAAACTCTAGAACATGGTAGACTCAACTTATAAATGTGAAAAAGTGTATGGTGAATGTAGAGATTTATAAAATTAGGTATCAGAAATTTTTGTTAAGAATTTGTGGGAAGTGTAACATTTTTTATGTTTTTAGCTGAATGAATAGACAAATTTTTTGAGTAGGCATTTTGTATGAAATAATTGGGATTCCTTACAGTAATATGATATATTTTAAGTAATAATTACAGCTTCAAAAAATTTTAAGTTGTTTCTAAACTTAAATATCACATACAAGTTCTTTAAAAATAATTCCAGTTGTGTATTGGCACTGTGATAAAGCCATTGACTAAAAACTACTGAGCTGCATTTTAATAGGTATGAAGTCTTTTAAATTTATAAATTTGTATCTGCAGATTTAAAATTTATAACTGCGGACTTCAGTATCACACAACTCATTTTCAAACATCATGGAACTTGTTCTACATTTCACTTTATGTTGTACTTTGTGCTATAAATCTTTTGTGTCTGTGAGTTATTTCCATATCTTGCTAACATTGATTTATATTAGTTCATGTTACCTTAATTTAAATGCATTATTTCCAAACCGGCCACTTAATACAGAAAGTTCTCAGAGTCTAATATTTCCTGAGCTCTACGTTTTATCATTTTCAATCATATAAGATTTGTAGGAAATACTGTCTTTTGCAGTTGGAAAGTTTAGGGTATTTTTTTTAGTATATATGCTAATATTGATACATCAGACATTTTGGTGGTTCGGATCAATTGATATAACTTGAAAATAATATACTTTACACATGCAAAATTATTTTCGTTTGTTGTCCAATAATTATATGAAAAGATGCTCAACATCCTTAGCCACAAGGGAAATGCAAATCAAAACCACAATTCGATACTACTTTACATCCACATTAAAAAAAGAACAAAACAGAAAATAACAGGTGTAGGAGAGGATGTAGAGAAGTTGGAGCAATAATGCATTGTTGGTCGGAATATAAATTGGTGCTGCCACTATGTAAAGCAATATGGCAGTTCCTTACAAAGTTAAATATAGAATTACCATATAACCCAGCAATTCCACTCCTAGGCATAAATCCAAAGAAACTGAAAACAGAGTCTCAGGCAGATAATTGTCCAACAGTGTTTGTAGCAAATACTGCTAATTTTCACAATAGCTAAAAGGTGGAAACAACCATCAACAAATAAAGGGCTAGACAAAATGTGCTACATATACTCAGTAGTAGTATATTATTTGGCCTAAGGAGTGAAGTTCTGAGACGTGCTGCTACATGGATGAACCATGATGATATTATGCTGAGTGAAATAAGCAAGGCATATAAGGACAAATGTTTTGTGATATCACATACATGAGATACCTAGAAATAGCAAATTCACAGAGACGGAAAATAGATTAGAGGTTCCCAGCGATGGGAGAAAGGGAGTGAGTGAGTTTTTGGTTGGTGGGTACAGTGTATCTAATTAAGAATTAATAAATAAAAATTATTCACATTTGTGAAGGGTTTCCAGGTAGTCATTACCAAATATATCATTTGTGAATTAACAAAGAAAATGCAATAAAATAGATTTAGCTGTTGATTCTAATTTAAACTTTGACTTAGAAGCTACAACCAGTATCTTGAAGTGTCTTGGGAATTGTCCTGAATAACAGTTTTCATTGTATTGTAAACATATGGACATCATTCTTAGAGCTAGTAATGAACTAGCTCTACTCAGTTAAGAGAAATTGTTCTTGTTTTCTTTTTAAATGAATGCCCAATCACTAGACTATTTTTAGAAGTAAATAACCACAAAAAATCAAATTGTAAATATAATAATATATAAGTTGAGAAGTAAATAACCACAAGCAATAAATAAGATAACCATCTTCACTCGTATTTAGCTATTTTTTTTTTTTAATTTAAATATTAGGAACTACAAAATTTAAATTTTTTTCTTCATAAATTATTAATATTTTCCATAATCTAATGTTCTTAATTGTTTCAGGCTGCAGTTCATGGAGCACGTTTCAAAGGGCAGGATCTAAAACTGGCGTGGAATAAACCAGTAACTAGTATTTCAGCTGTTGAAACGGAAGAAGTTGAACCTGATGAAGAGGAAGTATGTTTTTTCCCACACTTGTTTTTGCTCTTAAGTGTTCATGGTTTTTATGTAAAATGTGATTTTATGGCTGTGATTTTAACATAAAACTTTTATTCCTGAGCCATATTCCAGGCAGGGGATATCAGATAAATGCAACCAACTTTAAATTTTCTGGATTAATGAGAAGAACTGTAGATTGCTAATCCAAAGAGAATATATGAAAATCATATATATGCTCACTTTTCATTTACTCTTAGAACATTATTAGAATTTTATTCACAGGAAATCTTGTAACATTTTAAGTTTTAGGGTATTCTACTCGATTGCTTTATTAACATTTCAGCTTTCCTTTATTTTAATCCATATCTTTTCAGTTCAGTAGAATGTATGCTTGCTAAATAGTAGATACTGTGATAGGCACAAAAATGAATAAGACACGGTCCCTGTAATCAAGGAGCTTATAATTTGGAAAGGGGGTTGGTGGCAAACACAAACTAATTATAATAAAAGGCAGACTGATACGCTGAATACAGATTTGAACAACATGCTTCCGGAACCCAGAGAAAGGAGTGATTGTTTTTGTACAAAAGAATCATGAAGCGATGGGACAGTAGAGCTGGACCCTGAGTGATAAGAAAACTTTGCATAACCAAGAGTTGGGCTGGTAAAGTTGAGAAAGGCATTTTAGGCAGAGGAATAAACTTCAGGAAGGGTGTCAAAAAGTGCTTTTTTCTTGGGTAACAGCAATTAGTCTGATGGCTGAGAGGTGTGGATATATAGAACAATGAAGTAGGAGAGCCTTTTGAAACCAAGAACTTAAAAATAAGAACTCTATTTTGTTTAATCATAAAATAAATTGTATATAAAAACATTGAGAAAGTTAAGAAATAAAGGTAAGGTGGGGAAACTAAATGATTACATATTTCATCTTTGTTAGATTTTCATAAATGATACTTCGTTTCATTTGAAGGGCATTCAGGAGTGTTAAATATATCCGTAGTCAAATGCAAGAATAAAATGTATCTTTTGAAACTCATATACATGATTTATCATTTTATATTTTAGATTATACCTTTGTCCTTCCATGGGTTTGAATTGATTGGGGAGAAAAGCAGGAGAGCTCCTGGTATTAGGTATTTTGAAAAGTTTGAAAAAACAGTCTGAGAAGCTTTTGTGAAGGCAGTTGAGAAAAGAAAGGAATGCTCTAAAAAGAAAACGTTTGTTAAATCAGTAGAAGAGAAATATTGGTAGAATTTTACGCAGATTATTGGTTGATTTATTTAGATGAGGGAAGTCAGAGAGGACCTAATGATGTTTTCTTTAAAACAGTATTGAGCAATATTTTGAAGGCTAGAAGGTGGCATAATTTGGTAAAGAGAGGCCGGAGAAAGGGCATGTACAGAGGCTTCCTTTGGTATTTCTTTAGGGACTGTCTTATGCAAGCAATAGAATAGATAACATTAGGAAAACCATTGGATAAAGATTGCTTTTCTTTGTTTCTTGAATGTTCTAGCTATAGAAATACCTTTGTATTCGACTCTGTTGCAAGAGATCAGTATTTAAAAGTATCACCTTTTTTCTTTTCTTTTCTTTTCTTTTGGGTAAATTCCTAAATACATTTTAACCTAAAGTTTCAGGAAGAGTCTTTGGTGGATGACTCATTACTTCAAGATGATGATGAAGAAGAAGAGGACAATGAATCTCGTTCTTGGAGAAGATGATTTGACTGATCATTGAGCTGCATATGCTAGAACTCTACCTGTGTTTCATTAGTATTATCTAATGTACTTTTACATATTTGTAAAAACAATTTTTGGTAAAATGTGATGAAGATGGATTTCACAAATAGACAAAAGAGAAGAAAACTACCTTCTGATCCTGTATTTTGAAAGATGGATGTTTGCATTTTATTTCAGTAAACAATTGCTAAAGACATCACACTAGAAACATATGCAATGTTTTTATTACATACTTCTACTGAACGTTACAGAATTCTTTGGGTTCTTTGTAATTTAAATAATAGGTCTGAAAACTTATGACCAATACTTGTTATAATTTAGAGGATTTTTGTTTTACTCCAAATAAGGAATGAATTTGCATTTAAAACCTTAATGAATGTTTTCAAAAATGAATAGATAACATAGTACTCTAACTAAATCTTCAAGTTATGTATTCATAATATTACATAGTAGTATGCTTAGGCTTTACTATGTATTAGCCTTTTGTTGGACTTGTGTATGTATTTTACCATATGGGTTTTAATGATAATGGTGTATGACTGCTTTGCATATGGGTCCTTATGCATTCAGATGTTAAAAATAAAGTGGAATGGTCTTTTAAAAGAAAAGAAAAGAAAAAAGAAAAAAAAAAAAAAAAAAAAAAACAATGACAAAAAAAAGGGCCAAGAAAATTTTCTTTTTTTAAAAAAAAAAAAAAAAAGAAAAAAAAAATTTAAAATAAATAGACCATTCCAGGTGGTGATCTACCCTTCCCCTCAATTATCACAAAAGGAGCTATAATCACTAACTTATTCTTAATAATAATGGTTACTGGTACCTTTTCAATAATGTACTATCCAATGTTTAAAATTTATACCACTTCAGTTTGGTTTGATCCTATAAATTTTCAACAGATGTCTTAAAATTTAAAAGCAGGCTGATTAGTTTGGAACCAGACTTCAAGTAGAGCTAACATTTGATGAATAAGAAAACATCACATTACATTTTGGATGTATGAAAGAAAACTTGACCATTTGAAGATGTATGAATAAAGAAATGTACTATAGATACTACTTTAGGAAAACACTGTTTGGTAAGTGTTCCAGTCTGATATTTTAAGTGTGCATTTCCTATACCTGTATAAAAATATTTGACATTTGCACAAATACTGTGATTTTTAAATGGATTTCTCTGGCAAGTGAATGTAATCACTGATAGTTGACACAGAAGTTTCCAGGAAATAAATGAGTTCTTTGTAGAATGAGAGGGTGGGAGATTACATATTTATCTTTTAAAATTCATCATTATGCTTGCAAGTGTTTGTGCCACTACTGAGATTATAGCGATTATATAAAAAGTCACATTTTTCAAATCACTTTCTTCCAATACTGAGTCCTCACAATCACAAACTGCAATTCCACCACCACCACCACCATAGTTTCCTCCTAATGGAGTAACTAGTGGATGCTGTTCTTTATCTTTTTTCCACACTTGGGGTTAAAGTTGTGTATATATTCCTCATGGTAATACTATTTCATAGGAATGTTTTAGCTTGCAATTGGTGTATATATTTAAATTTCACAATCAAACTTCAGATGTCAAAATAGTGACTTTCCTCAAAAACTTCTTTTCTATACTTAGATCTATGATATATTTTTATATAGTCTCTTGTATGTTGACTATGTGCTATTCTGATTCATTAGGTAAGTGTGTTTTCTTTTCTTTTTAGTAGTCGTGAAAGGTGCCATATTGGCAGAGGCTCACGTTTCTTCTCTTTACACCAAACAGGTATTACAAAGAAAGTAAATCTTTCAAAGGCCAGTTAAATCTCCATGCTGATTTTTGGCTATCTTAATTTGATGAGTAAATTTAGGCTTTTTTTTTTTTTTTTAATTATTGTAAAATTCCCTTATGATGTAAATGAAATCACCTCTGTTTATTAATATCTGTACATAGCTAATCAATATCCCTAGTCTAAAATTCTGTAGTAACCTAAAACTTAATATTTTGAGCCATGTTGCTTTGAAATGAATCAGAAAACAAGAATCGTTTCAATTTGGTCCCAAAGTATGGGGATTAAATATCAGTAGCATTTATTAGGTTCACAATTCTATTTTTATTAACATTAATATTTTAATTATAAATATTAGTATGTAATTGCTATTGGATATTTTATTAATGAGTATGTTTATAAATACTCTACATGTACTTTGATTTGTTTTCATTTAAACCTTAAGATACCCCTTTGAAGTATTTGTTAATTCCCATTTTACAGATAAGGAAACTTAGACTTATAGAGATGGAGTGACTTGCCCAAAGTCACAGATAGTAAGTCAAAGGACTGGATTTAAATGCAGGCATTCTGCTTTTCAGTGCCAACTTTTCTTTTCTTTCTTTCTTTCTTTTTTTTACTCTATCTCACTATCTCCTTTCTAAGTATTCATTCAGCCTGAGGTTGTATTTACAGTAAATGCATTAGTTCTTATCTCAAAAAGATTAGTAGACTTTTTGGTCATTAGCCAGTTCATACCTTTTACCCTTTTAAAACAGCACTTTGTTCATATCTCTGTTACAGTACTTACATTGTAATATAATTTATCTGGTTTATACGTCTGTCTTCCCCACTAGATTATAAGCTCCTTAAGGAAGGGGGACCATGTCTTATTCATCTTTTTATCTCTAGTGCTTATCACAAAGCAGATGTTTGTTGGGTGAATTAATGAATGAATGCATATTTAAATCTCCAATAAAGGGGTGACAATTACCTCCCTTGTTAATTCTTATCAATTTTTCAAAAATCTCCTTGAAGGTCTCCTCAGTTTTGGACAATTTTACTTAACAGTTGATACAGTTAAATTTCTCACCAGTGGGGTTACAAGTACTGATGGAAGTATATGCATGTAGTCTTAGTGGAATTTCCACAATTAGGAAGGCATTAATGTTTTGGAGTACTAAATGATGTTGTCAGTTTCAGGGGTAAGATTAGAAATGCTAAGAGCCATCAATCTAGTCCATCTCACTAGTTTATATATCCAAAGATGAAAGTACTAGACAAGGCTTAAGAGATTTGGCTTTTGGTCCCAACTCTGCAGCTGGCCTTGGACGACTCTTTTAACTTATCCAGGGCTGTTTCCTTGTCTGTAAAATGAAAGTCTTTGGACTAGATGGTCTTGAAGGTCCCTTTCACTCTGGTTCCCCTGGTGGTATATTAATGTTTGATCTGAAATAATTTAATGTATCTAAACCGATTCTCCCTACCTGTTGTTGCTATTGTTATTTCTGTCTTATGGTAACAACTTAGATTTGGTTATAACAATTCAGATTTTGTGTATAGTGTTCCCAAATGCTTGCATTTGCTGGCACAAATTCTATTCAGCCTATAAAATACAGGTGAACTTCTTGTGTTCACAAGCACTTACCCTCCCTAATTATAACTTTTCCTTTTGCTTCTAAACTCAAAGTCTAAAAATACAAGTATTTGCCAGTAATGCTAAAAGTTTTACCAATACAGATTTAAGTCCTCCTCTTTATCTCAGTTTACTTTATTCTTTTATAATATGCTACCTAAATCCTGAAAGACATATTTAATTCTACAGCTCCACTAAAAAATTCTATGCTGTAGTAGAGATCTGGGCTGTGTAGGATGAGTTGTAAATGGGAAAAGGATTGAGGACAATGTAGGTAGCTACTTGCAAGAGAAAAAATGAGGGAAATTATGTTTTACTGGTTAAAAGATTGATTAGGATTACCTCAAGGGATGGTTGAGTTGTCATTTTACATTTTTCACTCAATATTTTACGTTTCTACTAAGCAGTGTTGTTTTAAATGTATTGGATAATTGTAACATGTTGAAAGTTAAGTATTTAACTGATGCCCAAAGCATTTAATGAAAACATGTTGTAGGATGGGAGAGTATTCCATAGCTTTTGTTCCATTGTAATATGATTAAATGTAACATGCACTAGTTTACTATAAAAACAAGACTTCACCGTTTTAGCTGATTACCTGTAGAAAGTATGGCTGAGCTATTTGAAGGAAATTTCTTGTTATTAGAACTGTTATATGGGGACTGTATTTCCAGTCTTATTTGGAACAGTAATTAGTAGCTTATATAAAGGTTACACAAAGAAAGCAAACAGTTGCTTGTTTGGTGTGTTGAAATACTGATGACCGTTTAGAGTATTACACAAACTTTATCAATCAATATTTTCTTTCTTTTTTCCCCTTCCATGTCATGCAGACTAATTTTTGAAAATTAGTTGTAGTCCCTCTAGAATTTATATAAATATTTATAAGGTTTTTTTTTTTTTTTTTCTTCCCTTATAAAAGTCTTTTAAAACAAATATGTCCTGCATGAAATTCTGTTTAAGTAGTTCTACTGGTTTCTCTCTCGGGGCTTTTCTTGTTCTTTTTCCCCTAAAATCCTATAAATTAAAGATAAAATTTTAATCTAGCATTAAATCTCTAGCATTAAATCACCATTGTACAGTATTTGTAAGGCAAAAAATTGTCCTTTTCCTAGATCTCAGGAACTACCTTGTTAATTTCTTGAACTGGCTAGTTAGTTACTCTAAGGTATGTATACAGGCTTTATAGGCCTGGAGGGAAGAAAGTAGTTTTTTCCTGATTATTATATACCTATCAGATGACAACAGATAACCTTTCCAAAATAGCTACCAAAAAGTCACATGAAAAAAGAAATCTTGGTGAACTTTGAACTTGACTGCTGATCTCTAATTTCTAATGAAAATACTATACTTGTCTAGTAAAAAAAAGTTCATAATTTGGTAAATAACTTTCTTGCAGTTTATCAGTGTTGTGTGCTCATTACTTAGTGTAATTGAAAGCATTTTTTAAATTTTACTTCTTTTGTATCAAACTTATGCTTGCTCCTTCCTAACTCCCTCCCTCCCTGTATCTTTATTTTGTCCATCCACTCATCTTCTTATCATCCTAGTTGGTCTTCCTTCATATAATAGACACTCTTCCATTTTATTGTGCTCCCTTTTATTTTTTTCTTGACCTTTGCTCTCAGTAAAGAGTTTTGTCATATAGCATGATTAAATAATTACTTGATTTCATATGGAAATTAGACATATCTTGCAATTACTTCAAAATCTTTGAAAAACTTAAGAAAATTGTTCTTGTTTTTATTTTTATTTACAATATCTTGGCATTTGTACATGATTTCTTAGACTTTACCTACCCATACCTCTGTGATTATTTTATTATCTGGTCAGTTACTCAATTTCCTAACCAAAATTTTAGCTCATTGCCCTGTTGTAGTGCTGTCATCTTTGGAGCTTAGTGTTTAAGGAAGCTTGATACAGAGAGATTTTGTTAAAATCATTTTAACCCAAATCCGATCCATTTTGTAACTTGTCTGCAACTTTGGTTTTGGTTCTTTCCTAGGATAGAGTTTTTTTAATGTTCAGAAAAGTTGGACATCAATTTATGGTATGATTCAATTTTTAGATTTATTTCCTATTTTCAAAAAAATTTTAATAGTCTTCTCTTTTTCCAGCAGAGAGAGATCATCATTGCCTGAAATTTAGCTTTGTGACTACAACAGCAAGACCTTGTTCCTGTCTGGAGACGACTGTTAAAATAATATCATCTTACCATTTTATGTTTGCCTTTTTTCAGTTTGAATTGATATTTATATGCAATATAATTAGCATTTTTGCAATTCTCTAAGGGTACATCTAAGTCCAGAAGTGTATCTGAGTGTGTGCTTTGTCTGACATTATTCTTAAATGTTTCTCTCCCACCCCCTTTACTTTATAAACATTTGTTTTTTAAACATTTTAGGAAGGAACAAGCCCTCTTGGTTTCTCAATATGAGTTAAGTTCAGTCTCAGCCAAATTGAGAATTGTGTCTAGGAAATCTGTAAAACCATGATGCTTTTGTTCATTACCTTGAAAAAATTAGAATTAGGAAAATGATTAAAAAGTTAAACTTGGATTTGGTTTTAATTTTTCTGAGCTTTAGGATTTATTTCTAGGGGTAGGATAGCCACTTAAAATAATTAAGAACAGATGATAAAATACTTTTTTTACATGCTGTAATAGCTTGCTTTCCTTCTAAATATACTTAGTGAAGTCATTGCCAAGGCCACTTACCTGAATACTTAAAAAAATTTTTTTAGTTCTTCCAAACCAACAAAGAGATGACTTTTCTTGCTTTTCAAGTAATAACTGATGATCTGTGGATTATAAATATTGAAAAAATATCTATTAAATGTCTAATTTACACAGTTTTTCCATGTTTTCCTTGGAATCAAGACAATCTTAAAAGCAAGGGGAAATAGTGTTGTGTCTAACATTAAAGACTATATAGTTTTTCCTGTTTTAAAAAGCATATGTCCAAATTATTTATGGTTTAGAATTATAAGACTGATTAAATCTCATCTTAAATATTCACCCCAAATATCCTTTTCATAATGGGCAACATAAAAGTTTCACAAAATTAATTTCTAAGTATTCCTTCATAGATTCTCATGAGGCATTTGAAAAGTCAGAAGTTATGCTTGGTAACAACCCTTCTTCATTATAAAAGTCCAAATTATACTTGATTCTCCTTATCCTTTTTTAGTTCCATCTAGTTATGTTCATTTTTTTCTCCTTTTTACACCAGATTGACTATTCTGCACACGCTTTTTTTCCTTGAGAATGCATTGCATTTGTCTTCGTGAAAAATGAAAAGAATGTTGTGAACACAGCACTAGTTGGACACTTCTTGGTTAATGTTAGGCTTGGTTTAAAAGAAAAGTGTGCATTTGGAAGTCTTTTAACATAATTATGACCTGATAGCCTAACATTTTTTTATTATACTTTGGGAGGGTGCGGGGGGGGGAAGCATTCCAATTTCCAAACTTAGCAGATAGATGTGGGTTGTTCCTACATACCTTCCCAGATTAGTTTGGTGCTTTTTCTTCTCCAGGAAAGATTCTCCCCCTATAACACCCCTCCCCCCGCAAAAAAAAAAAAAAAAAAAAAATTGAAGAGATGATCTTGCTGTTAACAGTTCTGTTTGGTTAATGGATATGGACCACATACCAGCACCCTCAACTTTATTTTTCTTTTCTTTCATTATTATTATTTGCTTTTCAATTAAAAACAAAGCAACGCAAAATTGAACATGCCATCGGGAATCAGTAATTGAGATGATTAGATTCTCATTAAGATCATTGAGCTTTTTCAAAATTGCTGTGAGATCTAGTAAGACAGTTACATATTTAAATTCCCACATGTCAATTTAATTAAAAATAAGGATATTCATTAATTTTCTTGAACAGGATTCCCATGGAACTATGTAGATAACTGTACAGAATCACTTTTGTGTAATTGAATGAAAGCAGTTTACCTGTGCATGATTGCATTATGGAAACCTTTTATATCTCTTTATATTTTTCAATATACTTAGATTTTACACTATTAACTGCTCTAGTCATGCTATATTTGTTTGTTTTCTTTTTAATAGAATTTATAAATATATATGCTCAAAATACAGATCAATTGAATATTTTTGGTCTTGTTTACAAGATAAATAACACTATAAAAGTGATGCAGCCCCTCAAGTGTCTTAGGAAAAAAGTCATTGGTGCTACAAAACCTTTCAATGTCATTTTTGAGCCTGTCGTCTAGACTTTACTAGACTTTAATCTATGATCGCTTGTGACTCATTCTAATCTAGCAGCATAATTATAAGTGATCTGTGGTTAAAGAGCCCAGTCCATTAGAAACACCTCTTAATTGAAAGATACGATGCAAAATGACTGTGCACTTCTTATTTGTTCCAAGCTTCTCCCCCATTCGTGTCCCAAAATAGTTTCTTCAGCTTATCGTTAGGTCTTTTGATAAGAGGCAGGGTGGTAATTTGGCTAGAATCAAAAAATAATTAATTCAGCATGGCTCGGTTTTCCCACATTTCAAATGGAAAACTTTCTAGTTCTAAAATATGTAATCTTGCTCTGCTTTAACTTCCCATCTTTCATTCAAAGACGGCAGAGTAATTCTTAAAATATTTACAAAACATTTAATGAATTATAAAGATATTATTTGCATTGTATAAGTTTTGCATTGATGTATAGGTTTTTCACATATTGATGTATAGATTTGTCCCCAAAACTTCATTCCAGCACCTTAGTGAATGTTCTTAAGATACAATTTTTAAGTATCAGCAAAGCATTCATAGATGTTTACTTTTGATTCTCGGAGTCCTGAACCTGTTTTGGGTGTGATTTTACACAGATCATATTGTCTGGCACAAGATTTCCTTTAATAAGTGGTTTATTTTAACACAATTTCTGTGGATTGTTGAATCTGAAAACACCAAAGGAGTCTTTTCTTGCCTGGAGACTGGATTGTTCCAGTTTTTAATACCTGTGCCCATAAGTATCCCATTTCATGAATGTGTGTTGGCATGGGGGAAAAAATTCCCTGCTCTTCAAGTGGAGCGAAAGTAATTGGTTAAGCTGTAGCAGCTTTTTTGTTTATTTTTAAAAGTGATAAAACTTGAACTGAAAAAGGTAAAACTTGAACTAGAAAACTACTCTTGTATGCATAGAATGTTTATAGTATTACATGTTTATGTGGGGTTGTCAACATTTTTATTATTTATAGTTGAATTATGTTGTTTTTGTTAAATATCCATAATGTTTATTATTTTTATATGTTGAAAATTTTAAAAATAAAAGTCTTACTAAAACAGTTGTTAACTTTTTAAAATTGTCCTGCATCTTACATCAATTATATTAATATAGATTAGAAAAGAAAATAAGCCCTGTGGCATTACAGAATTCTGAAAATATTTATACAAGGAAATGGCTCCACATTGCCTATTCTTCTCGTTACCCTCCATTTTCACTTGACCTAAGTACTTCTGAATCAGTTAAGGTACAATGTGTTCTTATTGGCCTATAATGACTCCTTTTCTTACACATACACAAATTCTCATTACTACCCTTCCCCCTAATTCCTGCCTCTTTACTGTTGTAAATTTTCTCTTTATTCCATTTGAGGGCCAAAATGTTCTTGTCATGAGTAGTAAGTATACGAATAATACTGTGGTGTCAAGAAAGGAATGCCATAGTTTCTGAAGTGAAGTTAGGAAAAATGCTTATACTGTTAACCTCCAGAGACATTGAAAGTCTTCAAAACTTCATAATCTCACAATTTTCACCTGAATATCTAATTTGGCTTTCTATATATATATATATATTTTTTTTTTTTTTTTTTTTGAATGAATGAATAGTAGGGCAATGTTTTCTTTTTTTCATTGCAGGTACACTTTTTTTTTTTAAAGGAGGTACCGGGAATAGAACCTGGGACCTTGTACATGCAAAGCAGGCGCTCAATCACTGAGCTATATCTGCTCCTCTAGATAAACTTTTTATCATCTATAAAGTAAGTTTTAAAAGCATGGTAACCTGTCCTCCGTTTATGACATTGCTTTAAAGGGAAAATACATTGTTATCTCAAAGTGTGCAAGTTGTGATAAAATTCTAGTTGAAAAGATCTGGTTGTGAAATAGAGGACTCCTGGTTTAAAGTAGTAAAGAACATTGGTTAAACATTGGCATACTCGGTAGAATAAAAAAGTGAAATTATATACACACACAAACATGACATGTTTGCATATTAAGAATGTCAGCCATCACAACCTGAAAAGTAGGCACAAAGTGAATAAATATGATCTTAAAGATTTTTGTCTTAAGAAATTCCTTTTTAAAAATTACCTATCTGTTGTTACAGAGAAGCTAGAAAACTTTATTAAAGAGGTATAGAATGATAGCCCAACATCCAGAAATGATCACTAGACATTTAAATGGAGAATTGTTATTTTTTCGTGTATGATAAGTTTGTATCTATGCCATTTTTAAAAAGTTTAGCATGGTAATGTATACCACACCAACTTCATCTTTCAACCACTTACAGTGTACAGTTCAATGGTAATCAGTTAAATTCACAATATTGTGCCACCTGCGCCACTATCTGTTATCAAAACTTTTATTATTCCAAACAGAAACTGCCCATTAGGCAATGATTTAGTTTGCTAGGCTGCCCAAGCAAAAACCATTAAATGGGTTGGCTTATACAGTGGGAATTTATTAGCTTAATGTTTTGAAGCTAAAAGCCCATCTCAAAGCAATTGTGTGTATTCACCACAATTTGTTTATCCATTCATCAGTTGATGGACACTTGGTTATTTCCTTTTTTTGGCAGGTGTGAATAATGCCATTATGAACATTGTGCAGATGTCTATCTGTGTCACTGCTCTCTGCTCTCTGGGTATGTATATATAGTAGTGATGTTAGGTCACATAGCAAGTCTATATTCAACTTTTTAGGAATTGCCAAACAGTCCTCCACAGTGGCGGTACCATTCTACATTCCCACCAACAGTGAATTAGCATTCCTGTCTCTCCACATCCTTCTTCAACACTTACAAGTGTTCTGACTTTTTAGTACTGGCCATTCTAATAGGTGTGAAATGATACCTCATTGTAGTTTTGATTAGCATTTCCCTAATCGTTAGTGATGTTGAACATTTTTTCATGTGTTTTTCCACCATTTGTATTTCCTCTTTGGACAAATGTCTATTCCAGTCTTTCGCCCATTTTTTAATTGGGTCATTTTTCTTTTTATTGTTGAGTTGTAGTATCTCATTATATATCATGGATATTAAACCCTTATCAGATAATGAGATTTCCAAATATTTTCTACCATTGAGTCGGCTGCTTTTCACCCTTTTGACAAAGTCCTTTGTGGTACAAAAGTGTTGAATTTTGAGGAAGTCCCATTTATTTTTTGTTGCTCAGGCCTTAGGTGTGAGGTTTAAGGAACTACTGCCTACCATAAGATCTTGAAGATGTTTTCCTATGTTTTCTTCTAAGTGTTCTATAGTTGTCATTTTTATATTTAGGTCCTTGGTCCATGTATAAGGTGTGAGATAGAGATCCTCTTTCTTTTTGATGTGGATATCCAGTTCTCCCAGCACCATTTGTTAAATAGACTGTTCTGGCCCAGTTGCGAGGTCTTGAGAGACTTGTCAAAAATCACTTGAGTATAGATGTGAGGTTCTATTACTGAGTTCACAATTCGGTTTCATTGGTCAATCTGTCTTTATGCCAATACCATGCTGTTTTTTACCACTGTAGCTAAGTAATATGCTTTAAAGCAGGGGTTCTTAACCTTTTTTTTTTTGTTCCACAGACCCCTTTGCCAGTCAGGTGAAAATCACGGACCCCTTATTAAGTCCACACTATACTGTGTATTATTTAATATTTCACACCTCCACCAACACGTCCCCACAAGAATAATGCTTTTTTGAATTTCAATTCAAGCTCGTGGACCCCTTGTTAAGAGCTGCTGCTTTAAAGTAAGGAAAGAGAGTCCTCCAACTTTGTTCCTCTTTTTCATGACAATTTTGGCTATTCGGGGCTCCTTACCCTTCCAAATAAATGTGATAATTGGCTTTTCCATTTCTTCACAGAGGCTGTTGGGATTTTTATTGGTATTGTGTTGAATCTTTAAATTAGTTTGGGTAGAATTGACATCTTAATGATATTTAGTCTTCCAGTCCATGAACACAGGATGCCCTTTCATTTACTTAAGTCTTCTTTGGTTTCTTTTAGCAATGTTTTGTAGTTTTCTGAATACAGAGCAAATTTTGGCACCCGCAAATCAGAGGTGAGCATTCTGAATCAATCCCTCATGCTGACTGGTACAGATATACGTGCTCCCCAATATGCACATAAGGGTTATTTTGCTCCCTCCAGAACCTGAGACCAGGGACCTGCACTGGAAGTGTGGGATGGCTCTGCACTGAGGAGTAGAGAGCTAGGGGAAGGGCCAACAATAAGTTGTCTTTTTCTTGGTTTAGTATTCACCCAATTACTGCAACCCTCTAACTTTTTTCCAGAGCTCTGAGAAAGTTTGTTCTGCCAGTTTCTGCTGGTTTTCCAATGTGGCTGTGGGGGTGTGGAATCCCAACCTCTTATTCAATCATCTTGCCGACTCCCTGTCAATACCATTTTTAAGAGCACTTCTGTTTGCATAGATGAATCTTAATGTTTCTTAATTTTTTCCTTACTTTAAACAATGCTGCAGTAAGTATCCTTGACCATCTTTCCACCTTTGATTATATCTTTATATATTCTCAGAACTTCTCAAGGTATCCACATTTTAAAAGCTTGTGATAAATTTTGATCTTTTACAAAACAGAATATATGCCTAGAGATCTATGGTGAATCTGCTGTAAATCTGAGGGTTTGGGTACCTTCTTAATTTAGGTTTGGACAACAGCATAAGTTCAATTCTCTTTACACATGTGTTGAAATTTATTGAATTTGCTCCATATTCATATTATAATAGGAACCAATTTATACCTGATGTGATAGTTAAGCTCTGATGCAATAGTGGCACTATTATTGAGATTTTCCACAATATTTAGTAGTTGGGGTTTTGTATATCTGTATTAGTTAGCCAAAAGGGGTGCTGATGCAAAATACCAGAAATCTGTTGGCTTTTGTAAAGGGTGTTTATTTGAGTAGAAGCTTACAGTTACCAGGCCATAAAACATAAGTTTCTTCCCTCACCAAAGTCTGTTGCCACGTGTTGGAGCAAAACAGCTGCTGACATTTGCCAGGGTTCAGGCTTCTTGGGTTCCTTTTTTCCCGGGGCTCTGTTTCTCTCTGGGCTCAGCTCCTCTGTTTCCTCCACAAGGTCAGCTATAGACTATGAGGCTCTCTAGGCTTTGCCTCTCTCGACAAGGCCAGCTGTGAACTGTCAGGTGAACAGCTCGTCTCTTTTCCCGGCTCCTTCTCTCCTTCCTCACGACTAAGCTCCTCTGTGTGCTTACTTCTCAGGGCTCCAGCTCAAAAACTCCAGCATCAAATCTCCAACATCAAAACTCCAACTCTGTCCTTTGCCATGTCTTTTATCTGTGAGTCCCTGCCCTTTAGTGGGTAGGGACTCAATGCCCTACTGACATGGCCCTAATCATAATTTAATCATGCCCAGAGGAACAGACCAGTTTACAAGCATAATCCAATATCTATTGTTGGAATTCATAAATAATGCCAAACTGCTACAGTACCATAGCAATTTTTTTTCAGACCTATGACTTTTTATAATTTCATTATAGCATTTTACAAATTTTAAGACTATTTATACTCTTATAAACAGTTTGAAGTCTTTTTATGAATCCTAAAAAGAAAAAGTTATGTGTTGGACCAATCCATTCCTGTGGGTGTGTGGTCCTTTTGATTGGATTACATCAGTAAATTGTGACACAGGTTGAGTTTCTGCCCTCCTTCTGGGTCTGCTATAAACAGAGACATAGAAAAGGGAAGCTGCCATTTTTGATCCTAGCTTGTGAGAGAGAACTTGATGATCTCTAACAGCCAAAGTTTAAGCATGAAATCCCCAAGTGGCTTGGCCCATATAGCAGTTCAAGGTTGAAGAGACAAGCCATATGCCTGATAGCCCACAGCTGAACTCAGGAAAAAAGCAGAGCAGCCGAGACTGACAGAGGAGGCCTGGAAAGAGACAAGCCCTATATCTAGTTGCCCATAGCTGAGGTCTGGAAGATGGTAGATTCTGGAGGGAAGGCAGGAAACTTGGCAGAGATTAACTGGCATCTTTGCCACATGGCAGGACCCCAGGATCACGTGGAGCTGACTTTGGTGAGAAAGCATCACTGAGGGTGCTTTGATTTAGACACTTCATGGCCTCAGAACTGTAAGATTTTACCCTAAATAAAATCCTCACTATAAAAGCCAACCCATTTCTGGTACTTGCATTGGCAGCTCTGTGGCAAACTAAGACATCTCATAATTAGTCTATTGAAAGATATGGTAGATAACCTTTGCCTACACAAAATAAGGTAAAATAAGTGTCAGAATGAGCACTGGAATTTCCATTTCTAATACCATATTTATGACAGGAATACACAAAGAGGCAACAGATAGAAATTCAAATAAAAAATAAATCCTTATTTTTTATCTCAACTCTCCAAACCGCTTTTCCAGAAAAATATAATTTGCATTTTCCCCATCAAGTTCATGAGCATTTGTTTTGAAACACATAAGCATGAAAGAGATTATGAAAAAAAGTAAATTGGATTTAAATGGAAACATAGTGGGTTCCCTCTGTTTTTCTTCTCTGTCATTTTTTTTTAAAGATTTATTTATTTATTTTTACTTTGAAAAAAAGAATCCATTTTAAGCTCCCCCAACCCATTATTGCTGTTTTGTGTCCATTCGCTGGGGAATTCTCTGTGTCTGTTTCCTGCCCTCTCTTCTCATCCTTCTACTCCTGTCTTCACTGGGATTTGATCCTGGGAACCTCTGATGTGGGAGAGAGACATTCTGCCACCTGCACCACCTCAGTTCCTGGTTTTTCATTGCATCTCATCTTGGCTCTCCCTTGTGTCACTCTCTTATTATGTCATCATCTTGCTGTGTGGCTCGGCAGGGCCTGGCATGCCCATGCACGGGGCCTGGTGGAATGCACGCCTTCTATATTTTTTCTTTTATTTTACCAGGAGGTCCCGGGGATCGAGCCTAGGTTCCTCCATAGGGGAGATGGACGCCCAACCATTTGAGCCACATCTCCCCCCCTTCTATGTCATTTTGTAAAGAGAAAAAGCCAATCTTAAAAGCATAATCCATTTTATTGGAAAAAAGAATAAAAATCCTTGTAAACCATGAGCTTTTTTAAAGAATATTTTAAAATGAGGTTTACAGAAGATACAGAGTTCCCATACACCTCTTCTATAATTAACAATTTACAATAGTGTGGTCCTGATGTTACAATTGATTAAAGAATATTATTTTAATTGTACTATTAACTGTAGTCAAAAGTTTGTTTCTCACACTGTCCCAACGTTTGCAAGCCACTTCTCTACCCTCTGGACAAACTCTGGGAGGGCAAGCCCATGACAATTTCCCTGGCTTAGTCTTTCAGACTTCCACCTGCTATATTGACACTGACACACATGCACCCCATGTATGTTCACAGAGGCCATTCTCCCCCTTCTGGAAGTGCCAAAGACCCATAATGGTAGTGCAAGCTGGCTCCACCCTGTGCTGTGGAGGGGGTGAAGGAGGGGTCAACCAGGGCACCAAGAGCTTTTCTATGGCTTTTGAGGGTGAGTTTGCTTGATTCACAGTTGCCCAGTTAATGCAGCAACTGTTTTAACTGTTTTCTGTAGTTTTTAGGAAGGTTACTATCTTTAAGATTCGTCTGCTGCCTTTATCCAATGGGAGTTGGAACAACGGCCCAACTGTGATCTGAAGTAGCTGATCAAAAGTAGTGATCAGTGAAAGGGGGGTGAAAAGGGGGGAGGTGAAACTCAATAGTATTTATCACAAATTTCCAGCCTCTTTCTTCTGCTCCTCCTTGGATGCTACACAGTGTCCCACTATACTCTAGAGCGTCAAGATAGTTGAATCAGACAGTTCCTGCCAGTTCAAGTGTTGTTTTAGAGGAGGGACTGATTCTGGAGCTTCCTGCTCCACCATCTTCCCACAGTCCTTTCCTCCTACTGCTTTTTTTTTCATGCAAGTGAGTAAAAAGTTTATTACGAAACAAGCGAAAAGAGAGATGAGTATGGGCATCCTCCAGGCAGAGAAATGCAATATGGGGCCCTGGAGTAGGCCTTCTTAAGGTTTTTCCCATCCCTATATTAAGGAGGTATCTCAACTATTTGTTGTCCTGATTTGGTGCGTTTCTACCTTCACCTGTTAGCTTTCAGGGAAACAATGGGAAGGCCTTTCTGTTTGGAGTTATCCAGGGCTTCTTTTGAGCCAGAGAGTTTCAAATGGGACCTTGTGAGTAGGATCTTGGCAGCTGTATTAGTCAGCCAAAGGGGTGCTAATGTAAAATACCAAAAATGGGTTGGTCTTTATAAAGGGTATTTATTTAGGGTAGAAGTCCACGGAGACCAGGCCATAAAGCTTTAAGTTTCTTCTCTCACCACAGTCCATTGCCACATGTTAGAGCAAGACAGCTGCCGGGGCTTGCCATGGTTCAGGCTTATGGGGTTCCTCTCTTCCCGGGGCTGCGTTTCTCTCTGGGCTTAGCTCCTGTTTTCTCCACAAGGTCAGCTGTAGACGATCAGGCAAATGGCTTGCTTCTCTTCTCCTGGGGCCTTCTTTCTTTCTTTTTTTTTTTTTTTTTTTCAGATTCATTTCACTTTTATTATGAACAGACACAATCTCAGATCAGTACAACTAGCTTCAGAGTTGATGTTAATAGAAATTATTCCAAAATTATTCTTAGGACACAAATAACTACCATCCCACATAAAAAGGAAAAATCCCACCCAATCAAGGAAAAGGTATCCTGTACATGTTTCCATGGCAATGAGTTCATGCATTCTCACCCTTGGTCTTGCTATTTATCCACCACTTATCCAATGGATTCATTCAATCTCTTGGAGAGAACCATACTGATAAATGCCACACAGGACACAGTCATACCAAGTTCACGGTGGACACGGCTACTGTAAAAATCCTCAGGACTTGAGAGAATTCCTCTGCTAAAGGATCCAAAAATGCTTTATAAAAAGCATTAGTCATGCCTCAAAACTGCCCTTTGAGGTAGGTCAGTATTATTATCCCCATTTTAACAGAAGGAAAACTGAGGCACATAGTTCTATAATTAAGTGACTTGCCCAGGATCACAGAGCAAGTCAGTGGCACAGTGGTAGGAGAGGCCCTGGCCTTAACCACCAGTGTAGCATTGCCACCTGTGGGGCCTTCTTTCTAATATCAAAATGGCTTCTCAAAAGACTGCTTCAACTGTCCTTTGCCTTTTATATTCAATTCCCTACCCACCAAGGGGTGGGGCTCAATGCCCTAATCCTAACCTAATCATGCCCAGATTAACAGATCAGTTTAACAAGCATGATTCAATTATATTTTTGGAATTCATAATTACATCAAACTGCCACATTCCACCCTCTGAATTCTAAAAATACATTATAATATTTTTTAAAAACTTAAATCAGTAACAATCCAAGTACAAAATCATATCAAAATCATTTTAAAGAAATACAGTTTGTCTTCAAGCAAAGTCCTATCTGCTATAGACCTCTGAATTTTACAAAACCATTTAACTGCTTTTAATACACAAATGGAAAGATGAAAGATAAACATTTTCAATATTATAAGGAGAAATTGGGATGTTAAACATGAGTCATGGATCTTCTATAGTTCAGTAAACTTGCAGGGCATCCTCCATTCGATTTCAAAGTCTGAGAGTTATTTTTAAGAAGATGTTTTCTTTTCCCTGGGGCCACATGGGAACCCACCCTTTCTACAGGCTTGCCCAAGAGCCATTTTCTTGGTTCCACCCTCATCAAGCATCTGGGTGTTTTTCTTTGTTTTTTTTTTTTTTTTTAAAGATTTTATTTTATTTATTCATTTATCTCCCCCTTGCTGCTTGTGCTCGCTGGGTCAGCCAACCACGCCGTGCGGGCGGGCCTGCCCCCACCAGGAGGCCCCGGGAACCAAACCCAGGGCCTCCCATATGGCAAACGGGAGCCCTACTGATTGAGCCACAGCCGCTTCCCAAGCATCTGGGTGTTGACCAAGTTCCAGACCTCACCCTCCAAGAGTGTTGGGGTGATTGCCACACCGTACCCAATCTTTGAGTCTTAGCCCCCCTAGTACAGTGAGGTGAAGATAACATTCCCCCTAACATTTGGCATACAGGCTCAACCCTCTCAGAGCAACGAGTTGACCACCTGGCCTTCCCAAACCTTTGGCATACAGGCTCAACCCTCTCAGAACATTGGGTTGACTACCTGGCCTTCTCTAATCTATGGGGGACAGGTACACCCCTTTCGGACTTATGGGGTGTTGACCTTAACCTCCCTAATCTTTGAGGAATGTGCTCCAACCTCTCTGCACCCTGGGGTGGCAAAACTCTTCCTGAACATTGGATGGGGACATCCACCTTCTTTGACTGCTGGGGAAAACTCACCCTCTCTGCACTATGCGGCATCAAAACTTTCTCAGAACATCGGGTAGGAACATCCACCCTCTTCAACTGCAGGGGCAAACTCACCCTCTCTGTACACATGGGTGGGGCTCCTCTCTTGGCCTAAGGAGATGTCTTAAGTGCAGATCTCTGCTTCCACGGTTTTCTTTTTAAAGCTGATTCTCCTTCAGTCTCTCCTTTCCATGTCCTCTTTTGTCCAAGCAGACAGAGAGGTTTTGTTTATACAGCTCTCTCAAAAACTTTGTTGGTTTAGCATGCAGGAAGCAGGGGTTCAAGCCATCAGACAGTAAGACTTTCCACAAATCTTTCCTAGATAACTGCATCTTCAATTCTGAGTTACGAGTTCCAAGTTTAGTAAAGTCTTCAAAGAGGGCATTTTCATCTGGGAATTTGATTTCCAGAAACTTGGAAGTTCCAGAATCAGTTTCTGTTTTCTTTGTGCCCAAAAGTTTAGTTTTTAGTGTATTTCTCTCATCTAGTATTTTGCTATAAGCTGCAAGGAGAAGCCAAGCCACATTCTCCGAGTTTACCTTGGAAAGTTCTTCAGCTAAATGCTCTGGTTCACCATTTTCAAATTTTGTCTTCCATATAACACCAGGAGTTAATCTTGTTAAGTTCTCTGCAATTTTAAAACATGGATCGCCTTTCCTCCAGTTTCCAATAATAGTTTCATCATTTATTTCTAAGGCATCATAGAAAGTCTCTTTAGTGTCCATATTGTTATCAACAGTTTCTTCAAAGCGACCTTGGCCTTTTCCATCATGCATTTCACAATTCCTCCAAAAAATACCCCTTACCCATTTATAAAACCATTCCAACATTTTGGTATATGCAAAAGCAGTACCCCACTTCTGGTACCAAATTCCATATTAGTCAGCCAAAGGGGTGCTAATGTAAATACCAAAAATGGGTTGGTCTTTATAAAGGGTATTTATTTGGGGTAGAAGTCCACAGAGACCAGGCCATAAAGCATTAAGTTTCTTCTCTCACCACAGTCCATTGCCACATGTTAGAGCAAGACAGCTGCCGGGGCTTGCCATGGTTCAGGCTTATGGGGTTCCTCTCTTCCCGGGGCTGCATTTCTCTCTGGGCTTAGCTCCTGTTTTCTCCACAAGGTCAGCTGTAGACGATTGGCAAACGGCTTGCTTCTCTTCTCTTGGGGCCTTCTTTCTAATATCAAAATGGCTTCTCAAAAGACTGCTTCAACTGTCCTTTGCCTTGCCTTTTATATTCAATTCCCCACCCACCAAGGGGTGGGCTCAACGTCCTAATCCTAACCTAATCATGCCCTGATTAACAGATCATTTTACAAGCATGATTCAATTATATTTTTGAAATTCATAATTACATCAAACTGCCACAGCAGCCTTTCTGGTTGTAATGGTTGCAGCTTTGTTTTCAAGCAGCTGCCTTCCCTCAGGGGGTTTCTGGGCAGGGTCTCATGCCTATGTTCTGACCAGCAACCTTCCATTGTTTCCTATACTAACCTGACTCAACTCTCCCTTTAGAGAGTTTACACCCTTATTCTTAAGGAGGACCTGAAAAGTGATGGTCATTCTTCTGTAGCTGCTTCCTGCTGGTTAGGGGCAGTAGTCCCTGCCTGATGGAGTGTGAAACTCTCTGGCTATTCTATTGAAGTTGAGGGAAGGTGGGCCTGGCACTGTGGTTGGAACAGGATGAAATCCTGCATGACTAATACCTTGTTCTGGGAGGCATTGATTCTGGAAGAAATAATCTTAGAATTTTGAAGACACATGGTCTTACTAAAAAGCCCCAAAAGAGGACCAGCCATGACATATTGGGCCATGGGAGTGAGAAAATCCAGGTACCTCCAGAGGCTACATCCTCCCAAAGTCAATGGGCTTCATCTTGTAGGTTTCCAATGCTGTCTAGGACTGTTCTGGAGTGATTTACAAAGAAACAGCATTCCTCCCTGAGGAACAGGCAGGTTCCTCCCTATACTGCTGTTAGCATGTTTAGTGCTTTGCAATTTTGTAGCACCACAGTGGCAAGGGAGTCTATTTGTTGTCTAAGGACTTCTGTGGTGCAGCTAGTTTCTTAAGCTGTTGGTTAACTTTAGGGAGAGATTGTGGTCAACCTGCTGGCTTTGGTATAAACTGCCAACCCAGTTCCCATGGCAATGGTTATGCTTAGGACAGCTAGGAGAGGAATGAGGAAAGGCACTGCACTGGGCATAAACTCACAAAGACAATATAGGCAACTTGACAAGCATAAGGCAAGCAAAATAAGGACAGTACTCAAGAGAACCATTCTTTTATCTTCTAGGCATATTCATAAACTACTTAGAAAATGAATTAAGGTTGCTGACACTTTTAACATATACAATATCCCTCTGCATATGATCTAGAATAGAAGAGATACTTTCATATTCATCAGGTATATAGGTACAGTATTTAATACTAGTCAATGCACAAGTCCCTCTTTGAGCTGCAGTTAATAGAGCTAAGTTCCATGTTTGCAATACTATACATGTTGTCTCTTCATGGGAACAGGCCATAATGCCAATTGTGTTTGTTTAAGTTCTACTCACATTACTCTGTTAATTATTGCTCCACTTGGTATGCCCTTCACACAGCCAGCATGCTGCAGCACCTTTAGTCTTGGAGAGAAGCTCTAGTGTTTCACCAGCCTGATGCATAGCACCCTTCAGCACTATGAAACAGAGCCAGTCTGGAGGCAATGTTCATTGTAATGTCAAGCCATTGCCAGCTGCTGCAGGAGTCTGAAACAGAAACATATTTTCCATCTACTTCAGGAGCATGACCAGAGATTTAGTAGATACTTTTATTGTTTTAGGGGTCATAGTGACTGAGCCAGCCAATAACTCAGATGGAGAGAGGCACCACGAGGGGTACTGGGGACCTAGTTTGGATGCACAAGAGTTTGACAGTACTAAAGTCTATCCTTCTTACTTTTTATACACTTTTTTTTTTTGTTGTGTCTCTCATTGTCTTTTTCCTCTGTCTCTCTTTTTTGTTGCATCATCTTGTTGCATCAGCTCTCCGTGCAGGCCGCCAGCTCTCAGGATGGGCCGCTAGCTCTCCATGTGGGCTGCCAGCTCTCCGCATGGGCCTGCTTTTGCCTTCACCAGGAGACCCAGGGAATCAAACCCGGGACCTCCCATATGGAAGATAGGAGCCCAATTGCTTAAGCCACATCCGCTTTCCTCTCCTACTACTTTTAAAGCTGTGTTTTCTTGATTCAGCACTTGCCCAGTTACTGTAACCTTTAACAATGGTCTGGAGTTTTTGAGGAAAATGGCGCTGCCAGTTATATATATATAATTTAAATATATATATTTAAGTATTTTTAGAATAAATTGATATATCTCAATGCTGTAACATGATAACCTAATGCTATATCAAGGTATCAAAAGTGAAGATTCCTGTTATTTTTTAATTTAAACACTATGAATGACAGCACACCTGCATTCAACTTCACAAGAAATTCTGTCCAGGTTCACAGAGACTCATTAACAGCTGTAACACCTCTCAACCAGTGAAGATTATGTGTGCTGACCGAGCAGACCAGGGGAATCTACGTCAGCTCATGCTACCACCATACCGAAAAGAAAGGGACACATGGCAGTATGGTTGGCTTGCTAAACAAAACAAGTCATTTAAACTTAGTCATTTAAAGAGAACACAGCATGTATCAAAATTACAGAGTATCTTACAGGAATGGAACCACAAGAAGATATACAGATTAGAACCCTGAAGCAATGAATGTGTTTCTACCTGTTTTGTGATGGAAAGAAGCCACAGATACAGAATCCTGAAACAGTCTGCACCATTGAATCTCCTCACACACATTGCCATTAAAAGACTAAAACTAGAATTCCCTGCTCTATTCAAATGCTGGTAAAGGGGAATTTACACTGTTGCTATGGGTAAGAGCAATAGCTGTACAGATTTCAGGTATCACATAAAGGTTCTCTTCACTAGAGTACCACCACCTTCTACAATCCCACAAGCCACATACTTTCCAAAACTGATGCTGCCTTCTTCAGGTTTATGGGGGGGTGGGGGAGAGGGAGGCATTTAAAACAAACAGTGGAAACCAGAAACTTCTGATAGTCAGTGCTGCCAGGTTTTGCTAGTTGTTCAAAGATTCTATGAGGGAACAGCATTCTGGAATGTCTTAGGCCACCATGTTGGTCAACTGGAATGTTTAAAAGCATTTATTTTCACATGCCAGCCACATATACTGGTCATGTTTTTATGTATATGATAATGGGAACATGTTGGACAACTAATATACAATATTGTATGGCATTAATTCAAATATTTGTGAGTTTGCAGTGTTATGGCAAGGTTTTCTTAATTTATCAGCCTTTGATCTGTTATAAATCTACAATATGTATTATTGAAGTATCATGCAATAATACAGTTTTTATTAATCCAGTGCTTTGTGAATCATGGTTATAGGTCAGAAACACATATCTACATAAAGAAGGGAAGAGTGAGAAGGAATAACTGAAAGTAAAATAAGATCTTTTATTTTTCTCAATCTTAACTGATATAACAGATAACCAGCTTTGCTCAAAATAAAAACAGTAACAATATATTGGATGATTATGGCTTATGGATGAGTGAAATGCATGCAGGAATGTTATAAGGGACAAGACAAAGCACTTGGAAATTCTCTGTTATAAGGTAACAGTAGTATGAAGCAGTAGAAGGTTTTTTTAAAAGAAGTATAATTAGCATACTAAGAGAAGAGAGAAAATGGAATCATATAAAATGTTCAAATCTTGGAAGCAACCAAGATGTCCTTCAATAGGTGAATGGATAAACAAACTGTGGTATCCCCATACAGTGGAGTATTATTCAGGGATAAAAAGAATGAGATATCAGTCTACCAAAAGACATAGAAGAAACCAAAATGCATATTTCTAAGTGAAAGAAGCCAGTCTGAAAAAAGCCACATACTGTCTGATTCCAAATATATGACATTATGGAGGAAAAAACTCTAGACATTAGAAACTCAGTGGTTGCTTGGGTGAAAAAAAAAATGTTTTATGAAGGAGTGAGTGATGAAAAATGAAATGTTGCAAGGTAAAGTAAGATGAAATGTGAAAATATCCTTTGGATGTTGGATTAGGAGTTCATTGATGACCATAAACAGTGGTTTTTATTTACTTGTTTGTTTTTTAATGATAGACATGGAGACAAAATGGATAGGCTGAGGAGAGAAAGGGAGGTAAAGATATGAAGACAGAATACAGGCATGTTTTTTGAGGTCTTTAAGGGTAGAACAGAAATAGGTTTGTCATTTGCAAGGCAGGTGAGATAGAGGCCAGAGATATAATCATGATCAATTCTCAAAAAAAATTAGTCCCAGTAGGAACAAAATGGGCAATAATAATAGTTTAAGGTGCCTGAAAAGATAAGGTAAGAAACTATCCAGAGTACAATTAAAGGGACTACCCTTATATAGGAATAAAGCAAGTCCTCCATTGTTACTATAGACAAAGGAAGAAAAATTCATTGTGTATTTAGGTTTGGTACTGGAATTAAGTGAGCTCCCATCTGACAACTTCAGTTTTCTTTGCAACTAGTAGGAATATGATCTGCAGAATAGTTGCCACTTGGATAACTGCTAAATCTCATCTTTTTCAATATTCTCTGGAAATCCCCTAGAACAGAGGTTCTTAAACCTTTTTTATTCCACAGATCCCTTTGCCAGTCAAGTGAAATGAATACTACTGTAATTTATTTACTGCATACATTCATAAGTAAAGGAAATGCTAGATTTCAGTTGGAGGTCAAAGAAAATAAAGATAATTTGATTTTTTTCAATTCAAGCACACTGAACCCTGAAATCTTTCTATGGACCCCTGGTTAAGAATCCCTGTCCTAGAATATGTAGTCTCAACTAATCCCCCCATATTCTTCCACTCTGGACTCATTATGACCCTTTACCATCGTGGCCTTTGTAAGATCATTGCTTTCTGGGTATACCTAGTCCCCATAGTACCCCTTCCCCCTCTCAGAACACCAAACCTGCACTGTGGTTTGAGGAAGTCACTGTCAAACTTTGTTCCTGGGACCCAATGCATGGCCTCTACTCAGAGTTTGTTTTCTTTGAATACAGTTCCTTTTGTTTCCTGCTTAAATCCTCCAATCCTTTACAGAAACAAGCACCTTATATTCCCCTTCATAGCCCTCCTTTCCTGCTCCATCCACTCTCTTTCCTAATATCATATTTAGGAAAAAAAGTTCCCAAGAATATCAACTTGGGAAGAGTGGCAAGGAGCATAAAGTAACTAGAAAATAAGGGTTTTTAATGAAATGGAAACTTGATTCGAGGGAGGCTGGAAAAA
The DNA here is from genome assembly GCA_026826555.1 of Tolypeutes matacus. Taxonomy (NCBI): domain Eukaryota; kingdom Metazoa; phylum Chordata; class Mammalia; order Cingulata; family Chlamyphoridae; genus Tolypeutes; species Tolypeutes matacus. Next base: position 26,949,189 of record JAKSZT010054334.1, read on the forward strand.
AACAAGGTCCAGAGCATAGTCAGCACTTTGGACATCATCCTGAGGTGACACATTGAACGGGCACATAGTCACCTCTACCCATATTCCATTAGTCAAACAAGCCAATGGCCAAGCCATCAATGTGGACGTAAAACATAATCTGCCTAGGGGAGTGGATGTAGCTCAAGTAGTTAGCGCCTGCTTCCCACGAATGAGGTCCTGGGTTCAATTCCAGGTACTTCCTTGTATTAGTCAGCCAAAGGAGCACTAGTGCAATATACCAGAGATTGGTTGGCCTTTATAAAGGGTATTTATTTGGGGTAGAAGTCCACAGTTACCAGGCCATAAAGCATGAGTTTCTTCTCTCACCAAAGTCCATGGCGACATGTTGGAGCAAGACAGCTGCTGACATTTGCCAGGGTTCAGGCTTCTTGAGTTCCTCTCTTCCCAGGGCTGCGTTTCTCTCTGGGCTCAGCACCTCCGTTTCCTCCAAAAGGTCAGCTGTAGATTATTAGGCTCTCTCCACAAGGCTTTGCTTCTCTCCACAAGGCCAGCTCTAAACTCTCAGCGAACGGCTTGTCTCTAACCCGGGGCCTTCTCTCCAACTTCAAAACTCCAACATCAAAACTGCTACTCAAAACCTGCTCCCTCTGTCCTTTGCCTTGCCTTTTATATTTGATTCCCCTACCCATCAAAGGGTGGGGCTCAACGGCCTACTGATGTGGCCCAGTCAATGCCCTACTCATAACTTAAGCATGCCCAGATTAACACATCAGTTTACAAGCATGATCCAATTATATTTTTGGAATTCATAATTACATCAAGTTGCCCAACGGCTACACTCCTAAAAAATAAAACAAAAACATAATCTGCCTACTTTAATAATAATTAAAAAAAGACCCTCTGTGAAGCACATGGATGTTGAATTGCAAATAATATTTTCACCATGGTGTGAAACAATTTTAATCTATGTTTGCATCAGGCATCACTATCATCTATCATCTTTGGCTCTGCTTACACAAAAGGCTGCTGCTGAGTGGGGAAGCCCAAGTTGAAATGGGGCAATGGGCATGATTTCCCAAGACTCACATACCTAGTGTATGAACATGCCAGGAGAAATGTAAATGACATGAAGAAATAGAGAATAGAAGGGAACAAATAGCTCTCATGATTAAAAATGTTTATATGAATTTGTTTCAAAGAGAAAAAGCCAGTAAAGTCTGTATGGAAGTACAAATGCTGAAACAAGTTATGATTCAAAAGGAATGAAATTATGAACCCCAAAATTGGAGTCTTAATATAAATAACTACAAGCAATCTTTGCTCTGCATTGTTCTGATATGTACAAATTACAGTTAATTAACACCAGCACCCAATAATACAGTTCAAAATCTGTTACCAAATGTTTTAGTCTCCTAGGCTGCTGAAAGAAGATGCCATGAAATGGGTTGGTTAAGTGGGAATTTATTAGCTTATACTTTTGAAGCTGAAAAAAAATGTCCAAATCAAGGCACCATCAAGGTGATGCTTTCTCCCCAAAGACCACTCCCTGAGATCCTTGTCTCCTCTGCCACATGGCAAGATACATTGCAGCGTTCACTGGTCTCTCCTTTCTCTTCCAGGTTTTGTTTTTTAGCTTCTTTCATCCCTGGCTTTTTATCTCTCTGTGTATATTCATTCTGTTTATAAAGGACTCCAGTAAGAAGATTAAGACATCCTGAATGAGGTGGGTCACCTCTTAACTGAAATAGCCTCTCATCAAAAGGTTCTACTTACAATGGATCCACACCCACAGAAATAGATTAACTTTAAGAACATGCCTTTCTGGGGTACATACAGCTTCAAACCACCACACCATAGTAGATTTAACTATGAGTAATTGTGCAAAGTACAAACTTTTTTGCTAGCTCTTAGGTCCACAGATGACTGACTATGTAAATAATAGATGTGCATCATAATACATATTTCAAAATCTGTTTGCACATTTTTTATTCATTCCACACACATACAGCAAAGTGTGCAGATATGTTGACTTGTCTTCCAGTGATAAATCCACATAACATTTTGTAAAAATGATTACTTGAAAGAGAGAATTGGCCAACAAAGATGGAAGTACAGCAAAAGAACACAAAGTAATTTTGCTGGAAGTGAAGTTCAAATAGAATATAAGTGGAGTTATTGAATAAAGAACAGACTGTAGGAATGTTGACAACTGACATTATCTGAGAGACTTTGGATATACAGCCAGAGGAACATAGTGGAGGCAAACAGTGACATACATGGGGAAACTGGTTGTGACAAAATGAATAAAGATATCCTAGAGAAACTCTTGTAGATATTTCACATTTAAATCTCAAAGGGTAAAATGTTGGAAGTGGAACCAAACTTAGAAAAGAGTATGACCACAAGCTAAGGCATGGAAACTATTTTACTCCATATTGTAAGTTATGACTGGAAGGAGAGGGCAAGCACTGTTCAAGCACTAATCGTGAGAAGTTTTTTTTTTTTTTACAAAAAATATATTTTAATTCTCAATGTTTCTAATGTTTTTTAAAATTACTGTGTACTTAATAAATATTAGTGCTATTATTTTGTTATTCCCTATACATTCATAACTAACAGTAAGAGAGCTTTTAATGTTGTCAAAATTTTTGAAAGGCTGCTGATTTTTTTTCTGTTGATTATTAAGATTGCTTTGCAATTTCAGCTTGTACCGTCATTTGTTCAGTCCTGCACCACAGTACACAATAAGTACTGCCTGTACATTATTCATATGTATATATGAAATATATATATATATATCAGCATTCTCATTCATCTGTAGCAATTGTGTCCTCTGAACTGGTTTCTATTTTTTCTTATAAGAGTGAGAATTAACAAGTAATCCTCATTTCTTCATGTCAGCCTCAGGAGTTCAGCCAAAGTTTGGCTTCCTCATTCATCTCTTTGGTGACCATTACAACTGATGCCAGTGCCCAGTTGGTCTCCATTGCTCTTTTGTACTGATTCTCTTATCACTGTTTCTACCACTGCTGCTACTGCCACAGGAGAGAGATTTACCACTAATCACAGCTCTCTAGGTCCACTAGAAACAGCCTTAGTCTTTTGATTTTATAGATCTTTCCATTGAGAAACTTGAAAACAATTTGCAAGGGGCACATGCATACATTAGCATATCCTTGTCAATAATAAACCTGTATTTGAAGTCAAGGACTATTTCTCTTGGATCTTCCTTAACTCAGGGCATATTCCTAAAGTTTTGGGTCATTCTCTTCCTATCCTCTCATTCCCAATCAAAGCATTCCTTATCCCTAAGCACTCATGATCAATGAAGGGAGTCCAGGCTGGAGCATTTCTCTTTGATAGGAGTGTTTAGTCCTGCTGGAGATGATACCTGATCATCAGTGCTAAGGCCCTCTTCAGTCAGAAAAATAGCAATCATTAAAGGATTAGATAGAAGAAATAAAATGCTAGGCATTTGTTACATGGCTATTATAATGTGAAAGAGCAAAAAGAGAAGAGCAAATTAACCCAGAGAAAAGTAACTCAAGAACAGCTACCAGGGACTTCCAGGAAGATGGCAGAGTAGAAAGAAATTGTACTCTCTTCTCCTCCAGAAAAACAGTGAGAGGACAAGCTGATATGGTCTGGGTAAAGATCTTCTAAAGTTTAGGGTACCACATGAAGGCTGGACACTGCCCAGAGAAGAGAGGGACAAAGGAGGGGAATCACGATAACAGAACTGTTGAGCCAAGAATCAAAGTGCAACAGTAACACACAGCTTCCCACCACTAAATTCCAGTGAAAGAGAAAGAAACTGAGCATCTGACTAAACTACTATCCCAATTAAATACTTAGACATCAGCAAAAAAATTATGAGCCATACTAATAAAATGGAGGACATGGCCCAAGAAAAGGAATATATCAAATCCACAGAAGAGACAAAGGATTTGAGATAACTAATTAAGGAGATGCACACAAATTTCCAAAATCAAATTAATGAATTGAAAGACAATATGGCTAAAGAGATAAAGAACATCAAGAAGACATGAGGAAACACAAAGAAGAATTTGAAATCCTGCATAGAAAGGTAACAGAGCTCATGGGAATGAAAAACACAATAGGTGAGATAAAAAAACACATTAGAAGCATACAATGGTGGACTCAAAATGATAGAAGAAAGAATAAGTGGTACAGAAGAAAGAAAAGCTGAAATTGAAGAGAAAAAAACAGAAAGAGAAAAGAATAGAAAAAATTGAGCAGGGGCTCAAGGAGTTGAATGACAACACAAAATGCAACAACATACAGGTCATGGGAGTTCCAGAAGGAGAAGAGAAGGGAAAGGGGTCAGAAAGAGTATTTGAGGAAATAGTAGGTGAAAATTTCCCATTCGCATGAAAGAAATGAACTTATATGTCCAAGGAGTGCATCGTACCCCAATCAGAATAAATCCAAACAGAACTCTCCAAGACACATACTACTCAGAGTGCTAAATGTCAAAAAGAAAGAGAAAATCCTGAGAGCAGCAAGGGAGAAGAAAACCATCACATAGAAGGGACACCCAGTAAGACTTAGTACAGATTTCTCATCAGAAACCATGGAGGTGAGAAGACAGTGGTACATACAATTAGGATACTGAAAGAGAAAAACTGCCAACCAAGAATTCCTTATCCAGCAATATTGTCCTTCAAATATGAAGGTGAGTGTAAAATATTCACAAACTAACAGAAAATAAGAGAGTTTGTAAAAAAAAAATTCATCTTTTCAGGAAATATTAAAGGAAGCCTTAGAACCTGAAAGAAAAAGGTAGGAGAGAGAGGCTTGGAAAAGAGTATAGAAGAAAGAATAGGAGAAAAGATAGCAAAAGAGTAAAAAGACAGATGAAAATGAGATATGACACCTGAAAACCAAAGAATAAAATAGTGAAAATAAGTAATGCATTTACAGTGATATCATTGAATGTGAATGGGTTAAATTCCCCAATGAAAAGAGATAGGCTGAGAGAATGGATTAAAAAAAAAAAAAAAAAAAAAAAAAAAAAGACATGAGCCATTCATATGATGCTTACAAGAGACTCACCTTAAACCCAGGGATACAAAAAAGCTGAAACTGAAAGGTGGAAAACAAAAGTTACTCCATGCAAATAGTAACCAAAAAAAGAGCAAGGGTAGCTATCCTAATATCAGACAAAACAAACTTTTAAGTGTAAAAAATTTATAAGAGATACAGAAGGCCATTATATATTAATAAAAGGGACAATCTACCAAGAAGAAATAACAGTCAGAAATATCTATGCACATAACCAGGGTGCCCCAAAATACATGAGACAAACTCTGGTAAAACTGAAGGAAGAAATAGACATCTCTACAATAACCGTTGGTGACTTATACCACTCACATACTTGGAACAACTAGACAGAAGATCAGCAAAAAAAACACAGAACTTGAACAATATGGTAAAAGAATTAGACCTAACAGACATATACAGATGTTTTATCCAAACTCAGTAGATTATACATTCTTCTCAAGTGCCCATAGATCTTTCTCCAGGATAGACCACATGTTAGGGCACAATGCAGCTCTCAATGAATATAAAAATACTGAAATTACACAAAGCACTTTCTCAGATCATAATGGAATGAAACTGGAAATCAGTAATAGACAGGAAAAAGATAAATTTGCAAATGTGTGGAGGCTAAATAACACATTTCTAACTAATCAGTGGGTCAAAGAAGAAATTACAAGTGAAATCAGTAAATGTATTGAGACAAATGAAAATGAGAACACAATTTATCAAAAGTTATGAGATACAGCGAAGACAGTCTTGAGAAGGAAATTCATAGCCCTAAAAGCCTATATTAAAAAAGAAGAAAGAGCTAAAATCAAAGATTTAACTGAACAACTAGAGAAACTAGAAAAAGAACAGCAAACCAATCCCAAAACAAACAGAAGGAAAGAAATAATAAAAATTAGAGCAGAAATATATGAAATTGAGAACAAAAAAAGAATAGAGAATATCATTAAAACCAAAAGCTGGTTCTTTGAGATGCTCAATAAAATTGACAAACCCCTAGACTAACAAAGAAAAAAGAGAGACAATGCAAATAAATACAATCAGAAATGAAAGGGTGAAGTTACGACTGACCCCACTGGGAAAAAAAGGATCAAAAGAGGATATTATGAGAAACTGTATGCTAACAAACTAGACAACCTTGATGAAATGGATAAATTCCTAGAAATGCACAAACAACCTATTCTTACACTTCAAGAAACACAAGAACTCAACAAACCAATCACATTTAAAGAGATTGAATCATCATCAAAAATCCCCCAACAAAGGAAATTCCAGGGCCAGATGACTTCACAGGTGAATTCTACTAAGCATTTCAAAAAGAATTAACACCAATCCTATTTAAACTCTTCCAGAAAATTGAAGAGGAGGGAAAATTACCCAACATCACCCTAATACCAAAGCCAAATAAAGACACTACAAGAAAAGAAAATTATAGGCCAATCTCTCTAATGAACATAGATGCAAAAATTCTCAACAAAATACTTGCAAATCAAATCCAACAGCATATCAAGGACTGAGATGCATCATGACCAAGTGGGATTTATTTCTGGTATGCAATACGGTTCAACATAAGAAAATTGATCAATGTAATACACCACATCAACAAATTGAAGGGGAAAAAACCACAAGACCATCTCGATCGATGCAGAAAAGGCATTCAACAAAATCCAGCATCCTTTCTTGATAAAAACTCTTCAAAAAATAGGAATAGAAGGAAAATTCCTCAATATGATTAAAGGCATATATGAAAAAATCACAACCAACATCATACTCAATGGGGAAAGGTTGAAAACTTTCCCTCTAAAATGGGGAACAAGACAAAAGATGCCCACTGTCATCACTGTTATTCAACATTGTACTAGATGTTATAGCTAGAGCAATTAGACGATAAAAAAAACTTAAAGGCATCCAAACAGAAAAGAGGAAGTAAAACTCTCACTATTTGTAGACGACATGATCCTAAATTTAGAAAATTCTGAAATGTCTCTAACAAAGCTACTTGAGCTAGTAAATAAGTTCAGCAAAGTGGCAGGATACAAGGTCAACACGCAAAAATCAGTAATGTTTTTGTACACTAATATGGAACAATCTGAGGAGGAAATCAAGGAAAAAATTCCATTTACAATAACAGCAAAAAGACTCAAATACCTAGGAATCAATTTAACAAAGGAAGTACAGGACCTATATGCAGAAAACTATAAAACATAGATAATATTGATGAAGACCTAAACAAATGGAAAGACATCCCATGTTCATGGTTTGGAAGACTAAATATTGCCAAGATGTCAATCCTACCCAAACTGATTTATAGATTCAATGCAATACCAATAAAAATTCCAACAGCTTACTTTACAGAAATAGAAAAGGCAATTACCACATTCATTTGGAAGGGAAAGTGCACCGGAATAGCCAAAAGCATTCTAAAAAAGAAGAGTGACATGGGAGGAATTTCATTGCCAGACTTTGAAACATATTACAAACCTACAGTGGTCAAAACAGCATGGTACCAGCATAAAGATAGACACATCAATCTGTGGAATAGAATTGAGAGTTCAGAAATAAACCCCCACCTCTATGGCCAAGTGAATTTTGACAAACCTACCAAGTCCATGTTGATGGGACAAAACAGTGTCTTCAACAAATGGTGCTGGGAGAACCAGATATCTATAATCAAAAGAATGAAAGAGTAGCTCAATCTCACTCCCTATATAAGAATCAACTCAAAATGGATCAAAGACGTAAATATAAAAGCCAGGACCGTAAAACTACTAGAAGAAAATGTAGGGAAACATCTTCAAGACCTTGTGGTTGGTGGTGGTTTCTTGGACCTTACACTCAAAGCATGTGTAACAAAACAAAAAATAAACGGGACCTCCTCAAAATTCAACATATTTGCACATCACAGGATTTTGTCAAAAGGGTGAAAAGACAATCCACTCAAATTGGAGAAAATATTTGGAAATCACATGTCTGATAAGGGTTTAATATCCATGATATATAAAGAGATGCTACAACTCAACAATAACAAGACAAATGACCCAATTTAAAAATGAGCAAAAGACGGGAATATACATTTGTTCAAAGAGGAAATACAAATGGTGAAAAAACACATGAAAAAATGTTCAACATCACTAATGATTAGGGAAATGCCAGGCAAAACTACAATGAGGTATCATTTCACATGTATCAGAATGGCCACTGTTAAAAAGACAGAGAACCACTAGTGTTGGAGAGGATGTGGAGAGACAAGAACACTTAAGCACTGTTGGTTGGAACGTAGAAATCTACAGCCACTCTGGAGGACTGTTTGGCAGTTCCTAAAGAAGTTGAATAAAGATTTGCCACGGATCCTGTAATACCACTATTGGGTAAATACCCTTAAGAACTGAGAGTAAGGACTCGAATAGACATCTTCACAGCTATGTTCATAGTGACATTATTAACATGTGCCAAGAGTTGGAAATAATCCAGGTGTCCATCAACCGATGAATGGATAAACAAACTGTGGTGTAGTCACACAATGGAATATTATGTGGCTGTAAGAAGAAATAAAGCTGTAAAGCATATGACAACATGGATGAACCTGGAGTACATTATGTTGAGTGAAGCAAGCCAGACACAAAAGGACAAGTACTGTATGATTGTGTTACTATGAACTAAATATATTGTGTAACATATTGTATGATTCCATTTATATAAAAAGTAAATATAAATCAATTTATAAAGATGAAATTTGGTTAGTGGTTATGTAGGTCTAGGGAAGGCATGCTAAGGGGTGTGGAGTTTTTCTTTTTAGAGTAATGACATAATTCTAAAATGTTTTGTGATGATGAATGCACAAAATTGTGACTATACTAAAAGCCATTGATTAGACACATTAGATAGATCATATGGTATGTGAATATATCTCAGTAAAACTGCTTAATATATAAATAAATAATTGCACAAGAATAGTTAGAAATAGCAGCTATGTATAGCAGGGGAAACAGAGATGAAGGGGTGAAGAAGTTTCTTGTTTGTCTGTTTTTTGTATATTATTATATTATTATTGAAATAATGAAAATGCTCTAATAATGAATGAAGTGATGAATGCACAACTATGTGATTATGCCAAATACCATTGATTGTACACTTTGGATTAATTGTGTGCTTTATTAATATGGAACAATAAAATCAATTTGTTAAGAAAAAAAGAATAGCTACCAGGGTAGTGGATATAGCTCAGTGGCTGAGCACGTGCATCCCATGTACGAGGTCCTGTGTTCAATCCCTGGTACCTCCTTTAAAAAGAAAAAAAGAGCTACCACTCTTAGGTCTGTAAAAAGTAGTGGGTGGGGAGAAGGAAGGAAGGAAGGGAGGGAGGGAGGAAGGGAGGGAGAGAAAGCAAGCACATGAAAAAAGATGAAATGTTGGTTTCTACAATTTAGAACAGAGGGAGCATCGCTATCTCAAGAAATAAGATTAGAAGGGAAGAGATAGTTGTGGGAGAGGGACCACCTCATAACTAGTGCTTGGCCAAGAGGATCAGGCATAGCTGGTTCAGGAAATGGTAAAAGATGATGGAGGGATGTGCACAAGAGCTGGAAATGGCAAGTCTTTTCTCCCTTTCTTCATAATTGCAGTCTCCCCAACAGTACCTCCCATTGGCAGAACCTACTGGAAGCGAGCTACTAAGTTAGCCTGGAAAATATAGTTTCTAGACACCAGGTCCCAACTTTACAAAGCTGAGTCTGGAAGAGTTCGGTTGGGTCTGAGAGATAGCAGGTAAAAAACTGGCATAGCTGCCATCACCATTTCTCCCAGTGATTGTCAGCAAAATAGAATTGCTAATGCCTTGCTCTGATACCTTCAGTCTCTGAAGAGCCTGTCAATAGAGTCACTGTCATATGTTCAGTGATACAAATGGATACATGTTGCTCAAATATCAATCAAAGGTCAGTTACAACTATCTTTTCATGAAACAAAAAAGTTAGACATTTTCTTCCAAAGATTATCATCGTTATTTACTAATAGTTTATTTTACTTCTTCTCAGATGGTTAGCCTTTGCGTGATTCCATGTCCAAGAACTTTCTTTGTCTTCTTTTATCTCTTTTTGGGCTAGTGGGGTTTCTTTTTCTTTACTCTCCTCCTCATTTGCCTCTCTATTTCTGTATCATGGGTGTTGATTTTTTTGAGTAACTTTCAGTTTGCTATTTAAAAAAAAAAGAGGTGCTGCAGAATCGTAAATTTTAATTTATTTCAAATTTTAGGTTTCTTTCCTACATCCCTGCCTGGCCCACTTGGAAGAAATAAGTTTATCCCTTTAGGGAATTTTAAGCTCATTCTCTGAAAAAGAAAAGAGTGGCTTGCACTTACTTCTTAATATATTTCTTGTTTTCTTTTACATCGTGGTTATTTGTGTATAATAAAGACAGACAGCTCTAGTATGTGAGCCTTCGAAAAAAATACTAAGACTGTTAAGCTCTTCTATGACTCCGACTTGCATCTCACCACTGAGGACATTTTGAATATTTAGAGAAAATTAATAATAATTGCTAACTCAACAGCCAATTGACAAAAATAATATGGATAGGTCTTGCTTATATTCTAATTTCCATACTTATTTTAAAAATACATCTTCAGGATGCTAAGAAGTTATAAGAAAGGTACCAAACAGTTAAACTGACCACTGCTTCTTTATTATTGCATTATTTTGTATTTTATTATTTTTTTATGGCAACCTCACTTTTGATGAAAAAAAAAAAAAAAAGGTATGCTTGTCCCAGAGAGCTGGGCCAAGCTGCAACTAATTTTTGAAAAATTGTGCCTCTGTAGCTTTAAGAGAAGACTGACTTGGTATGACATACTAATGAGGTCTTTATGATACATTGGTCTGCTGATATAATAGGTTGAGAAATAGTAAATGAAGGTTCTAAACTATTAAGGGAAAATAATAATAAACAAAGGCAACTTTTTTCCTTGAAGTATTCATTCTTACTAACCAGCTATAGAATTAAAAGTGTGTTCTAGTGAAAGAGCCTTAGATGACCTGAATTATTAGAGCCTTAGTTCAGGCTCTAATACTTAGTGACGTGACCTAGGCAAAGCCATTTAACCTCTCTGGACCTCACTTTGCTTATCTGTAACAAGAGAGAATGAATTAGACCAGGGGTAGCAAAGAGGATTCATCTTGACCACTCACTCCAGAAAGCACCTTTTGAGTGCAGAGCTGAGAATTCTCAGGCTGAGTCTGAGCTTAGTAAGAAAGAGTGCCGTGATAGATTAGTGCTGTCTGCTATGACACAGAGGAGGAGGGTGCCTTGAGTGTCATGTGCTAGCTGTCACCAAAGCCTATATTACGTCCAGGTTCACCTGTGCTGTGCCATATGATTCAAGTTATTCATCACTCCAATTTAAATTTATAAACATAAACTGGAAAATCAAGCCTCGAGGTTCCCTGGTCTAAGTATAGATTTTAGAAAATAAACACTTTTTATTTTGGAAGTGTGAATGAAAAAGAAAGTTTTTTTTTCAGAACTTCTTTGAAAGAGTTTTAAAATAATGTAAATTTATCTTCCTTCACTCTTTCATTGTTCCATGAAATATTTATTGAGTACCAACTTTGAAATTGACACAGTATTGGGTGCTGAGTATTTGCCGAATTGAATTGGAGTGGGGGGTACAAAGATGAATAAGACACAACCCTTGCTCTTGTGGAGTTCATGGCACAGTGGGGAAGGCAGAAGTCCTAGCAGGTAGTTATAATACAACATGTTAAATGTGATAATCATCTTGTGAATCCAGAAAATGAAATGACTCACTTGGTCTCAAGGAGTTGGCAGCAGTTTCACAGGAGATGATAGCTTAGCTGAGTGTTAAATGATGAATAAAAACTTGCCCAGTGGAGAAAGATACTTTAGATATTTTGGAACTATAGAAAAAAAAGAATTTCTCCCCTCAAATTATTATTATTATTATTATTTGCAGTTTGAGTTAAGGTGGAGTCTAGAAAATTGAAGCATGATTGTTCATGGTTGTTCTGATGTTTATTTAAGAAACATCTGTTCTGGATATGTGGACCTAGAAATGCAATTTGACTGCCTGGGAGAGGAGGGATGAGGTATTTCAGATGGATGCTTAAATATTTCTGGATGATAAGACTAGGGAACAGCTTGGAAGGAGTGATGAATGACAACTATGCTAACCAAAATTGGAGACTCAGAGAGAATGGAAGAGGGTGCATTGGCTGAGAAAGGCAGTTGGAAGGATTTATCAGGAAATTTGTATGGGGATTTGGGACTGGTGTCCAAAAACCAAGGGTTTCTCAGGAAAGGAACCGATTTCCCCAAGGACATAGAAAAAGAAAAACAGAGCCTTGTGCTGGAGAATGACAGTAAAGCAAACTATTGAATTATGAGAGTGACTCCCAAGTCAGGTCAATAAGAGTCAGTCACCAGAAGAAAGTTGCTGTGTGGAGCCCAGGGAGGGACAAGCTGGTTGTGTACTATTATTTTTAATAAGTGAAAAAAGAAGAAAAAAAAACCAACACAACAGACACACATATCCTCTGTAGGCCGTGCTGGTTTCCTGGCAGAAGTGGGAAAATTCTCACACAGGGCTTCTTGGAGGGAAGCGATCCAAATCCCAAGACCTTTTCCCTAAGAGCTATTGAAAACGGTTGGGGAGAAGTGAAATGGATCTGCCTGCAAATGTCACTGCCATTGACGTAAATGCTGTTTGGAGGGTTTTGCTGTTGATGTTTTGAGTTGTGACCATGTGTTGACATGCCTAGTAAATGGAACTAGCAGTTGAGTTTGCTATTTATGCTGCATTTATGCATTTTTAAAAGTTATTTGTAGGAATACTAGATGTTTTTTTCAAGTTTCAAAGACAGAGATACATCTGTGCCATAAGCCTAAAATGGTACCAGGGACTGGACTTCGTGGTTAGAGCAAACACTATGTGCCAGGACCCATTTTGGCAGCACATGAGCCTTGTTAGTGCCGTGATTGGCTCAAAGAATTGCTGGCGCCCTTTCCTGTGTGAGTCTGTGTTTTGAGGCTGAGCAGAAAGGGCTCTGCTCATTTACCCACAGAAAAAGCACATTGCTAGATAAAAAATGCAGCAGGCCTTTTGTTGTTCTAAAAAGATAAAGGCAGGTATGTGAGGGGAAGAAAAATGTGGCTTATATTCTGAATGATATAGAGTGGGTGCTGTGTCTGTCACATAAAATTAGGATTTGTGGGCAGATGTATCTGGTTTTAGTCACGCAGAGCACTTTATGGGAAGCCACTCAGTGAACTGACCATTTTCCTGTATGCTTAGTGAACTCCTTCAGCAGATTGTCTCAGAGTTGGCAGCCATGACTATCGCTCTATTCTTTTCACAGTGAGGCATATACAGTAGGAGTAATCAACATTTGAGTTTCAATTTAGGCACATTATTTTCTGGCTGAGACTTGTGTGTGTATTTAATTTTTTTGTATTTAAATTTGATACAATTTTTTTTCTTGCTGTTTTTTTTTTTTTTTTTTGGTAGCCTAAAAGAAAATTTCACAGGGTAGGTAGGAGCTACTAAAACTATATACTAGGGAAGCGGATGTGGCTTAATCAATAGGGCTCCCGTTTACCATATGGGAGGCCCCGGGTTTGGTTCCCGGGGCCTCCTGGTGAAGGCAAGCCCGCCCACACGGCGCAGTTAGCTGACCCAGCGAGCACAAGCAGCAAGGGGGGGGGGGGGCGATAAATGAATAAATAAATAAAATCTTTTAAAAAAAACAAACACAAAACTATATACTAATATTAAAATAAGAGTGTACATACAATGACCAGAAATCCTACTTCTATATACACTTATGATTTATCCACTTTCCAACAAATATATTGTTAATTCCATAAAAATTTAAAGCAGGCTTTGTTTAGTACCAAATATTTTATTTATAATATTATTCTAGCCTTATAAAAATAGATTTACTTATTCTTTACTTATTATTATTAGGATCAAGTAATTTGCACAAGCAATTTTTCTTATTCTTTAAATACATATGTGTAGCAGTTAGTTTTATGACATTTAGTTAAAGCACTTAGTTTCATGACATTTTCTATACTAGCTATTTCTATGGTAAACAATGATGAAATTAAAACATGTACTAAGGTAACAAAATAAATTATGTCAAAGCTTCTTGTAGAAAGGAAATATTTCTATTAGCTAATCAGATCAATTGGGACAAAGTATATTTTCTGTTAAAATTTATGCTTTTATTTTCTTAAATATGAGTTTTACACAGCTCATTTAAACATAATTTGCCTTTGTTACCATCTTTTCTTTCTGCCTTTCTTCATATGCATTTTATTGTTCCATATATTTCCTTTTTCTAAAGTAATTGAAAGTTGTACTCTCCCTTTCTTTATATCTATTTATCCATAAAGTACATATGTACGTGCTTTTCTCTCTGCCTTTTTTTACTCTAAAATCACTGATGTTTTCCCAGAAAGTATTGTGTGTGTGTTTGTGTGTGTGGCGTCAATAGAGAAATCGTAAAGTCAGATGTTGAAAGGAACTGAGTGAGGACAAGAGTTCAGATACCTGTGTTCAGACAAGAGACTCTCCTCGGCACTGTCAGAAGTGTAGTGCTTTAAATTAAGAACTTGCAGAGACAATAAAATTATAAGACCTGGGTGAAGGTCTTATAACAACAAGCTAGAGTGTTTTTCAACCTTTTTAACTTGATAGAATAATCGAATCTCGGAGCTGTATGGGACAGAGTTCAGGCACCCTACAAGTTCATGGACAAGGTCTCCCATAGTCTCGTGGGTGCTGACAATAAAGGGGGTGCCACTTGAACCCAAACCTCTTTACAGAGGCGTATTGGTACAATGGAGTAGAAATAGAGATGACCTGGTCGTGACGACCTTGCAGAGGGGCCCTCTGCCTTACTGAAGATGTAGCCCCTTTATGAAGAAAGCTGAGATGAATTTCTTTCCATTGTGCTTCACTTTTAAATTTTTAAACTTTGCTTCAGTCTTATAGCCTGTGGTATATGAACACAGCTTTCCAATCTTATCTGTTTTTCCAATGCAGGATAAACATGTTGGGTTTAGTTAAATTATGAATGCTGATAATATTCATTTGGTACAATTTATATTCTTCTTTTATCTTTTTATTTTTGACAGTTTCGGCTGGGACATAAAGCATAATTATGTTCTTGGCATCCTCCCTTAGAAGTTTTAAATCAGTTCATGAGGCTTTCAGCATGGCTCCTGTCATTTATCCATCAGCATCCAGTCCATTTAATCCCGGCCTCTCAGCCCAGCAGCCCAAGCCCCTGTTGTGAGTGATTGGCCTGCTCGAGTGCTCCCAGCTTCTCCTGTCACATCGCATTTGCATAAAAGAGGACAGATAACCAAATTTGAGCACACAAATGAAAATGCTAAGCGCTAAACCTGTCACAGTTGTTGTTCAACTAATTGTGAAAAATTTGATTTGCTTGCCTTTCACTGTTTGTCATGTGGACCCCCTTCTCAAATGTGCCTTGGCTTCTGCTTCTGAAAGGGTAGCTTTTAAACTCTGGAGCACAAGCAGCCCACCCTGGGGATTATTTACCACTCCTACCAGCTTTTAATGTTGGCTCATCTTCTTGACTAAATTAGGCCACCATGGCAAACAAACACATAATTAAAAACCCAGGAAAGACAACTGTAGTTGCCCTACTTAAATTTAGTTTTACAATACCGGAGTGGGCCTCCTTGTGCATATTTGATAATTTTATTTCTTTATCCTTTTGGTGGGAGAAATTTATTGATGGGTGTTGTAGCAAGCTTTGCATTATTTTAAAACCCATGTGTTATTTTGTTTCTTACTTTCTGTTCCTCAAATAACAAAAATTGTATAATGGGTCTTAAGAAGCACATTCTTATTCCCTGATACCTAACCTGACATACTGCTATACATTTTTAATCAAGGTCCCAAATGATTCCATTTGAAATAGTGTTAGACACAGTGGATAAAATTCCTTTGCTTACAATGCTCAATCATCTGAGCTCTGTTTAAATGGTATGTATTATGGGTGATTTGAAAATCTGTGTGTGTGGTATGTACAATCAGGTTTAGTACTTATTATAATGAATGTTAACTAGTCCCCTTTTATGGGCATTAGATTGGTGATTTTCTTGATGCCCATTAAAAAAAAATACATGTAGTATGTTTATAAAGTCACCAAATTTGTTTTCCAAAAGTCACATGAGAAAATGTCTTTTTTTAAAATAACACCTCTGATAGCTTTACCACATTAATTTGTTACTCATATTTGAGGCATGTTATGTTCAAGCAACAATGAAGATGGCATTAACTAAAGTTGAAAGCTTTTAACGTTGAATATAGCATAAATTGCCTTTGAGAATTGGAGGGTTGTAGTCTTGAAATTGGGTTGAAATGAAATGTGACATATGGTGACAGTTTGTGGTTTGTCAAAGTTGAATGTAACATCATTTAATGGAGTATTCCTTTGGGATTTGTTTTTAGTAGGTCATATGAAATGGATTAGTGGGAGGAATATTTGACTCTATATACATACATGTGTGTGTATATATATATATATATATATATATATATATATATATAACCCTTCCATCTTATGCAGTCATATTCTAAAGAAAACAATTTTCTTTTCTCTTTGCCACAACTCCCCTAAGATGGAGAGGACTTAAACTTAACTTAAATCTTTGAGTTATGCAGATCTCTCAACAATGTTTCATCCCATTTCAATTAAAAAAACTTAGATTATATATAAAATGCTCACTCTTTTAAAACATCCATGATTAATTTAAGAGTTGAAGGTTTAAAAAATCTATTTTTCACAGAGCTAGGGGAAAAAATTTCATCCCTATTACATTTGTTTGTACTTTGCTATGTTTTATGTTATTGTAATTTCTCATTTTGTAAACAAAAGTCTATGGGAGCCTGTATGTATAAATTTCAACTAGATATGGCTATTTACACATGGACAATAATGGCAAATATTAATTATGAGATATTTTAATGTATCTAAACTAAAAATATGGGAAGGACCACAAAAATTAATTTAACATTCCAGGTAGGATCGAATGAAACCTTACCAGAGAAACTTCTTATTATCCACTTATCCACTGATGGGCTTTTGTTATTGATGACTAGCCCTATGAGTTTTTGCTCTTGAAATTGAAACTTAGCCTATTGTTATGGGGTGCCTAAGGGTTGCCTCCTGAGAGCCTCCTTGTTGCGCAAATGTGGACTCTTTCCAAGCCAAACTCAGTGTATGAATGCATTGCCTTCCTCCCAGCATGGGACATGACTCCCGGGGTTGAGCCTCCTTGGCAATGAGGGATTACTAACAAGTACCAATGGGCAATATGACTGGAAAAAGACCTCGAATAAAAGGGGGAAAAGGTAAAGACAAATGAGTTCATATGGCTAAGAGACTTCAAAGTGAGTTGGGAGGTCATCACAGAGGTAACACTTATGCACATCTCAGTAGGACCTCATAGGCTTCCAGTGTGGATATCAACCCAAACAAAGGTGGTCCTAAGGGCTCTGGACACCCAGGTCCTATATCAAGGTGGATAGCCCCAGAGTTTGGTGCCTTATCAGTGGGCCCTAGTTTGGAATCCTTGCTCCTGAGAGTGACAGAGTTGGACTCAAATATGTCTTCCCTGCACATGTTCCATCTGTCCCTTCTATTCAAACCTATATGTGGTGCTGGAGTTTGTTGGTGTATTTCCAGAGACTGGAATCTTTGGGTTGTCCATGTGCCAGCTGGGCCTGGAATCTTGGTGGAGCTGCAATTCCTGCTCTACAGCTCAATGGACTCACCCAGGACACCTGGTGGGGAGATGAAGATGGACAACGGTCATCTCAGGGAATAGAGAGAGTCTGCAGCTGCAATCAGGATAATCCCATCCATCTTATCCATGGGGAGTAAGCCCCCTCTCACTTGGAGGTGGAGTGGACATCATCATCCCAGACTCCTCAGGATTGGGGGAAGAGCTATGGACTAGAGTAGACTTACTGGTATTCTGTTGTAGACATATTGTGATTCAAGCAATGGAAGAAATTACAACAATGAGGTGGAGCGAGTGGCCACTGGACGCTTTGGGGGCAGGGAGAGGGAAAAACAGTTGTAATACAGAGGCTTTTTCAGGACTTGGGAATCATCCTGAGTGACATTGCAATGACAGGTATAGGCCATTTAATATCATCATATAACATGCAGAACTGTGTGGGAGAGAGCGTGGTCTACAATGTGAACTATGGTCCATGCTTAATGGCAAAGCCCCAGGATATCAATTGCAATGAATGTGCCATACTAATGAAGGATGTTTATGTGGGAGGTTGTGGTAGGTTGTGGGAGGGGTGGGAAATGGGGCATATGGGAATCCTTACATTTTTTGTCTAACATTTATGTAATCTAAGTATCTTTTAAAAAATAAAAAAATTAATAATAATAAAAAAAAACACTTAGTACAGGGCCTTAATATAATGTAGGAACAAAATTAATTCATTGTCTACACTATTTTCTACTTTCATTCTACTTCCAAATTGTGCTAATTCTTCCTCAGTAATATTTCTTATTCTTTTCCACTTGTATTTCATTTTTGTACTTGTTTAATTATGGGGCGTATAATTGTGGAGGCAGCATTAACACTGTGGTTAATAGTTTGGACTTTAGTGCCCTTGGGTATAACTCATAACCTCCTTCAGTTTTCTCTTTTATGGCATGGAGATGATAGCAACACCTTTCTTGTAAAATAGTTTTGAGATTAAAGGAGTTCATGGATGATACTTTAAATCAGAATTTGGTACATTAGTAAATACTAAAAAATAGTAGTTATTATAGTGCATATAGGATTGCTTTACATTTGCCTTTTGACTTATTTTAAATAAGTTTAATAAGGTTTTTCAGTAATCATATTTAACATTTTAATGGTTTTATATAAAATTCCAGTTTACTTATTATTTCCCCAACTATTGGGTATTCATTTTATTACTAGCTTTTTACCCCCTATTATAAATAAATGTATCTTTGTTCATTCAGGCTTCATCCCAACCCTCCCACCTTTTGTATTTCCAGAGGTGAGATTCCTGGTTCATGTAGCATGAACATTTCACATATTTTGGACTATCTTGCAAAATTGTCACTCAAAACAGTGAAATCACTTTACAATGTCAACAGCAATCTTTGCCCTTGCCAGAGTTGGTTTTATTCCTGCCTTTTGTGTATTTATCGTTTCAAAGTCATATCCTAGGTCAAGGACTCTTCTAAACTACCTCCATGTCTTTCCTCGCAGTTCCATACTGGATACCCACCCTCTTCTTATTCATTTAACATTAGAATAATTCTTCCCAACCATTGTTTATCTCATGGGACTGTTAGAATTCTTCTTCTGTGGCTTCTAATTCTTTTTAAATAAGGTTAAAAGTTTTCATTATTTACAATAAACCATCCAAATCAATTGTCATCTACTATGTCTACTATTTCTATTTTATTCTATTGGGAGATTGTGCAACCTAGTTTTAAGAGTACGGATTTTCAAGTTAGACAGATCCAGGTTTGAATTCTGATGTTATGACTCACCAAGTTGTGTAACCACAGGTAAATAACAGATTGTATTAACTTCAATTTCTCATGTTTAGGATAAACTCATTATTAAGCTCATATGGTTACCGTAATATAAAGTGTGTGAAATCTTGACAGGCATTGTCACTTGATATATATTAGTTCATTTATTCTTTCAATCACTGCTATATTCCTATTCCTGCTCTTTTCTCAAAATATTTCTTGCAATTATTTTTCATCTCCCATCTCCAAATGATTCTGGACAATTAAGATTCATTTTTCCTCTCTGCTGAATTTTTTTTTTCTTTGAAATCTTTTCTTTTTAACTCCATTTAGCCTGCTAAATAATTTTCTCTTATTTGGAATTTGAAGATCTCCCAAATGGATGTTTTTAAATATAGATTTTTTTTTGTTTGAGTATTAAGCTTAAATTGGAGTAAAATGATGAGGAAATCCATGAATTAATATGAAAATAAAATTTGTCACTTGGGCCAGGGAGGGAAAAGGGGGAATGAAAAGGTTTTATGGAACTGTTTCTCTTCCCTGGTGAATAACACAATTTGACGAAAGAGTTGGCCCTGAGATATCCTCCAGGTCTTTGTACTGTCAGGACTTGGGATAAAAGGAAGAAAGACCCAAAAACTTTTTGGCTAATTATGTTTACATAGTATATGAATGCTTTCCTCTCATCTTGTCCTATTTCAAATTTTAACTGGATAAAACATTTCCCTGATCTTAGGAACTTACAAGTTAGTTGGGAAAATAAATGAACACATATTTTTAAAAATACAGATAAAGATTATAAAATAAACAAATGTCAGTAACATGATATGACATAGACTAAGGTTTGCAAACTCAGGTGGTATATGCTGTATAAATTATTTTAAAATTATTAAAATTTAAACAATAACAACACTAAGTTCACCAAACAAAATATATCTATGAGTGGCATTCTATGGAAAGCTGGTTCGCCACTCCTCGTACATCAGTTGTGTTCTATTTATGGAGCCAAACTTGGTTCAGAAAGACTGCATGGAGACATTGGAACAAGGCTTTAAATGGCAAGTGAGATTTGGCTAAATAAAGATGGCAGGCCATATTCCAAGTAGAGGAGATGCATGGGGAAAGGCAGAGAAAGAAGATCTTTCTTAAGATCTGTGAATTCCTTTCATTTTATTTGAGAGGAAATTCATGCCCCAGACAAAAGCTCCAATGATGAAAAGGAGTTGATGTCTATGCTGTATGCATAGCAAGCAATGGAAGCCCTCTGTCCTCTCCCCTAGGGTATTAACATAATAAAAGTAAGGTTTTAGGATAATTGTGCAAGTTGCCTGCTGAAATTGGGAAATGGAGTAGTATCTGGAGAAAGAGAGATCAATTAGAGGGTGATTTCAATCCTCAAGTCCGGGGTGAGATACTAAATACCATCTAAATACAATGGTGGTAAAATACAAAGGGAAGAACATACAAAAGAAACATTTCATGAAAAGAATTAATAGGTATTCAGGCCACATAAAAGATAAAAGAATCAAAAGTTCATTGATGTTTCAAGTTTGGATAAAATAGTAACTAAAATAATGAAACAGAACTGGTTTTGGGGGGAAATTATGAGTGTGATTCTAGATGTGTGAAGTAAGATATTCAAGTGATAGGGTGTGTCTGGGGCTGGTGTGATTGGGATTGGAGGTGGAGATTTGGTGATCAGATATGAAAGTTACCAGGAAGGAGAAAATAGAAATTGGTGGACAAGAGTCAAGTAATATAACTTGTGCCAGTACTTTGACAGTGAAAGAAAAAAAGCAATCTAGGGAGGTAGCTTAAGCAAGTAAAATAATTTTATTTTTCAAGAAAAGAGAGGGAGGGTGGAAGGAGGTGGTGAAGTAGAGACATCCCTTATATGTGAGGTAGGTGACTTTTCTGTTGGTTGTTCTCTTGCCTAACAAGTCACATGATCATATGATTGTAGGTCAAATCCCACATTGCATTGGATCAGAAGATTAGGACTCTTTTTTTCTACTCTGGTGACAAGGATTTAGGAACTCACTTTTATCTAGCATGGGAGGTAGGATCAGAGTTTAGAGTAGGAGAAGAAGCTACCCTAAAATCCCTGAAGTTGTATGTGAATTAAAAATGTTTTAGTAGGTGTTTTAGTTTTGCAGCTGCTAAAACAAATACTAAACAATGGGTTGGCTTAACAACAGGAATTTATTAGCTCATGATTTCAGAGGCTAGAAGGCTTGCTTCCTCCTGGGGTCAGTATCTTCTGGTTGGCTGGCAATTATTGGGCTTCCTTGGCTTTTCTGTCACTTGGCAATGCATACGGTGACTTCTTTCTCTTCTGGGTTCCATTGACTTCCAGCTTCCGGCTGCTTCCCATGGCTTCTCTCTGTGGCCTTCTCTATAAGATCTCCATAGGGTCTCTATAAATCTCCTGATTCAGTTGGCCACATTTTAGCTAAATATAACCACAAAGAGCTCCTATTGCTGAGTGAGTGTAGCTCAGTGGTTGAGTGCCTGCTTTGCATTACAAGGTCCTGGGTTCAATCCCTGGTACCTCCTAAAAATATATAAAATAAAATAAAAAAATTTAAAAAGCTCCTATTTACAATGGGTTCACACCCAAGAGGCTGTGTGAAGATTAAGAACATGTTTTTCTAGGGTACATATCTCCAAGCCATCACAGTAGGATTCTGCTTTCATGATCTTTAATGACCTGCTTTGGGATTTTGGTAAGCATTCTATTGGATTTGTAATGCAGTGATAGATTTTTATTGGGAGCTTAGAGAGATTTTAATTGCCAAGATCCAGGCACTGGATGAATGATTCTGATGGTCATTTAGAGCCATGGCAGGCATCACCACTCCTCTCCAATGTCTGCTTTCTCCCCCACCTCTGCGCAGATAGGTAGGCTGCATTTCCCTACAGTATGTTGCCTGGGGAGCTATCACTTGCTTTGGTCAAGTAGTGTGAGTGGAAGTACTCTGTGTTAGTAATGATGCTTCCCTCCAGCTTGCTTGTCCCTCCCGCAATCCTGGGCAGGTGCCCTAAGACCTGAGCAGGTGGGAATGAAGCCAGCCCATGGAGATCAGCTGCCCTGGAGCATTGCCTGGACCCACAGCAAACTCGGACCAATGAGAGAGAAACTTTTGTTTGTTTACCACAGCATGGTCTAACTTATACTGATTAATAAAACCACTGAATTAAGGGGGAAAAAAAAGGCAATTGTAGGATGCCTAAAGTTCTCTCTTCAGTTCCTGAAATGTTTATAGTGATTCAAAATGTGAATCCTTATACTTAGAATATAAATTTTATAGTCACAATAACCAGGCGTAAACAAGATAATAATAGCAGCTAATATTTATTAAGCTCTTGCTGTGTGCCAGGCCCTGGTCTAAGCTCTGGTCACTCTGTCATTCAACCCTTAAGACAGTCCTAAGAGATGACTACTATTAACCTGGCCATTTTACAGACGAGAAAACTAAGGACCAGAGAAAAGGCTGAGTAACTTTTTCATGGTGGATTCAGGGTCCAGACCCAAGTCCGCCTGAGTTTTGGTTCTGCATTCTTAAAGACAACACAAAACTGCTTCACAACGTGTCCATGAAACGTGCACAGTAACTGACATTCTGAATGTCCTGGATCCAGGCGTTTCTGAAAATAAAATCCTGCTGTTTCTTCTGTTATAATTATATTCATCAAACCTTCAAACCTGAGATCCTTTCTGCTACTACCAATTAGTAAAACTTCAAACTGAAATATAAGATAGAATTTTTTTTCTTTTTGAGAAGGGATAGTTTGTAAAGATGAGAATGCTTGATTAGCCTCTGGGTGGAAAGCAAGCAGAGCCCAGTTGAAGTAGTTTGGTTGGTTGGTTCTATTTTTTTTTTTTAAGATTTATTTTATTTTATTTATTTCTCCCCCTTGCCTCATTGTTTGTGCTCACTGTCTGCTCTCTGTGTCTGTTGTCTACTCTCTGTGCCTGCTCATCTTCTTTTTAGGAGTCACCAGGAACCCAACCTAGGACCTCCCATGTGGGAAGGATGTACTCAATTGCTTGAGCCACCTCTGCTCCCTGGTTGGTTGGTTCTATACATATGGGAAAACGAACTCCACAGATAAGATGAGAAGTCTTTGATCGGGCAGACCACTTCAAGGAGCACTTAGTTAGTACTTTTGGTGTGCAAAGGACAGGGCTAGGTATTAGGAGGAAGCAGGGATGAATAAACATATAAAAATACCTTATTTTAAGATTTATGGTTTTTATGATTATTTTCTACTTATTTTCTATATCCACTTAGAAAAGTGATATACAGTTTTATTGTAAAATACCTGTATGTAGATAGCTAAAATTAAGTGGATTTAAATAAAAATCATATTCAGGTATGTAAATAACTGTGAAGATAGTAGTTGTGTGCCTAAAGTGTGGAAAACGTTACTCTAGACCACACTGTACTATGGCTGACCAAGGGCTAGGATTATTAGTTAGGAGAGGCTAGACTCTGCTGCTGCAACAAACATCCCTAAATCAAGGGGCTTAAGAAAAGTGGTTGCTTTATTTACATTATCCATCTAATGTTACCTGAAGGGGTGGTGTGTGGTGGGGGTGGAAGCTGGGACTCTGTTCCATGTAGTGACTCAGTTGGCTAGGCTGACAGAGGCTCCTCTCTCTTATGACACTGAACAAGGGCTGAAATATCAAGTAGGGACGAATCCCTAAAAGGTTAAGGAGTTTGGACCTCATCCTGAGGGCAAGAGAGGTTAGTGCTTTCAATGACTTTTGATCTATTCATTATAAGCACAGGCATTGTCTGGCCTAAGAAGGCCATACAGTATGTTGCCTGGGGAGCTATCACTAAAATTTTGTGATTCAAATCTAATATATGAAAATCTAGATTTTTACTGCAGATAAATATGGGGATTGTTCATATTGAAAAGGGTTCTTTGCTTAAATAAAGAGTTAATTGCAGGATATCCTTTAGTAGTAAATATCTCTTAGTATGGGCTTTTTGAAATCAATATTTACTTAACTCTGTTTATATCCAGCTTTTTAAAAGCTCTTCTGTGACGTGGAATCTCACCCATTTCACAGTGACGATAACAGTGTAATTATTTAAAATGTGAATATTGATTCCATTAACATTAACAGCAAATGGATTTTTTCCCCATGTTAATGCAAGGAAAGCAACTCTAATTTCGATTCTGAGCTTTGTAGCAAGAATAATTTTGAGGGGCAAGAACATTTTTTTAGTGATTATTTGAGTACCCCAAACTCTTGGTTTCTGTTTCTATGTGTCTGCTTACATGGTTATCTTCTCCACTAGCTCCTGGAGGTCGGGGGCTATGTTATCTTTGTCTTTCTACCACCTAATACAGGGCCTGGCACCAAGTAGATGCTCAACAAATATTTGTTGAAAGACTAAAAAAACACTTGCATTTTAAAAAACAAATTTTGATAGAGAAGACTTTGCAAAATTTATTTCACCTCTGCCAACCATGACTTTCTTTACAATTCATCAGTCAGTTCTTATTCTCCTTGGTTTATATCTTTGCTAGAGGTAACAGCTAAATCTTTACTCTAAGCAATCCAAGAGAAAGAATAAATATACTTCAAGAGAGCCGATGCATTCTTAAATTGTTGATTCCTGTGACTGAGTGAGAAAAATGAGTGTATCTGTGTAGTTGAGAAATAAGTGGTAAGCAACTTGCTTGTAGTTGTCTAGTTTTGAACATTAAGGAGAATTTATCAATCATTGCAATCTAGTTAGGTACCAATCAAGTGTATGTTTCTCCTCCAACTATGCAATAGAGAAGAACTGTGATTTCAGGGGTACACTAAAACTGTCTATTACATGGTCTTCAAATGCTTGTGACTTTAATTTCTATGAAGAGCATATGCTTATTGTGTTTAAATGTCAGTTTCCCAAAAGCCATACATCTCAAGTGGGACAGTCAGGTAATTGGAACATAATTTGCAAAAAATCGAGTTCTTGCTTTATTATCTATCACTTTCCAAGATTTTTTTTTCTTTCAGGTAAATTTCTATTACATCTCTTTATATCCTGAAGTGTCTGTATTGATGTGAATTCTCAATTCTGTACCACTTGTGCTATTGAGACCCCTGGTTCACAAATGATCCCTGTTTCTTTTACTCAAGCTAAAGCGCCATTTGTTATCCTTGAAATTTTTGTGACAAGTCAGAATTGTGGCATGTTTGCATTTGCTCCTGGGCGTGCAAAACTTACAAAAGGAAGTAGATAGCAGATGCACTCAGCCACAGATTAGCACTTGAGCTCAGTAATAAAGGACCTGACAGTAATTAAACCACCTCAGAGCAGTGAAATAATTGTACACAGTACTGAGGGAGGCCCGCTGTTGGATTGCCCACCATAGCTAAAGGAAAGGGAGACTTGGGCTTGGATGGAAGTATTGCCACAGTAGATGTTTTCTTTTGACAGTTTTGAAACATGACATTGACCAGAGGCATTTAAATCAGTGTATCTTAGATGAAGGACAATGCTGGAATAACAATGTATTTATGTTTTCTAGATGTTTTAGAGCATTTAGGTCTAGGGAGCATATTTTTTGGAGTTCTTTGTTAATCAGAGAGATACAACTAAACCAAACAAATTTCTGGTGGTGGTGGGGTAAGTGAGACAGCCATTGTCCCATAAGCAGGCAGGGTGAGTCTTCTTTCCCGGCTCTCCTTGTTGTTTCAGTTCAGAAAGCAACACTTTAAACTATTTAGATGGAGGGAAGTGAATAGGGATGAAGAGACCAATTAACCAATTTTTCTTGGCCTTTCCTCACACATAGACACATTCTGAACAACACCCCAGTTTTGATGTATTATTTTAATTAATCCCAGTCTTTTGATTCCTGCAAAAAGAAGGTTAGCAAATGTAACAATACTCGAGAGTTTCTTTATCGTAAAAGACACATAATTTCAAGCATTTAATAAGGTAGATTTATTCTGGGTAGTTTAGCTTGCACATTCACTCAAACAGCCCTCCCCAAAGACAACATTAAAAATGTGATTAGTTAGCTGCCATCAATAACACAAAATAGGAAAATGCTCTCTGAAGGGACAGCTTTGTGGAGGGCACTGCACAGTGTGTAGTAAAAATATATGGCCTAATAAGTTTACATTTGCAGGCTCATTTGTTAAAACTCTTGAATTTCTAATTTGTGTCGGAAAGATAAATGGATGGAGCCACAGTAAAGTGTGAGATTAATACTGATGGATGGGGATTCAGTTTTTTGCTAGCCTCTTAGTTCCACACAACCCAGTAGGCAGTTTATAGGAAAACCAAATGTAAATAAAAAGAAGGACATTATTTACTCAGGTTGAGACCAATTACCAGTTATTTTGTTCCTTTCAACCCCACAGTTAAGGAAATTTCTATATAATCTAATTATTATACTTCAGTAATCAAAAGACCTGCAATTTATAATTTGATGTTTATAAGATTGGCCCCCACCCCCACGAAACTCTATTATGTAGGGGACAGATATTTAGGGATTGTCTTTTTCATGCTTCACAAAATATTTCTTCAGTCACATTGTCCCTAAAAAGATATTTCTGGAAACAACATGGGAAGAAGGCATGAGTTCTGAGGAAGGTATAAAAATAATGAGCATTTTCATAGCCATAAATTTAGGAAAACAAAATGAGATTTCTGTAGTGGAGGGAAGCTGGTATCAGAAGGAAAAATTAATGGCTCTTTTTGCTGTCTTAAACTCCCAACACCCGGGTACAACCCTCAAGGCCCTAAGCAACCCCACATGAGGGGTCTTCCTACTGCTACCTGGATTTTCTCCTTGATTTGATCAGGAGTCACGGTGCTTCCAGTGCAAAGAGGAGGGGAGTCATTACCCCAAACACTTAGTTTGGCAAAATTCATTCTGACATCATGAGATGAATTCCTGATACATTTGGAAACTCTAGCCCTTTTGA
Source organism: Tolypeutes matacus (assembly GCA_026826555.1). Lineage (NCBI taxonomy): Eukaryota > Metazoa > Chordata > Mammalia > Cingulata > Chlamyphoridae > Tolypeutes > Tolypeutes matacus. The sequence goes on from JAKSZT010054334.1 coordinate 26,976,765, forward strand.
CTGAAGCCAGATGCATTTCTAATTATGAAACATGCTCTAAATTTTGTGCAGATATATCTATCATAAGATCTACTTTGGGGGTGGGGTGGACATCAGCAAATTAGCCATTCAATAGGTCTTATTGGAACATGTCTGTTGTCACTCTCGATTCTTCTCCCGACTTCTTAGCAGCAAAGCAGAACTGGGGTGCACAAAGGAGAGAGCAGAAATGGTAAGGAGAGCCTTTAGCTGGAAGTGCTCCTGTAAAGACAAGCCTGGAGCACAGCCGGAGCCTGGTCTTGCTGGGAGTCCTCCCAGTACTCCACATGAGTGTGGAATGTGTAATCCAAGCATGTAAATGCACCCTATGGCTGGTGGGTTCCTAAAATGAAAATATAAAGCAGAATCACTATGTAGGGGAAGAGATTTACAGTAGTTAGGATCTTTAGGCAATGGAGCTAAGAGTTTGGTTTTACTTTGTTTCGTCGAATCAGAGTCTTCACTAATGAAAGTTGGCAGGAACCCTAAAACTGTGGAGGGTGATCACAGGTGTGATAAAAGAAAACCTTTTCATGAAATTTAGGATCTCACAGCTTTATCGAGCAATTCATGAATCAGGCAGCATCCCGTGAAGTTAGAGGGAGCTATGCCAAAGGAGTGGAGAGGGGCGCTCTTATTGGGCAAACACAGCAGCAAGTGAGGAAATGTTCTGGTTGGCTGACCTTAAGTTTTCATTTTATATAAGAGGGTCTTACAAAGTGGGAGCAAATATACATTGGTTAGTATGGTATGCTTATCCAATTTGAGAGCTGAAGCTACAGGATGGAAACTAGGTTTGTCAGCATCCCTGTAGGGTGTGCTCCAATTTCCTGGAAAACTTCTGCAGGTCACTTGCTTTTGTCTTTTGGACAAACCCTTAGAAATGCTCAATGTAGGTGGCCATTTTATTTTACTTAACATGTGTGTGGGGAAGTGGTCTGTGTCAGTCATTTCTGCCCACCATTCCTTCATGTAGCTAATGAATATTTTGATTTGTATACTGTTGATTCATTTGCTCATTCATGCATTCAGCAAATAATTATCAAGTGCTTATAAGAAGCCAGGTACTAGTCTAGGTACTGGGGAATCCAGTGGTGAGCTGGACATGGTCATCCCATTTTAGAGATGATGCTCTAGTAGAGAATGACAGTAAACACATTAATAATGGAATGAGTAAGGTCATTTAGATAGACTTCCCTCAGGAAGGGGCACCTGAGCTAAGATTAGGGTCATGAGTAGCAGCCGACCATGTAAGTATCTCTGGAGGAGACAATTCCCAGCAAAGAAGTCTGCAGGCCAACAGTGCCTTGGGACACTTGTGTTTGAGGGACAGAAGGAAGGGCAGTGTGGCTGAGCACAGGGATGAAAGGGGGAGAGTCTGGATTTGAAGTTGAAGAGGGAGGCAGGGCAAGATCATGTAAGATTAAATGTCATGGTCAGGGATCTCACTTTTAGTGTAAATGGAGGATTTGGATGATATGCTCCAATTTATGCCTTAGATCTCCTTGTGGAGACTGGAGTGAGGTGGGGCAAGGATAGACGCAGGGAAGGATGACAGCTTGAACCAGAGCTACAGGATTGTTAAAGGATTGTATGTAGCAGTGAGGGAAAGAAGGATCAAGAAATGGTAAGAAGAGTCTAGATTTGGGTTTTTCTGGTGGTACCTTATATGACTGAGATGGGGAAGATGAGAAGAAGAGATTTGAAAGGGAGACCAGGAATCAAATGTTCTGTTTATGACCAGAGTTAAGGTCAAAATGTCCATCAGACTTCAAAAGGGATAGGTGGAGTGGGCAGACTTAAGTATGTATAGCTCAGGTAAAGAGTGGTCCAGATAAGAGATTAAGTTTGGGAATCATTCATATGTAGATGGGATTGAATAAGATCCCCCAAACTAGCTTGAAAGCTCTTGTTAGATTTTGCCTCCTTCTTCTTTGTTATCTCTCTCCTCCCTTCTACCCCCACCTCTACCCTCCCCTTCCTTTCCCTTTTTCTCTCTCCTTCTCTCTCTACCAGGGATTTATCACACACTTCAAAGCAGTATCCAGAGAGGAATCCCCCAATTGTCCTTGAATTCCACACTGACTCTCCTCCCATCTCAGCAGAGCCCCAAGAACTAGTGTGGGATAGGGAAGGAGCTTAGGTCAAATGCCTAGAAAAATCTGGCATGTGCCTTTGATTCCACTGCTCACAAACCACGATATGGGCAAGTCACCTACCTTCTCAGATATAGTGAGGATTAAATGGGATAAACTTATAACAGCATTTTATAAAGTAGTTCAATTCCCTGTCTCTACTTCATTGACCTGAAAAATGACATAAAATACTAAAAATTGTAGAGGGGAATTAAAAAAAAAAAATCAGTGTGGAATATTTGTGTGGCTGTGTCCGTAGATGTTGACATCAACAGTCAAACAGTTCTATCACTAAGATGTACCTGGCCATTGTTAAATAGGCATTGGCTGACTGCCATGAGTTAGGAATTGAGCCTCTCTTCCCACTTCTCTACACTCTCAGAAGCTCAGGTCATAACTGTGGCATGCACTGGTCTCAGGCCAGATGCCTCCAGGCCTGGACTGGTCCTCTCCTGAGCCTGAGCTGGTGTAACAGTTTTTAGCCTTGGGCCCTCTGGAGAGATTTCTGAATAAACTACATCTGTCAATCTGGCGCTGTACAGCATGCCTCTTCAAAGAACTGTCTCGAATGGGCAGTTCAGCTAAGGATAATTTTAGTGCTGATTAGTTTTGTGTGCTCTGGTTATATCAGCCCGGGGATTGTGGCCTTGTTTGGAAATCTGTTGCTCCTCTAATCGGCTTAGAAATTAGCAGGAGATGTACACAAGCCAGGCAGTCAGTAAACATTTATTGAGCACCTACTACGTTTTAAAAAAAGGATCTCTTTAAATAGGAATGCCAGAAAATTATCCAGCCTTTGTTTAAGATGTGGCCCAGAGTACAATGTTTGCCTCAGGAGTGGGTAAACACTAGGAAAAGAGATTTTGTCACACTGCAGAACCATGCATCAGATTGGTGAAAGGAAGAAAAAAAAAGCCCAAATAAATTGAAAAGTTTTATTTGGAGTCATCGGTCCTAAAAAAAGAAGCAATATATAGAATAAAGACAAGAGGCTTCTGAAAGTTTTCTTTGGTGAATATTATTTGTAGAAAACTGGAAGCTGCAGGTTACTTCAGGAAATTCTAGGAATAGATTTATCATGCACTTATGGTCTCCTTGCTTAGGGCTAAGAGGAATTAGAAGGAGTATAAAAGCACACAGGATAAATGTATTCTCTCCTTTTATGGTCCCTTGATCTAAGACTAGTAGAGGAATTTGTGTTGGTGAGTGAATCCTATAAACTGTAAAATGGAGATAAGAGCCTTTTCAGAATTTTCTTAGGTGAATTATGTGGCAAAACATGAAGATGCAGATTAATTTTGAAATTTCTAGGACTGTATTCTCGTATTGAAAAATTCCTAGTGGCTCCCTATTGCCTGCAAGATAAAATCCAAGCTCCTTAGCTCAGCATACAAGTCTCGGCATATGTCTCAGCATAATTTATCCCTAAAACTTATCATCTTTGCAGACTTTTCTTTTATACTCCCTACCATTGCGTTCTGGCCTCAGTTACAAAGAAACCCACTTGTACTTGCCAAAAATACCGTGCTCCTCGCAGTGCACTGTTGTTCGAGTGCTGCTCCCCCACCTGGAAAGCCTGGAATGCTGCCCTTGTCGGCTGCGGCCAGTGACCTTCAAGGCAGAGCTCAAATGCTGCCCCCAATGGGAGCGGACTTCCTTCTCTCTGCTCCCACCTCACCTGCACTTACTTCTCTTCTAGTGTTCAGTCCCATTCTCCTGCAATGGTCTGTTTGGCTGCTTTCTTTTCATGCATTAACTGTGAACCCCTCAAGACTTTTGTCCCCACACATACTTGAGTGTAAAGACAAAGGCACACGGAGTCAGAAGAAATAAGAACGTTTTTCCCAATTAGTGCCTCCCCCTTTAGTGACGGGGACAGGGACAGGACAAGGGGGATTGGAGACAGTGGTTACAGATAGACGTTATCCATGGTTATGGTTAAACAAGTACAAAGATGTTTTATCGTGTGTTTGTGTGTGTGTGTGTGTGTGAGGTTGGGTAGGGAAGGGCTGGCTAAGGCAGAAAAGATAGGCATATTTAAGTGCTTGAGATTGGCAAGAAGATTTGGGGCAACATTTCCCCATCATTATTTAGAAAGTTTTATACCTTTTTAAGGGAATTTTAGGCTCATTTATGAGCATGTTTGTGGCTTTTTGTTCTTTAATGTGATAAAAGGAATTCAGATGACAGCTCTTATTCTGTTATTGGTTAAGGGGCTATATAACGTTAATTTGAATAAAGCACACCTTAAATGAGTGTCCCTTATTTGGAGGCCACAAACTTTCAAATCAGAAATTACATTCAGTCAAATATTAAGGCACTTCAGTTCCTATGTCAGTAATTGATAACCCGATTCTCCAGAATCAAACAACCCGTCAGTCCCTGTTTAATCAGAATTTTAGGAAGGATTGATTCTGTAATGACTCCTCATAAGTTTGCTTTCAATCTTCTCCATGTTGATGACATCTTGCATATGTATATCCAAATTTGCTTCTCAGTGGGAATGCATATTTGACATTTCAAAGACTACAAAATATGATCTAGAAAATAAACACTGCTGTAGTAATTTTGATGGTTGATCATCTGTTTAATGTAATGCCAGTTAACTCTGAGACTGTAAATTAGGCTGACTTGATTTATTATCAGTTTTCAGCATTGTTTAGCATCCTGAACAAAAAAACAAAACAAAATAAAAAACCTCAAAAAACCTAGGGAGGATGAAGTGTAAGGATGAAGTTTTATCTTTATGGGAAAATCTGTCAAGTGTTTTCCAATATCTAAATGTAGATTACTTTAATAATTCTAAACACAAAAGGGTTTTTATGTTTTCAGATTTAAGGAAATGATATTCCAGACAAGGGGCCTATTCATTTTATTTCATGATATTGGCCTGCTTTCCTCCCATGGAGAAAGCCAAGGCCTCCCTTAGTGTTTGTATTGATTCAGAAAAATAACTTCTTACAGAATTCTTGAAATAGGCATTTGGTGAGTTTTGTGGTTATATGACTTAATTGGTTTTATAAAATATTGTTTTTTTTTTTTTACTGATTGCTTTAATGTCATATGGACATAGCTTTGGAATTGAAGTTGTTATTATATTTCAGTTCCTGATAATGTGTCGAAAACTTACCTGGGATATAGAAACTTTCATGTCTACCAAGTTCTGTCTTTTGAACATAAATATGTGAATTTAAGAATCTCATGTATGACATAAACCCAAGAACTACAGACAATGCTCAGTTCAACTCAACAAACGTTTGTTGTGTGCTACAGAAATAGCTAATATGATTACTGCCTGTCTAATTCACCTTGGCAGTATGTGTTTATGCGTGTTTAGAATCTGAGGGAAGGAATCGACTGACTGGAAAAAAAATTAATTTCAAAAGATTATCTTCTACTTTTATCAAAACAACACACACATAATTTAAAATGTCAAGGTATTTTAGTGAAGGCTTACAATGAAAAAATCACAACTGCTAGCCTATTCATCCCTGTGCCTTAGTTCAGTTCCCCAGAAACAGCTACCTTCAAATCTTTTGGGAGTTTCTTTATTTCTAAACAATATGCTTATACTGGTATTTATTTGAAATTGATTCAATGAATTTTTAATTGATTTATTAAATTTAGAAACACCTACTAACTTGCTATTATGGTAGATAAGGATATAGGTTTCTTCAAAACCTCACTTTTTTTTTTTTTGCTTGACAGCAGGAATTTACTGGATCATGGTATTGAGGCTAGAAGAGTCCAAAATCAAGATATCAGCAAGGCTTGCTTTCTCTCCAAAGACTAGCATTCTGGTGCTGGACCCCAGCAATCCTTTATGTTCCTTAGCTTTTTTTTTTTTTTAAGAAAAAACTTTTATTATAGAAATATATATACAAAATAAAATTTCCCATTTTAGCTTCTTTCAAGTAGATAATTCAGTGGTGCTGATCACCACCTTACCACCTCATGGTGATTTTTTATTTTAAAGCAGTTTTATTGAGATATATTTACATACCATATATTCTATCCAAAGTGTACAATCAATAGCTTTTAGTATAACCATAGTGTTGTGTATTCATCATCACAAAATATTTTAGAACAATTTCATTATCCAAAAAGAAAAACTCCACACCCCTTACTAGTCACTTCTCAATCCCTCTATCCTTCCCCAGGCCTACATAACCACTGATATAATTCTATCTTTATATATTGATTTATACTTACATTTTACAGAAATGGAACCATACAATATGTAGTCCTTTGTGCCTGGTTTCTTTCACTTAGCATAATGTTTGTTTGTTTTTTGCCTATATTGACATCTTGTAACACTAACATACATTTTTTCAGTTTCAAAGAAAAACAATTTTATATATGCAATATTACCTATAGTCGTATTTCACATGAGATTTTACTATGCTATACAGTCCCATGTTACATATTTTAGCTTTCCTTCTAGTAATATCCATGATCTTAGACTTTCCCTTTCAACCACTGTCATACCCACACAATAGCACTGCTAGTTACAAACACTATGTTGTGATTTCGTCTTTTCTAACCATTTCTAAAGATTAACAACCTTTTTTTTACCAATTCTGCACAGATTAACCCTCAGCTTCCCATTCTCTAACCTCCTTCTATTTTCTGGTGACCCATATTCTAGTTATTAACTCCATGAGTTTACACAATATATTTAGCTCATAATAGTACAATCATACAGTATTTGTCCTTTTGTGTCTGACTTGCTTCATTCAACATGATGTGCTTCAAGTTCATCCATGTTGTCATATGTTTCATGACTCCATTTCTTCTTACAGCTACATAATATTCCATTGTGTAGACACCACAGTTTGCTTATCCATGCATCAGTTGATGGACACTTGGGTTGTTTCCATCTCTTGGAAAAAGACGGAAAAATGGAAAAAAAACAAACCTTACTTTTAAAGAGGTTTTAGATTACAGAAAAGTTACATCAAAATACCCCACCCTCTCTCCTTCCCACATTTTTCCCTATTAATAATATCTTACATTAACATGGTACATTTGTTACAATTGATGAACAAATATTGAAGTATTGCTACTAACCATGGTCTGTAGTTTACATTATGGTTTACACTTTGCACAGCATAGTTTTATAGGTTTTGACAAAATGTATAATGGCCTCTATCCGTCATTGCAATATTATGCAGAGCAATTCCAATGCCTTAAAAATGCCCTATATTACATCCATTATTCCCTCCCCCTCCTTCTTACTCTAACTTAATATAGTTATATCTCATCCTTCAATGTAGCTACATGACAAATTTTGGCTAAAAGTTTTCAGTGTTTATACTATTTTGTTAATATAAATAATTTTATACTGCTAAGCAAAATAGTAGACTATGATTGAATTTCTTTTCCAATAAAAGTTATTTTCCTGGCATTAATAATTGCTAGTTTTTCTTTCTGCTGCTAAATTTTCAATGTACTTTTCATTAATTCTTTCTAATCCTGCCAACAGCCTCTCAATACAATTTTTAAAGGCATCAAGTGTATTTGATCACCTAGATATTCTGTTCTCTCCATTCCCTCCTGAATATCCCTCCTGGAGCCCTTCATTCCCCACTTCCAGTCTAGGGCTCATTTTACCTTGATTAGTGTTATCATCTTGGGTTCTCCTTTATTGTCAACCTGGAATTCCTTTTTATTTCTCCTGTTTGATCCCCTGTTTCCTGGACCTGGTGTCTTCTTCTTTCTTGACTTACTCCCTCAGGGTTGATAATTTGGCTGGGTATAAAATTTTAGGTTGAAAATATTTGTTCTTTCAAATTTTAAAGCCATTAATCCATTTCTTCTCATTTCTAACTTTGCTGTTGAGAAATCCAATGTATTTTGATGCTTGTTTTTCTGAATGTAAATGGTCTTTCTGGAAGCTTTTAGAATCTGCAGGTTTCTCCAGTTTTCTGGAATGTAACAATGTGAGGGTCTTTTTGATTTGTTGTGCTGGGTTTTTGTTGGCCATTTCAATCTGAAGACTCATGTTTTTCAGTTCTGAGAAATATCCTTTTGTTACTTCTTTGATAGTTTCCTTCCCTTCATTGTCTATGTTTTTCTTCTTCAGAACTCAGTTGTTTGGGTGTAGACTTCCTGGACTGATACCACCCCACCCCTTTAAAATTTTTTTTTCATTACTATATCAGTCACCTTGATTTTTATCTTACTTTTCTGAATATTACTTCCACTTTTTCTTCCAATCTTTCTACTGGTGTTTGTTTAGGCTCTCACAATTTTAATCTACTAGTGTGCTCTCACAGTCTCTGACTGTCTCCTCCCCACCTTTAAAAATATTGTGTCTTGTTCTTTTTTTAAATAGATGCAACATCTTTTCCTTACTCAGGATATTTCTCTTTCTTCCTTCCACCCTCTCTTCTACCTATCATTCCTCCCTTTCTTCCTTTTTTTCCTTCTTACCTTCCTTTCTTTTGATGTTATTCTGTTCTCTTAATTTCTCTATTTCTCCAATTCCCCACACCATTTGTTTTATATTCTGGGTTTCTTTTTGGAGGATTTTCTTAAATTATGGTGATCCTGTATGTTATGTTTTATTTAAGAATTCATTTGACTGAGAAGTTAACAGAAATTTCTGAGTGTGAGTGGGACTTGACAAGTAGTGAGCTTTTTTATAAGGGCAATTTCATGGCTAGCTTATAACTTTTAGGGGAGAGGGTGTTAATTACCAGTATCTTTGCTTCTTTTCTTTGGGGTATTTGCTTTTCCCAGGAAATAGTTCTTGAATTTCTTGTCTTAGGGAAATGGGGAGAGTAGAAACTTGGTTACCGAGATCTGGAATCTGAGTGTTTGCAGAGGGGTTTTGGATGGGTGTTTCCATGTTTTCAATCTCATCCCTAGCTGGCAGTCTCTCTGATTCAATTTTCTCAAATCTCAAATTCTTTAATAAACTACCTACCTCCTTGAGAGGTTGGGGTGGGGTGATCATTTGACTTCACAAGGTAGGGATGGGATTATTTGGGTCTTTCCTCCATACTACATTTTTCTGCTCCCCCACCCCCCATCTCATCTCTACTTTGGATATACCTGATATCTGCAATTCTTGACCTTTCTGAGGCTTTGTGACTGGAGAAAACTTGCTTCTTCCTGGAATATTTGTTTGTTTTAACTTCACTCCTTGAAGTCAACTAGTACACCTTCAAAAGCTTTTCATTCTTCTAAAATTTGTCATTTATCTTTGTTATTTTTTATTTATTGTGATTTAGTGTGATTTTTGGAAGGAGTAGAGATTAACACATGTTTTAAACTGACATGTTTAAAGAGAAGTCCAAACAGTTATTAGCAGCTGTACTTGTACTCTGTAAAATACCTATTGCAAGAATCCACCAAAGGACACATTAGATCTTTACTTTTTAAATGAGGAATCTGAGTTTCAGAAAGGATACATAATGGGTCCAACATCACATGATGGGTAAATTGCTGAGATTGGGTTTAGAGCCCTTATGCACCATACTCCCAAGTCCCATTACACCACAGACAGTGGTGTCATAGTTCCTCTTCTTCAAGTGGAAGACATTATGTTAAGTCCTCATCTTAGCACCTCTGCAGGGCTGAATACTATTCCTATGTTTTTACTACAGTATTTGCAGGAAGCAGAGCAATAGCCCTTTATCCCTTCACAGACAGCCTTTTTTTTTTTTTTTTTTTTTTTTTTTAGGAGAAACCAGGACATTATACATAGGAAGCAGATGCTTAACCACTGAGCTATATCCACTTCTAATGAGAGTTGGTTTTTTCCCTTTGTTTGTTTGTTTTTAGGAGGTACCAGGGACCAAATCCAGGACCGTGTACAAGGAAAGCAGGTGCTCAACCACTTGAGCTACATCCACTCCCCACAGACAGCATTTTGATGAACCTGAGCACTTAGGACATCCCCCCTCATTGTTCTGGTTCTCAGGTAACCTCCTTGTACTTTGTTCACCTTCTACCTGGGACTTTCTTTTGGTTACCTTTCTATCTCCATGATCCGATGTCTCTTTGGCTCCTGGCTCTCACACTACGGACGACCATTTTATACTTCTCTCTCCTCCAAATTTAACATGTTCAGCTAATGAAACTTGGTATATTTTATCACTGAGAAAATGGAAAGTCTTAGAAGAGAGCTTCCACATCCTCCCTCTACTAAATCTACAACCTGCATCCATACCAAATACCCTATATCTCCCTTTGTCATATTGGGTCAACTATCCCTTCTAATTTAGGAGACTCTACCTTGGAACACTAGGTCACAGCCCTTTTTTTATACCTGAAGATTCTTATATCATCATTCCCTGCCTCTCTGTTGGATCATTTCTATAAACATACCTCATGGTATACTATGCCCCAACCAAAATATTCCTGCTTTGACTCCTGATCCCCACCTATCTTCCTCTCCATTTTTCTCCTCCCCTTTATAGCAAAATTACTTGAGTTGTCTATCTTGCTTTCTTTATTTCTTCTTTTCACATTATTTCTTGAATCTCTCAAATCAGGCTTTTGCTCTTAGCACTTGTTTTAGTTCCTAGCTGCTAAAACAAATACCATACAATGGGTTGGTTTAACAACAGGACTTTAGTGGCTCACATAATCAGAGGCTAGAAGGCATGCTTCCTCCAGGGTCAGAATCCTCTGATTGGCTTGCAATCTTTGGAGTTCCTTGGCTTTTCTGTCACATGGCAATGCACAAGGTGGCATCTTCTTGCTCATCCAGGTCCCATTGACTTCTAGCTTCTTGCTTCTCCCATGCCTTCTTCTTCTGTGTCTAATTTCCTTTGATTATAAGGCCATATTGGATTAATGCCCACCCTCATTTATTGAGGGCAAACACATTTACTAATAACATCTTCAAATGTCCTGTTTACAAATGGGTTCACACCCACAGGACCAGGGGTTGGGACCTGAACATGCCTTTTGTGGGGGACGTGATTCAATAAAACTACTTTCATCTAGAACACTCAGAACTTCCCCACAGACAACTCCACAGGACTATTCTCAGTGTTCACATAGTCTCTTGGCAGCATTTGTCCCCATGGGTTTCCCTCCTCCGGAAATACTGTCTGCATTTGGCTGCAACCTTCTGGAATTTTTCCTCCTTTTTAGGTGTCCATTCTTAGATGCCTTTACCAGATCATCCTCCTTTTCCTGACCTCAAATATTGGAATGCTCCAGATCTCAGTTCCTGGACTTCTTCTCTTTTTGGACATATATTCCCTAGGTTATCCATCCATTCCTGTGGCTTTATTACCATCCATATCCTGATGACACTAACATTTTTCTCCAGCTTGCACTTTCCTCTAAACCTCTAACTTGCATAACCAACCACATACTTGACACCTTCACTCAGATGTCCAATAGGCTTCTCATATTTAACATGCCCCAGACTGAATCCTTGATTTTTCTCCTTCACACTCATTCTACCCCAAGTATCCTTCATTTCAATAAATGGTGTCTTCCTCACCTAATATTTCTTAGGCACCAAACCTTGGGTTCATCTCCCCCCCCCCCTTGGGCTGATTGCATTTTTATTTATTTATTTATTTTTATTGTGGGTAAAAATCAAAATTTTCACAATACATACCAACATTTGCAAAATGATATATAAATATATATGCATATATGTGCATTTGCTTACAAAAATGTTATTTATGTATATATATAAATATATTTTAAGAGGTGCTTAGATACCCAAAATATTACACGGAACCCACTGGGATTCCCATGTTGCCCACCTCCCACACCTCTCACCACATCCCACACAAACATCTCCCACAAGTGTGGCCCACCACCCTCAATGGACTTACACATCCTGGGGCCTTGCCGCCAATCTTAGACCACAGTTCACACCATAGACCACACTCTCTCCCACACAGTTCTGAGTGGTGTGTGCTGATTTAAAATGGCCTACATCCGTTGCCACAAAGGTACTCAGGACAACCTCCAAATCCCAAAGAAGCCCCTGTATTTCAACAGCTCGACCCCTCTCTGCCCCAAAAGTGTCAAGTGGCCACTGGCTCCACCTCATTGTTATAATTTCTTCCATTGCTAGAATCACCATATGTGAACAACAGAATACCCTCAAGTCCACTCTAGTCCATAGTACTTCTCCCAATCCTGAGGGGACTGGGATGGTGATGTCCACTCCACCTCCAAGTGAGAGAGGGCTTATATCCCATGGATATGGTGGGTGGGATGATCCTGCCTGCAGATGCAGGCCCTCTCCATTCCCTGGGATGGCCATTGCCCATCGTTGTCTCCTCGCCAGGTGACTTGGATGAGTCCGTTGAGCTGTAGGGTAGGAGTTGCAGCACCTCCGAGATTCCATGCACACCTGGCACATAGGTAGGCCAGAGGCTCCAGTCTCTGGAAGTATACCTAAAAACTCCAGCATCACATATAGGTTTGAATAGAAGGGACTGGTGAACCATGTGCAGGGAGGACTTATTTGAGTCCAATTCTGTCACTCTCAGGAGCACAGATTCCAAAATAGAGCCCACTGATAAGGCATCAGTCTCTGGGTCTATCCCCACTTATGTAGGACCTGGGTGTCTCCAGAGCTCTCAGGAGCCCCTCTGTGTGGGGTGATAGGCACTTAGATGTTCTATGAGCTCCTACTGAGGTGTGCGTAAGAGTTACCTCTGGGATGACCTCCCGACTCTCTTTGAAGTCTCTTAGCCACTTGAACTCATTTGTCTTTACCTTTTCCCCCTTTAATTCAAGGTCTTTTTCCAGTTGTGTTGCCAGTTGGCACTTGGTATTAATCCCTCGTTGCCAGGGAGGCTCATCCCCGGGAGTCATGTCCCACGTTGGGGGGAAGGTAATGCAATCATATGCTGAGTTTGGCTTAGAGAGAGGCCACATTTGAGCAACAAGGAGGCTCCCAGGTGGCAACCCTTAGGCACCCCACAACTGCAGGCTAAGTCTCAGTTACAAGAGCAAAGACTCACAAGGGTAGTCATCAATAAAAAGAACACATCAGTGGGTCAACCTCTTTTGACAGACACTGTCCCTGCACTCAGAGGACTATTGCTGCTCCCTTGGAGACTGTGGCAGAGCTCTCCAGGCTAGGAATTCAGATTCCCTCATTTATTGTGTGATTGTCCACCCATCGTGACCATGCCCCATCTTTTGATCTTTTGAATGATTTTGTATATCTTTCATGTATATTCGGATGAACTAATTCCCATGAAACCCCTTCCCAGACACCCCCCACCAATAATCCCCTGCAGTACCCATTGTAACCCTTCTGTGATCCAAATCCTCCATGAACATGTAGTCCATAAAATAATCAAATATATTTACTAGGAAAAAGAAACAAGTATGATAAGCTTACATGCAAGAGACAAACATAAGGAAACTCAGGGGAAAAAAAAAAAGAAAAGAGAAGGAAAAAAACAAATAATCAAACAAAAAACAAAACAAAATAAAATATAATTAGCGGATTGGGACATTCAAAAAATGGGCAAAAAGGCAAAGGAAATACCTTTAAACAAAATATATATATATATTCATTTTTTTTTCCTTTCTCTCTTTTTTTTTTCCTTCCTTTTATCACTGTGTTATCGGATGTCTGGTGTGCCGTGACACCTTCCCCCTCTCAATCCCCATTGTCTCCCAATTTTTCATTTGATTTTCAAAGAAGTTTTAGGTCACAGCAAAGTCACACATGGAGTGCCGGAGACTCCCAGATACCAAACCACCCCCCCTTCCCCACCCCATATTAACCCCCCCTTTTTTTTGAATGTTAGCATTGTTATGACTGTTATACAGATAGCAAAATATAGCAACTAAACATTGTCAATGATTTACAGTATAGTTTACAATTTAGATGATACAGTTTAATAATTTTGATGATATTTACCATGTCCTGTGTCCATTACTGTAAGGTAATGAAAAACCTTCCCCATGACCACCAAACACCCCATTAGATCTTGACTGTTCCCTTCCCCCCAGGCCCCCAGGGCGCATGATACCACCCTCTCCCTACCCATGGAATATCAAGATTCACAGTTACATGCCCTGGGGATTTGAACCTGCCCTTCCTAATCCACCCACCCGCCAGTGCTGCACCACCAAACCCAGGAACACCACCACTCATCTGCCCCATCCCCCAACATGCAACCACACTCTTATCCCTTTACCATAGATTATGTCCATATGGATGATGGCTCAAAGCCTGCTCTTCTCTTACTCTCCTTTGTTAACCTATCTTTCAGACAATGGTTCTCAGAGACTGCTCACTTTCCTCAGTTCAGATCAGTGAGGTCATATACTGTTCATCCTTCAATGCCTGGCTTGCTTCACTCAACATAAGGTCTTCAAGATTCATCCACGTTATTCCATGTGTTAGTACTTTGTTCCTTTTTACAGCTGAGTAATATTCCATTGTATGTATGTATTGGGTTCATCTTTGACACCTCTTTTCTCTCACACTCCACACCCAAGCCATCAGCAACTCCTATTTTCTCCACCTTTAAACCAGGTTCCAGATATAACCAATTCTCCTCTCTTTCACCCCTAACATTCTAATTCAAGCTACAGTTATTTCTCGCCTGTTCTAAGACTATAGCTTCTTTGATAATATCCCAGTTTCCATAGTTCCCTATTATAGTTTGTTCTTCACACAGCAGCCAGAATGATATTTTCAGGGCACAAATGAGATTATGCTGTGCTCTATGGTAAAGCATCACATTGTTGCTGGGAAGTCGGGGACACATGTGGTTGCCATCTCCCAGCCCTCACCTACCTCTGCCTCCTTTTCTATTGTGTGCAGCTGATTCATTATGTCTCGATTCAGCAGCCCAAGGGAGATTAGTTCTAATGAAAAGGCCTGACCATATCTTAAACCCAGAAACCTAGAAGAAGTCATTTCAGCTGCTTATCAGGGTGGGGACTCTCAATGGCAGGACCCTCTCTCCTGCGTGTATAAATTAGTACTAAAACAGCACAGGTTCTCCCCTATCCTACCCAAAGTGGGGCCTGCAGAACTGTCATCCACCACCCCCGAGCAACTGGCCTTCTGGGGTGACCAGCCACAGTGGGATCTCTTCCCCTGATCTTTTGGACCTTTGTGTTGTTTAAGTAATAAAGCAGTCATTTGCTGAAAATTTCTGTTTTTGCCTGAGCATGTGGTCCCATGACGCACCAAATAGCAACTCGTACCACAATTGCTCTACTCTATTTTCTTCATAGCACTTAACAATACCTGGCATTATATAACTGTTTACTAATTTGTATATTTATTGTCTTTCCTACCAGAATGTGAGCTCCATGAGGGCAAAGACTTTGTTGGTTTTGTTCACTTCCATAACCCCCAGATTCTAAAGAAGGGACTGACACTTAGGGCATACTAGTAAACATTTATTTAACAAATGAAAGAATGAATGGTTTTATATGCAGGTCCTCTCCTGAGATACTATAATAGTTTCTTCAAATACTACTGCTTACTTCTTCTACCTACCTAGTCCCAAACATCCACTCTCTCTTAAATATATAAGAATTGAATGTTATATAATTTTTTGTGTCTTCCTATTCAATTCACTGGAATATAGTTCAGAATGCTCAATAATGGAATAGAGTACATTGTACATAGATGATTAAGTGACTTACAGTACATTTAATGTGGACATCTCTTAAAACATTTGTCTCTGTTTAGGAATAAACTCTATTATGACAGTTTTGGGGGGAAGTAAATTTGAATTCAATGATTTCATCTTATAGAAAATTTTCTTCGAACAAGAGCTGTGTTGAATATCTAGGTACCTGTTTATTGCCTTGTACTGTGTGTGAGTATATGTGTGTGTGTGTGCATACTTGTGTGTGTTTGAAGGTGAGTGTGTGGGAGTGGAGTGTGTATGTGTATCTGTGAGTTGTGAGTGTGTGTGCATGTGTGTTATAGAGACTGGGACAGTTAGGGCCCCTGCCTTCGAGATTCAGGTAGCACGTGCTTAATTTCTAAATTTCCTAATAAAGAATAATGTTTAATTGACAAAGTTCTTCATTTACAACAAAGAACTTGGTCATTGTTAGAACATAATCAAAGGCAAGCACAAGGCATTATTTAAGACCCAGTTAAGTTGGGGTATGCCCAACTTTGCTTGTTACTTTCGTGTGATACTGTTTCTCTTTTTCTTGGAACTGTTTGTGCAATGAGTTGTTACACACATTTAAACCAAACCATGAGTCCTTCACAGACAGAATTCTATCAGTTTAGTTTAAGAGCATATGGCAATTTACATATAAACGGCTTTATGTTTGGAGTAATAAAAATGTCAGGACAAATAGGAAATGTTAAACATGGTGATATTTTTATACCATGTAAATTTATTGCCCCATTTAAAAATGAGAATTATAAAAGAATGTGATTGATACTGCACAATGTAGTTGCCAAGCAGACTATGCAGTGCCACTGGAATCATACTTTGACTTCCACGCTGAATGTTGTTTTATTGGTAAATAATTTGATGGCTACAATACTCTCTCTTGTTTTGTAAGTCTGTATTAAGCCTTCCTAGAAAGCATAAAGGATG
Organism: Tolypeutes matacus; assembly: GCA_026826555.1. Lineage (NCBI taxonomy): Eukaryota > Metazoa > Chordata > Mammalia > Cingulata > Chlamyphoridae > Tolypeutes > Tolypeutes matacus. The sequence continues at coordinate 26,993,455 of JAKSZT010054334.1, forward strand.
TTCTGGATATATTGACTTATGTGTAAACAAGTTTCCTTTGCAATCTTCCTCATAGGAATGGGAATGAAATATTGGTTGGCTTCCTCATTCGATTCTGCTTCCCTCTATGGGGTTTACTATTGTTTGGTGCTTCTGAGGTCTTGAAAGAGAGCTGGTTTTCAGATCATTTTTGCAGATTATACAGAGTACAAGGTCCTTAGTGCTTAAAAACTGAAGAGACTCGTACTGGCCTCTTCAAATGGAATAAAATAGATAAGGCAAGGAAGAGAACATGGAAAGGAGACATGTCTGAACAAAAGATGCACAAGTCAGACAGTAGATCTTGTATGATTTACTCAAGGCTAATGTTCCTTTTCCTTCTAAATTTTGAAAGAGGTGAAAGATATGTGTGAACACCTAAGAGTATATTTAAAAACAAATGTGCACATAAAATTTCATATCTAAACCATCTGAAATAACTCAGGCCTGTCTGCTGGATTCCCTTGGAAAAAGAACTGGTCGGGAGATATTCTTTAAAGTAGTTATAGACTCTTTTGGGATCAGAGAATGAATTTTGACTTGTGTTTAGAGACTACATTAATACAAACAGTTCAAAGATCTAGATAACATATCCCAGTTATAAAAAAAGATAAAACCTGAAAAATGGAAATTTTTGCATCAACTCAAAACTTGAACAGGGGTCAGCAGGGAGTCATTCAGCTGCAATGATAGAGCATGGAGGGTATCTACTGCTCTTTCTTCATGAAATGCCTGTATTGGAGGTAACTTTTGTGCATTTTCTGCTTTTGGAGCAGACAGATAAGTGTCGGGTCCTACAGCACTAGTTATAAATAATGCCCTTCCGGCGTGGCTCAGTACTGAAGTCTTGGCAATCACTCACCATGTGCTGTCTCTCCCAGGCCCATTATGGGCATTTCAGCCTCTGCACCACATTGCTGGGGTATCATTTATGAAGCATTCAAGTGGTGAGCCACCTTTCAGTAGCCCTCATCTTACTCACTGTCTTTATGCTAAAAAGAGGTAAAGAAGTGGCAAGGGGACAGGCCAATCCAAACCAAAAGTCCTTTCTGATTATGACAAGTGTTTTTCTTAAACCTTCTTTAGGGAAACATTCAAGGCTGCTCTCAGTGTCCCTTGCCTCAATGGAGGCTCTGTTCTCATATAGCACATTTAATGTTGTAGCCATAATTTTAGCAGTAGTACAAAGAGCTAGCCTTCATCTCCACAACAATTCTATAAGGTTGGCGCTATTATTAGTATTATCATTTGAAGAAGGAGAAAACTGAGGCTTAGAAATGATAAGTAATTTAATTTGCTCTTATCACACAGTACAGGGAGGAACCAGGAATTAAATCTGAGTTCTGTCTGGTTTCTAAACAGAAGCTTTAGGACAATATTATATCCAAAAAATATTTGTGAAAATAATGGATGAGTGAAATATTCTCAATGGTAAGTCCTTTGTTGTTGGCATAGTAATATTTTGCTTTTGCTCAATATTAGAATCACCTTCAGAAATCGTGAAAATATTTTTTTACCCTTAAATTTAATGACAATAATAAATAATATTCCCTCAATAAAATAGAACTTTAAAACTTGCCAGAGAAGTTTCATCTATATTAATGGATTTGATTCTTAGAAGAATCCGGTCAGGTAAATAAACATTATTGTCCCTATTTTATAAAGATGGAAGCTTATGACTTTCTTAACATATATCCTCTACCAGTGGTTTTTGAACTGTAAGAAGTCAGGACTTTCTATTTTAAACGTCCTCCTCCTGTCCTCTTCACCTTCCTTGTCTTATCTTATTGCTCTCCCCATCTTCCTTTCCATTTTTTCCCTCCTCCATCTACAGTTTTTAGAAAAAGAAACACAGAAATATCATTAGGACTTTCTACTTCATCAATGGTGATGATTACACCTGTAGGATGTGTAGCACTTTGCTGTGCATTTCCTTAAGAATGTGATTTATTGTAACAAGGGAACTCTGTATTTTGCTGAAACATGACGAATGGGTTACACATAAGGAAATTGTCTCTACTGAGGTTTTACTCAATGCATGTGAATATACAATATTTTAGTCATCAAAGACTCTTACAAAAGTGTCTATAGACCTGGAAAACCTGAGAATGAGGCTTGAAAAATGAGATGGAAGCTGTAGAGAAATGTCACAGGCCACTTACAGCTCACAACACATCATGAATGGCCATCATCTTCAGTATACTGCAGAGTGACCCTGGAGTTCTACTTCTGACAATTTGGCTGACCACAACTTAAAGGTCCCTCCTTTGTTGAACAACTGAAGCCTGGAAAGGATAAACTATTTGAGACATCTCTGGGCTCAGAAGAGGTAAGTGCGGTCTTCAAGGATCACCCCCTCTTCCAAAAAGATCATCCAAACAATCAACAAACAATCATAAAAACAAAAAATGAGCTGGGCTTAGACCTATACATATGGACAAAATGACCAAAGCAGTAGTGGTGGGGCTGGTGAGGGCAGATGCCCATAGCAGCAGTGCCATGTCATAATACAGGTTTGGGTCAGCCAGGACTGAGTTTTGGGAGGTGGTCCTGAGGCTTCCACATGAGCCTAGACCCTTAGAGGAAGATGATGTGATGCCTGGCTACTTGAAACACAGAAGCTAATCTTCTTTATGGTCAAGTATCCCAAATGTTCAATTTAGGCTCACAATCAAAGATCATCTAACATGTGAGAAAGCAAGCCACTGTGACACGGAGTGGAAAGAACAATAGATTTAGTACACCAAAGACTGTGAGTATTGGGATATCAGATATGGAAGACAGAACAGCTTTGAATGAAACATTTAAAGAAATAAAGGTTTTAATCACAAAGATAATCAACAAATGAATGTGAGAAATGAAAAGGCAAACTAAAACAAGTGGAACTTCTAGATATGAAAAATATAATTACAGTACACAATTGCAGAGTTAAATAGTAGAATATATACAGAGGAAGAGAGTAAATTAGATGATATATCAAATAAATTAACCAGAACAGAGAGTCAAGGAGATGGAAGCATTAGAGAAATGTTAAGAGATACAAAGGATAGAATGAAAAGTTCTAATATATCTATATATGACTGAATTTTCCAGACCTGATGAAAAAGGAGAATCCTCAGATATAAGAAGCACAATGTTTTCCAAGCAAGCCAAACAAAAAGTGATTCATGTATATATACATCACAGAGAAATGTTAGCGCACAAAAAGACAAAGAAAATATTTAAAAAGACTGTTCATCTGCAGAGGAATGACAATTAGAATTATAGCAGACATCTCAGTGGCAACAATGAAAGCCAGAATTTCAAAATGCTGAAAGAAAATAACTGTCAACTTATCACTGTGAACCTAGCAAAACAATCTTTTAATAATCAGTAATAAAAGATACTTATACATAAATAAAGAAGAGTGTGCCACCAAGAGATCAACATGGAAGGAACTTTTAAAGAAAATTATTCAGAAATAAGGAAAAATATTCCTCAAAGGATGACCAGAAGTGCAAAAAAGAAAATTGTGCAAATAAAATGGTAAACATGTATGGAAATTTAAACAAACATTTTCTGTATTAAATAACAACAATGCTAATATTAGTTATAATAACCAATTTGTGGGACTAAAATAATAGACAAAAATAACATGTAAGTCAGAGGAGGTTGTTAGTGCTAAAATGTTATAGGGTCCTTATGTTTTTAGAGAAAGGTTAAGATATTGTTCAGTTTTAGACTTTATTAAACTAAATATATGTGGTAAAATTTCAAAGGTAATCCACTAAATGAATAGAAATAAAATGTGTACTACCAAACAAGAAGTGAAAAAAGTAGTGCCTTAGCTGGGTTCTCAAGAAAGCAGAGGTAAAATAGGATTCAGTTCAAATAATTTATGGGAGAATGTGATGCAGAGAGCAGAAGGGAAAGGTGTGGAAGGAAGGACAAAGGAGGTGGAACAATACAAAGATGTGTTATCAAGTTGGCTGCTGCTACAGGCAATTGATTGTTTGGTCCCACAGGTCTGGCTGAGAAGCTGTATAAAATGTATTTATGGCTGTCCTTCAAATATAAAAAGGGAAAGCATATACCCATTGGCTCTTCTCCATTCTTCTTAGAATGTCCAGATTATGCCTGCATGTGTGGCACTGCGTTGGTGGTGTTGGGAAAGGGAATGAATAGGCTTTGTTGAAGCTAATTAGAAAGTGACAAACTACTTCCAAGGATGTCTAAATATAAATGTATATATTTCTTTTGCAGAAAATGCAGAGTAACCAGGAATTGCGGTATCTAGAGAACTGGAAAGAATTCATTTAATCATCAGCTTCAGGTGCCCAGCTTCTAGTAAGGATATTTACTGGAAATCTAGCTGAACCAATGTGAAGAGAAGATGCTTAGTTTATTAGAGAGGAATGAAAAATTTTTAGGTGTTGAACTATGTCAGAGAAGGTCAGATTATATGAGTTAATGTGAAACTAACCAAGTCTGCAATGGCTGTTTCATGCTGTGTCTACAATTTTAGACCATTTCTTCCAGGTAGTATATGCTATATGTACAGCCACATACAATTTTAATTTTCTGGATAATATCCTCATTTTGGTTCTTTTCACTGCTTTTTCTTGTTTTCCAATCTGTATATTTGATGAAGCCCTTTAATTCCTATTCCTTTACGTTCAAGTTTTTAACCTAGATGACATGAAATTGGATCAGCACAAACCTCCTTTGATTGTTCTTTGTGGAGGGTTGATAATTCTGGAGACAAGGATTATTAAATTGGGCACTAAACGTTACTACTGACATTACCTATTAAGTATCTCTAAAGGAAATAATAAAATGGCAGCTTTTTAAAGCCCATTTGTGACTCATAAAATATGGGTTAAAACCTCCCTTTTTATTACACTTTTACTTCTGTAATTATTACTGTAAGTGATAGAACATTGCAGGGCAATCAAGAAATTAACTCTCTCAACTACAACAAAGGCTGTAGACTCTCTGAAAATAATATAGGACCCATATGTGAAGACTGTCCGAAAGTCTAGAGTACAGCCTGAGGAAGATAAAAAATTAAAAACGTAAAAAGAAGACAAAACACATAAAATAAACTCCATATGAAGTAAAACAATAAAAATATTGCTAAAATCAGATCTGTAGAAGCCCTGAGTCCATACAAACCTGTTCATAGCCTGCTTCAACATTTGCAGATGGTCCTGGCGATTTGCTCAATGTCTCCATGCCTTAATTTGCTCACTTGTAAAATGGAGATAATAATCGCACATAATGATTTTTTCGATATTGTGGTGTATCTCCATCATTTTTGACATTTTCTGGCATAGCAAAATATTTCAGGCTCATTTTGTACACATCATGCTCTAATCCTGGAATCAGCTACTTCTCTAAGGAATTCTGCTATAGGAAACCAAGGCAGACATAAACTAGGTGGACATAATGAATTTTGTATTGTAGGGACTAAGTGAGTGGATGTGTATAAATCCATTAACATCAGTTCTGACATATAGTATGTAGTCTATAAATGTTAGTACATATTATCATTGTTATTATTATTATAACTGATAATGATAATAGTTTTCTTACTCATTGGAAGATTAAATTGTCTTGTGGCAGGTGTGATATGATGTTTCTGAAGCTACTTGACTGTTTGCCTTTCTACTTTTCCCTCCATGATCTATGCTTTATCATGTAATCACAATCGACTCTGATTAAAAGCTTATTCTCACTCATTTTAATTAGGATTGGAGTGAATGTTCACTATCTTCAAGGCATTGCTCTTTTAGCTGGAGGAATAAAGCATGGTCCTTGATTTCAAGAATTTATATTATAAAACAGTACACATACATACACAGCTACCAATACTGTCACACAATAGAAAGAACTAAAAAGATATTGCATGGGGGCCAGGAGTGCTGTGCGTAGACTAAGATTCAGATTTAAAATAAACTAATATTTAACCAATAAGATACTGGATATCAGGCACTTTTCCTAGCAGTCACTGCTGTTTAGTATTGAACCAATCGCCCACAGCTCTAAATTGGAACATTAATTATTGTGATATGCAGTAATCACTTAAAAATCCCACTGCACTAGTGTTATTTAAGATAGATTTGTCTGTGTTTGAAGTCAAGAGAACAGGTCAAATAAAAAGGTCCTTCAAGAAGGTTGTAGTGCTGCTTAAAATGGTTTCCTTTCTAGGTTCCTCCTAGTTCTTATATCATATTTCATTCATTCATTCACTTTATTAATTAATTCAACAAATATTTATTAAGCTCCTATTATGAGCCAAAGCTTATACTAGGCGGCAGAGATTCAAAGACAAATAAGCTACATTCCCCAGACTCAAGAGGCTCCCAATCTAATAAGGTACAAGTAAACCCCTGTATCAACAGATGTATAATTGAGGGATGAACACAGCACTCTACTGTTTTCCTTGAATTATTTCTATTTTGTCTCTGGGAAATTTTTTGTAAATTTGTAAAACTTGTCTTTGACTCTCCCAGTGCCTTGGGCACCTTGAATTTCTTTCTATTCTATGCACTCAACATCCCTACCCTGAATACCATTCCCATGGCATAGTTTCTCTTTTTATTCATCATGTAGTCCACTTCCAAAGGAGTATTGATTACTCTTGGTTTGAGATTTCACTTCTTTCAAGGTTAGTGTTTCAATAGATATGTATTGAGGGAACAATCCTTTAAGTACAAAATGAGGAATAAACATGGGAGAGGCTTTTGCCTGGGGTTTCTGCCTAGGAGCTCTATCTGTTCCACCACACAGGGTCTTGGGGTCCTGTCATATGCTGGAAATGAATGGATCTTGGAGATTGGCAGACCTGAGTTTAATTCTTGCTCCGGCATACACTGGCAGTCGTGGGTAAGTTACTCAGCATCTTTGAGTCTGTTTCCTTATTAAAAAAGGATAAGAATCCTTTTGTCAGAGAGCCCTTGTGCAAATCAAATGAGATCAACATCTATAAAATGCCTAATTCAGTGTTCTGCAAACAGTGACAAATTCTAATGGGTAAAGAGACAACAATAAGACACATAATTAAAATATAGAATGCCATGGTGCTAAATGCTATGGAGAAGAAAAAAGCAGGGAGAAGAGGAAGGTAATATTAGGGGTGGTTTGCAATTTTGAATAAGGTTGTCAGGGAAGTTCTTACTGTAAAGGTGACATTTGAGTAAAGCCCCGAAAAATGTGAGGGATTTAGTCACCTAGAAATCTGTAGGAAGGGGGAACAGCCAGTGCAAACTCTGGTGTATCTGAAAAGAAACATGGACACCAGTCTTGCTGGAGAGAAATAAGCTGGGAGTGTGTTGGAGGCAAAGGGGACAGGAAGAAGTAGGAGATGAAGACAGAGGAATGTTGTAATGATAGAGTGGGTGGGATGGTGCAAATCACATGGGCTCTTGTAGGGCATTTACAAGGTGTTTGTGTTATACTCTGAGGGAGATAGGAAGCTTTTGGAGGACCCTGAGGAGAAGAGCAACATCATGTTACATTTTAAAAGAATCTGTAGATAGAAGGGTGATTAGAGGGATAGATATGTGAACAAAGCAAATATATTCAAATGTCAGTTGTAGAATATAGGTTGTGAACATACAAGTTCAATGCCAATTTTTTTTTCAACTTTGCTGTAAGTTTGAAAATTTTCGTAAGAAAATATTGGTATGGGGACCCAGGGCCCGGACTCCCCCTAAGCCCTCAGCAAAGGCCCTGACCTGTTTAAATTCAGTGCCCCTGCTCCAGTTGAAATGCTAACAGCAGGACATGAAGGCGTTGTGAATACAAGTTAAAGGGCCAGCGGCTCTACAGCCCAAATGGGGAAGTACTCAAACAAACTGGGGAAAATGAGGTCCTTTGGCCATGGTACTGGCCTATGCAGCCTCACTTGTTGGGAATCTTAAGCCCTTGGGGAATATGAGTCATCTAAAACATAAGACTATGTTTATACAATTTATACAAAAAATGCCAATAAAAACCTTTATTAATAATCCAGGGTCTCCTATTCCTGCTGGAGCTCTATATGTATATCTATATGGACTCTCCTTATGCCTAAATTAGTGTTTGATGTCACCATAGAAAACTCAGAGAATTTAAGAAGGGGGAAAGTGTATGGTATTGGAAGCATCCTCATTAAACCCCCCTAACTGGTACTTTGTTATCTACTAATGGAAATGTTGCTTGTATACTAGCATGATCTGCCCCTTTCTGTTTCTCATAAACATCTTTCTTTTCACCCATAGTGCCCTAGCCAATACCTTTCTACAATGGGCTTCGGCAGTAACCCATGGCCACAATCAAGCCCATTGTTGGGTGTGCACAGACTTACCATCCTCGGATGCTACTGGCCTTCCTTGGACCATAACTCCTGCAAACTGGACAGCATAGAACACCTTGCTGGCATGGCAGAATATGACCCATTGACAAGTTTGGAACAAAACCTTCTCATTTAAGACTGAAATCCAGCTGCTATCTTTCAATAAGACTCATATTTTTTCCCCTTGTTAGGGAACAAGTGAATAAGCCCAAGCCTTTATTTGGATAGGCTGTCTATGATGGTTTTGGATGGTTAATGGCTGAGTCTGTCACCCTAGATTGTATCACCCCTGTCTGCATGGAACTACAAGAGGGAATCTGGATGTGGGGTGGTTACCCTGAGTTGTGTAATTTTACTATCAAACTAGAAAATAATAGTCTTTTCCAATGGCAGACCTCTCACCACTCATTTGCTGGGGCCTTCCCATCTCCTAAAGGATGGCTATGGACTTGCGGGCAAAATGGGTGGCTGTATTTGCCCTATAACTGGACTGGATGATGCACACGGGGACAGCCGTATGTCCTTGCCACCCTATGTGACTCATTACCCCATACTTATAGTAATTAGCAAATGATCGAGGCTAGATACAGAGTAAAGCACACCCCCTGGTTCTTCTACCCTCTGGCCATTTTTGTGCCAGATAGTGCTGCAATTGTCACTGAAAAACACATAACTGCTTTAACCAATCTCACTGCTCAAGCCCTTAATGACTCCAAAGTAGAAATTTCCTTACTAAACAAAGAAACTACCCAATGACAAAAGTTAGTTTTGCAAAATAGGGTGGCTTTAGATATTCTTACTGCGGCACAAGGTGGGGCCTGTGCCCTCATTAATAGACAAGGTTGTGTATATATTCCTCATCACTCCCATAATATTTCACAAGCTCTAAATCATATGCTAGAGCACATACAGCACATTGATAAATTAGCTATTGATCCCCTATTGGATTGGTTTAATTCCCTTTCTTTGCCCTAGAGACATGTCTTCATAGGTCTACTGGCTTTTGGTGGAGGAATCCTATCATTCTGCTGTCCTTTATACTGTTACTGTGGAATGTGGATGTAATGCTTGTTCCATGGTCAATGTAGGCTGCTGCATGGGGGCGGATTGTGGGGACCCAGGGCCCAGGTTCCCCCTAAGTCCTTAGCACGTAGCCACCTGTGTGACTTAGACATAAGCTAAAGGTTAACAACTCTCCCCAGAGGGAAAAGGGTGTATAGATGGTTTTGTAAACCATAATCTCCTCAGAGTGGTAACATTTTTCTATGGAGTTACTGAAAATTCTATGGAGTTACTGGAGCTCCATGAAAATATTCTCAAGTGTGAAGCATGGGCCTAAGAGGCAGGATACATGAGTTCTAATCCTGCTTCTTCCCATCATGAGCTGAGTGACTGTCACAAGTTGCTTCACCTTTCTGGGATTCAGTTTTATCATCTCAATATTCTCCAAGGTCTTCCCTTCTGGACATTGCTTATTAGATGCTTTACATGCAGAAATCTCATTTACTTCTCATCATGACCCTATAAAGTAGATATTCTCTGGTTTTGGAGAAAATATTCCCACCTCTTTAGTCTAAATCATTAGAATCAAAAGGTAAGAATTTCAGTCCAGTGTGTTTGTGCCTGAGATGTGTTTAGTCATTCATCTATTCGTCAGATATTTAATGAATGCCTAGTCACTGGGTGAGAAGAAGGATGGCCTTTTGGAGTCCCTCAATGACATGCTCCAACTAGCTGTTCTCTGGGACTGCCTGTGAAGTCACTCGAGAGAGCCAGATTGTGAAGAGCTGAGATAGTAAGTGGGACTAACAGCTGGTAATGAACTTTGAAATGAGAGAAAATTATGAGAAAAAACTAAAAGTCATGAGTTCATTGATCTTTGAATAGTTTACCTTAGATTTGGGGTGAGCATCCTGGCTGAAAAGGATGTTTCTAAAAGAGGATCTCTTCTGAAGATTTGAAAACTTTTGTAAATTTTCACAGTCCTTTGGGACTGTGTGCAACTTTCTTGGTGGGATTTAGCAAGTTACAGTATCATTGCAATTTAAAACTTACAGTGTCATTGTCATATTGCTCTAGGTCACTTGCAAATTTTCCTTTTTAAGCCTTAAGAGAAGAAATTTCTCCCTTTGCCTCACGTGTCAATGTGACTAGAGAGAGAAGACTAGGTGCTGTCGTTCTGTTATAAATAACTTCATTCTCAGTGAAGGGGAACTGGCACAGTTGCCACTGGGAAAGAAGAACGGAGAAAGATTTGAAAGCCTTTTTACCCACCCTATTAACATGGCCAATTCTAGGTAGGGGGGCATGGCTTTAGTTTTCACTAACTTAATTAACAATTATTTGAGGTTTAGCTGCATTTTTGTGTTTTTTGTGTTTAATATGCACAATACTTTGATCATTAAGGGTCCCAGAAGTTGCTGAAGGTTGCATTTTCACATCTCTCAACACAGATGGATTTAATAATCGCGTGGTCAAACTCAATTGTGGAGATAATCTGTAAATACTTATTTTATTTATAGAAGATACAGGTACACTGCATTGACAGTATTTTTTTTTTTAGAGGGGATGTGTCTACCTTGTAGATATACTCGTGTAACTCTGTTGCTCTGTTTTGGTGCATCCTAAGTATACAAGTACAGGATCTGTTGTTGTATTAATACTCTGTTAATTATATCATTGACAATTAAAATACGAGAAACATCAAAGCAAAAGTAAATTCCTCAAAATAAAAACCTATTGAAAATTTAATAATTAATATTTTATCTAACCAGTACTGGACATACAATGAACTGCATATATTTAAAATGCACAATTTGATGAATTTTGACATATGTATACACCCATGAAACCATGACCACAATCAAGATAAATGAACATATCCACACCCCTAAAAGTTTCCTTGTGCCTGTTTTTTGTCAGTTCAATTATTATTATTTTTAACAAATCAATTTTATTGATACATATTAATAAAACATAAATCTATCCAAAGCGTAAAATCAATGGTATTTTACGTACCATTATAGTCACATAGTTGTGCATTCATCACTTCAATCATTATTCAAACATTTTTATTATTCCAATAATAATAACAATATTAAAAACCAATAAACAGACAACAAACAAACAAAAGCTCATTGCCTCTCAATCTCTCTATGCTTTTTCTGCCATACATAGCTGCTATTCTATTTCTGTCGTTCTAGTTTTTTTGTATTTATTTTTCGTAAAAACAGTCTTATTTAGGTGTATATTACAAACATAATACATGTTTGTATTTCATATGAGGTTTCACTATGTTATACAGTCCTATGTTACATATTTTAGCTTTCCTTCTAGTAATGTACATGACCTTAGATTTTCCCTTTCAACCACCGTCATACCCATATAATAGCTCTGCTAGTTACAAACACTATGATGTACTTTCACCATTTCTATTCATTTCTAAAGATTTATGAACAACCTTTTTTCCTATTCTGCACAGATTAACCCTCAGCTTTTCATTCTCTACCCTCATTCTATTTTCTGGTGACCTATATTCTAATTATTAACTCCCTGAGTTTACACAATATATTTAGTTCATAGTAGTGCAATCATATAGCATTTGTTCTTTTGTGTTTGGCTTTGCTTCACTCAACATAATGTCCTCCAGGTTCATCCATGTTGTCATGTGCTTCACAACTTCATTTCTTCTTACAGTTACATAATATTCCATTGTGTGTATACATCACAATTTGTTTATCCATTCATTGGTTAATGGATAACTGGGTTGTTTCCATCTTTTGTCAATTGTGAATAACACTGCTATTAACATCGGTATGCAGATGTCTGTTCATGTCACTGCTTTCAGTTCTTCTGGGTATATATCTAGTAGTAGTATTGCTAGGTCACATAGCAAGTCTATATTCAACGTCTTTAGGAATTGCCAACTAGTCCTCCACAGTGGCTGTACCATTCTACATTTCCACCAACAGTGAATAAGCATTCCTATTTTTCCACATTTGTAGTTTTCTGACTTTTTAACAGTGGCCATTCTAATAGGTGTGAAATGATATCTCATTGTAGTTTTGATTTGCATTTCACTAATCACTAGTGACGTTGAACATTTTTTCATGTTTTTTTTTGCCATTGGTATTTTTTTCTTTGGACAAATGTCTATTCAAGTTTTTTGCCCATTTTTTAATTGGTCATTTATCTTTTTACTGTTGAGTTGTAGTATCTCATTATAGATCATGGATATTAAGCCTTTATTGGATATGTGATTTCCAAATATTTTCTCCCATTGAGGTGGCTGCCTTTTCACCCTTTTGACAAAGTCCTTTGAGGTGCAAAAGTGTTTAATTTTGAGGAGATCCTGTTTATCTATTCTTTATTTTGTTGTTCATGCTTTGGGTGTAAGGTTTAAGAAACTACTGCCTATCACAAGATCTTGAAGATGTCTTCCTACATTTTCTTCTATGAGTTTTATGGTTGTAGCTTTTATATTTAATTCCTTGATCCATTTTGAGTTAATTTTTGTATAAGGTGTGAGATAGGGGTTTTCTTTCTTTCTTTCTGATGTGGCTATCTAGTTCTCCCAGCACCATTTGTTGAATAGACTGTTCTGGCCCTGCTGGGAAGACTTGACAGCCTTGTCAAAAATCACTTAACTGTAGCTGTAAGGGTCTATTTTTGAATTCTCAATTCATTTCCATTGGTTAATTTGTCTATTTTTATGCCAGTACCATGCTGTTTTTACCACTGTAGCTAAGAAACATGCTTTAAAGTCAGGAAGTGATAGTACTCCAAATTTTTTCTTCTTTTTAAAGACATTTTTGGGCCACTTACCCTTCTAAATAAATTTGATAATTGGCTTTTCCAATTCTCCAAAAAAAAGACTGTTTGGATTTTTATTGGGTTTGTGATGAATCTGTAAATCAGTTTCAGTATAACTGACATCTTAATATCTTCCAATCCATGAACATGGAATGTCCTTCCATTTATTTAAGTCTTCTTCCATTTCTTTTAGTAGTGTTTTGTAGTTTTCTGAATACAGGTCCTTTATGTCCTTGGTTAATTTATTCCTAAATATTTGATTCTTTTAATTGCTAATATAAATGGAATTTTTTTTCTGATTTCCTTCTCAGATTGTTCATCAGTGGTGTATAGAAACACTATTGATTTTTGTGTATTAATCTTGTATCTTGCCACTTTGCCAAACTCATCTATTAGTTCTAGTAGCTTTTTGTGGATTTTTCAGGATTTTCTAGATATAAGATCATATCATCAGTGAATAGTGAAAGTTTTACTTTTTCCTTTCCTATTTGGCTGCCTTTTATTTCTTTATCTAGTTTAATTGCTCTACCTAGAACTTCTAACACAACACTGAATAACAGTGGTGACAGTGGGCACTCTTGTCTTGTTCCTGATCTCTGTGGGAAAGCTTTCAGTCTTTCACCATTGAGTGCAATGCTAGCTTTAGGTGTTTTTTTTTTTGTTGTTGTTGCTTTTTTTTGTTTTTGTTTTTTTTATTAGGTACCAGGATCGGGCATCAAACCTGGGACCTCACAAGTGGGAAGCCAACACTCAACCACTGAGTCACACCAGCTCCCTTGAACTGGCTCTTTCATCTGTTTGCCTGTTGTTTGTTTTTTGTTTGTTTTCGAGAGGCACTGGGAACTGAACCTGGGACCTCCCATGTGGGAAGCAGGCACCCAACCACTTGAGCCACATCCACTCCTCTGTAGGTTTTTCATATATGCACTTTACCATACTGAGAAAGTTTCCTTCTATTCCTATCTTTTGGATTTTTTTTTTTTTTTTAATCAAGAAAGGGTGCTGTATTTTGTCAAATGCCTTTTCTGTATCAATCAAGAAGATCATGTGATTTTTCTTCTTCAATTTATCAATGTGGTTTATTACACTAATTGAGTTTCTTGTGTTGAAACACCTTTGCATACCTGGGATAAAACTGATTTGATTGTGGTGTATAATTCTTTTAATGTGCTTTTGGATTTGGTTTGCAAGTATTTTGTTGAGGATTTTTGCATCTATATTAATTAGAGATTGGTCAAATTTTCTTTTTTCATAGTATCTGTATCTGGGTTATGGTATTGGGGTGATGTTAGCTTCATGGAATGAGTTTGGTAATATTCTTTCCTGTTCATTTTTCTGGAAGAGCTTGAGTAAGATTGATATTAGATCATTTTTGAATGATTGGTAGAATTCACTCGTGAAGCCACCTGGTCTGGGCTTTTCATATTTGGGAGGTTTTTGATGACTGTTTCAGTCTTTTCACTTGTGATTGGTTTGTTGAAGTCTACTATTTCTTCTGTCAGTGAAGGTGGTTTGTGTGTTTCTAGGAATTTGTCCACCTTTCCTACATTGTTTAACTTTTGGGTGTACACTTGTTCACAGTGTCCTTATAATTTCTTTTATTTCTGTAGGGTCAGTGGTAATGTCCCCGCTCTCACTTCTGATTTTGTTTATTTGGATTTTCTCTTTTTTTTCTTTGTCAGTCTAGCTGCGGTTTGACAATTTTGTTGATCTTCTTAAAGAACCAGCTTTTTTGGTTTTGTTGATTCTCTTTATTGTTTTATTTTTTCTTAATTTCATTTATTTCTGCTCTGATCTTTACTATTTTTTTTTCCCTTCAGCTTGGTTTGGGATTACTTTGCTGTTTTTTCTTGTTTCTCCAGGTGTGCAGTTAGATCTTCAATTTTAGCTCACTCTTTTTTTTTAAGATTTATTTTTATTTATTTATATTTCTTCCCACCCCCTCATTGTTTGCACTTGCTGTGTCTTTAGGAGGCACTGGGAACTGAACCCAGGACTTCTGATGCGGGAGGGAGGTGCCTAATTGCTTGAACCACCTCTGTTCCCTGCTTTGTTGTGTCTTTCATTATGTTTTTTCTTCTTGTGTCTCTTGTTGCATCATCTTGTTGTGTCAGCTTGCCACGCCTGCCCGTCATGCCAGCTCCCTGTCTTCTTTAGGAGGTACCGGGAACCAAACCAGAGACCTCCCACGTGGTAGGTGGGAGCTCTGGTGCCTGAGCCACATTCTCTCCCCTCTTCATTTTTAATGTAAGCATCAAGGGCTATAAATTTCCCTGTTATCACTGCCTTTGCAGTGTCCCAAAGTTTTGAAATGTTGTGTTCTCATTTTCATTTGTCTCAATGTATTTACTGAATTCTCTTGCAATTTCCTCTTTGACCCACTGATTATTTAAGTGTGTTGTTTAATCTTTATGCATTTATGAGTTTTCCCTTTTTCCATCCATTATTGATTTCCAGTTTCATTCTGCTATGATCAAGGAAAGTGTTTTGTATAATTTTAATCTTTTTAAATTTATTGAGACTGGTCTTGTGACCCAACATATGTTTTATCTTGGAGAAAGATCCATGAGCACTTGAAAAGAATATATATCCTGCTGTTTGAGGGTGTAATGCTCCATAAATGTCTGTTAGGGCTAGTTCATTTATCATATTATTCAAGCTCTCTGTATCCTTATATCCTCAGTCCAGGTGTTCTATCCAATACTGAGCATGGTGTATTGAAGTCTCCAACTATTATTGTAGAGACATTTATTTCTCCCTTCAGTTTTGCCAGTGTGTGCCTCATGTATCTTGGGGTACCCAAGTTAGGTGCATAAATATTTATTATAGTTATTTCTTCTTGGTGAATTGCCCCTTCTACTGCTATATAATGACCTTCTTCATCCCTTATAACAATTTTCCATTTAAAATCTATTTTGTCTGATATTAGTATCACTACTCCAGTTATTTTGTGGTTACTATTTGTGTGGAATTTATTTCTCCAACTTTTCATTTTCAACCTGGTTTTGTCTTTACATCTGCGGTGCATCTCTTGTGGACAGCATATAGATGGCTCATAATATTTTTATCCATTCTGTCAGTGTCTATGTCTTTTGATTTGGGAGTTCAAGCCATTAATATTCAGTGTTATTACTGTAAAGGCATTACTTACTTCAACCATTTTTTTCCTTTGGCTTATCATTATCATATCTTACTATTGACATTTTCTTTTTTTTTTCTTCTTTTTTTACCATTCCTACACTCTTCTTTAAGTCTCTTACCTTTGTTTTTTTCTTTTCAAGCTGAAGCATTCTTTTTAGTATTTCTTGTAATTCTGGTTTTTTGGTAACATACTCTCAGTTTTTGTTTGTCTGTGAAGAATTTAAAGTCACCCTCATTTTTGAAGGACAGTTTTTCCAGATACAGAATTCTTGGATGGCAGTTTTTCTCTTTTAGTTCCTTAAATACATCATACCCTTCTCCCTTCCATGGTTTCTGATGAGAGGTTGGCACTTAATCTTACTGAGTTTCCTTTGTATGTGATGCTTTGCTTTTCTCTTGCTGTTTTCGGAATCCTTTCTATCTCTGAAATTTGCCATTCCAAATACTAGGTGTCTCAGAGTAGATCTATTCAGATTTATTCTCTTTGGGGTGCATTGTCCTTCTTGGGTATTGATATTTATGCCCTTCATAAGGGTTGGGAAGTTTTCATTCATTATTTCCTCAAATATTCTTTCTGCCTTTTTCCATTCTCTTCTCCGTGTGGTACGCCAATAATGCAAATATTTGTGTGCTTCACATTGTCATTCATTTCCCTGAGACCTTGTTCCATTTTTTTCCCATTCTCTTCTCTTTCTGTTTTCTGTTTTTTCCAGTTCAGATATTCTATCCTTGAAATCACTAATTCTGTCTTTGAGCAATTCAAATCTACTGTTATGTGCCTTTAATGTATTTTTAATCTCATCCATCATGTCTTTCATTCCCATAACTTCTGTTACTTTTCTTTGCAGGCTTTCAAATTGTTCTTTATGCTCACCCAGTGTCTTCTTAATATTCTTTATCTTAGTCATATTGTCCTTCAATTTTTTGAATTGATTTAGGGGATTTGTGTGATTATCATTGAATAGTTGTCTTAATTCCTCTATCTTTTCAGTATATTTGGTTTGATCATTTGCCTGGGCCATCTCTTCCTGTTTCCTAGTATGGCTTGTAATTTTTTGCTGATGTCTAGGCATATGAATATGTGGGTGAATTTACTCTGATGGTCAATTTCTCTCTCTTTCCTAGTGTTTTTTTTTTTTTTTTTTTTTTTTTTTTTTTTTTTAACAGCTCATCTTTGATTTTTTGTTCAACTTATTCTGCATCTTTAAATTTGCCCAGTTTAAGTTATGAACATTGGGCCAGGGAATCACTAATGTGGCAGAAATTTTCTCCCAGGGATTGAGGGTAAAGAGAGACCTAAAAGCAGTTTTTCTCCTTGCAATTTCCTGGCTGGCTAGCAGATAGCATGTGTCAGTGAACCTTTTCATGGAGGTGTTTCTTTCAACATCTACTTTCCCGTGTTTCTGGTCTGGCCAGAGCTAAGATTCAAAGCAGGCTCTACTGGTCAAATTCACTGAAGAGAAACCACTCTCCACTTTCCAATGCCATCTTCCTCTTCCCTTGTAACAGCTGACAAGGAGGAAGATGTCTGTTCCCCTCTCTATCAACTGCAATGAGCCAGGGGTTTTATCCAGGCTTAATATCTACAGGGTGGGGGATGGGATCCTCCCTGGCCACTGCAGGAGTTTAGTAACTCACGTTTTTTGTTTCAGGTTCTTTGTCTCTCTGTCCCTCACCCTCCTGGAGGTTGTGTGGCACTGTCCTAGTCTGCTTACCCCCAGAGAATGTCCCCCAGATAGATTTTGGCCCTTTCTCTGTTGCTTATGTAAGAGTTGAGCCCTGCCTGTCTACTCTGAAACCATCTTCCCAGAACTCCCCTGTGCCTGTTTTTAATCTCTTCCTTCCTTCCCTCTTGATCACTTAAGTAACTACGGATCTGTTTTGTGTCACTTTAGTTTAGCTTGCATTTTATAGAATTTTATATAAATGGAATGGTACAATACACACGCTTTTTAATCTGGTTTCTTTCACTCAGCATAATTATTTTGATGCTAACTTATGTAATTTGCCTGTAGCAATAGCTTATTCATTTTTTTAAATTTCTAAGTGGTTCATTTCTTTTATTGCTTAGTAGTAATTCATTGTATGGATATACCACAATTTAATTAACCATTCTTTTGTTAATGAACATTTGGGTTGTTTCCAGTTTTTAGCTATTACAAATAAAGCTGAGCATTATAAATTAACATTCATTTATAAGTCTTTGTGTAGACAATGCTTTCATTTCTCTCAGGTAAATTATGAACAGAATGGCTGAGTTGTATGGTAGCTGTATGTTTAATTTTTTAAAACTGTCAAATTGTTTCCCAAATTGTACCATTTTATATACCCTCCAGCAATATATGAGAGTTCCAGTTGCTCCACATCTTCACCAACACTGGGCATGAAGAGTCTTTTGTCTGTGTGAGATTTTATTTTTTTAGTTTAATTTAATTTAATTTTTTAAAAAGATATTTAGGTTACATAAATGATACATAAAAATTGTAGGAGATTCCCATATGCCTACTTCCTATCCCTCCCACACTTTCCCACACTGACAACATCCTTCATTAGTGTGGCACATTTGTTACAATTGATAAACACATATTGGAACATTGTCACTAAGTGTGGATTATAGTTTACAGTATAGTTTAAACTCTATGGAGAGTCTTTTTAATTTTAATTTTAGCCATTATATTGAAAATGTAGAGGTAGTTTGTTGTGGTTTTAATTTGCATTTCCCTAAGATTAATCATGTAGAACATCTTTTGATGTGCTTAGTTGTCACTTGCCTATCTTTAATCAAATATCTGTTCAAACCTTTCATCCACTTTGAAAGTCAGGTTTTTGTCTTCTAAACAAATCGTAAGAGTTCTTCACATATTCTAGATATAAGAATTTTGTCATATATTTGTTCTGAAAATATTTTCTTCAAGTCTGAGCCTTGCCCTTCAGTTTTGTAATCAGGTCTTTTGAAGAGCAAAAGAATTTTAATTTTAGTGAAGACCAATTTATTATTTTATTTTAAAGTTTTAAAATTTTGTTGTAGTTATATTTAAGTAGTCTTCGGCAAATCCAGGGTCACTACAATTTTTTTCCCTATGGTTTCTTGTATAGTTTTTATAGATTTAGTCCTATGACCTATCTTTAGTTAATTTTTGAACTACAAATCATTGCTTTGAAAAATTAAGAAAGACTTAAAAGTGGACAAATATACTGTGTTCATGAGTCAGAAGAGTTAATATTGTTAATGTATCAGTTCTCCCCAAGTTAATCTATAGCTTCAACACCATCCCAGTCAAAATCCCAGCACACCCTTTTTTTGGATAGAAATTGACAAGCTGATTTTAAATTTATATCATAATACAAAGGACCTAAAATAGCCAATACAACTTAAAGGATGCAACAAATGGTGATGAAACAATTGGATATTTATATTCAATAAAATGAACCTTGACATTGTGGGCATTTAATGAGTCACTCTTCAGAACATTATAAAATATCATGGTTTGAATATAATTTTTAAATAAATAAATGATTTGAAATAAAGGATTTAATTTAAGTTAAAAAATTTAAATGATCACCAGCCAAATGAGGAAAATTCATACAAATGATCATTTAAATGATATTCAATATTGACAAATATATCAGTGCCAGGTCTGCCTTCTATTAAAAAAAAAAAAAAAAAAAAGCCCAAAACAAAAACAAACACAAAACCCAAAACCAAAAAACCCTCCAATAAAACCACAGTACAGTACATAGAAAATGGAAACAAGTCAAATAGAGTTATATATGCTATCACTCTGTCTAGATAGGCAAACTCTCTTATAAATACATTAAAAAATATGAATAAAAAGCAAGATTAAATTATTTTGAGGACAATTTAATGAAAAAAATAAAACAAATAAAAATTTTGTGTCACTATATTTACCTCTTTTGTGTTCAGATGGAGCCTATATTAGCAAAAACAAAACTGAGATATGAAGGTGAAGATTTACTAGTTAAAAAGGAATTTATTTATTTGTGATCAATTCCCTTAATATTACTTATATTTAATTCTCCATTCCCCAGCTGTTATCACTGTTCATAACAAAGTAATAAAAAAACAGTTTTCCTTCTTTATCTTTCCCATTTGAACTTAATGAGATTTGTTAGAGCTTTTGCAGCTTTCTACACCAGTAGATGGCATTCTTATTCTTGTTTTTATTTGAACTGTCTTAGGCTCATTATAAATATAATGCTGTGTGCTGGACTTACTTTCAATTCTGGCTCCTAAGTTCAAGTTCAAGATGGCCAATTTCTGATGTATGTGGAAAGAACAGGAACTTCTCAAGAGAAGGATTTAAAATGCACTACTTGGAAAACTCAGATGTCTTCCTCCAAAATGTTTGCTTCTTTATTTTCTACATTGCTGGGTAGTGCAAGGTGGAGTAGGGGAAGGGTTTTTTTTATCAAGAACGGAGACTTAAACAAGGTTATTAAAAAACATTCCCATCTCCCCAGGGTAAAACGGTTTCTTTCAGGTTAACTCTATCTCTTCTGGGTGATTGCTCAGGCTTTCAGGCTTTTCTCTGAAGCTTGTTCTCTTATGCAGCATGGCTTCTAGATGAAGGGGAGGCACACATGATTTTGTGGCAACAGGGATGGGGGCCTGGATCCACATGCTGGACTTTGTGCTGGCCTCAGCACCGCCCCCCTTTTTTTTTAAGTTTCTAATGGCCAATTTTATTTTAATTAAAAAAATTTTTTTTTTAATTTTAAAAGAAGCTTTAGATTATGTAAATGTTAAATAAAAAATGTAGGAGGTTCCCATATACCCCCCTCACCCACACACTTTCCCACAGTAACAACATCTTTCATTAGTGTGGTACATTTGTTACAATTGATGAACACATTTTTGAGCATTGCCACTAAGCATGGATTATGTTTACATTGCAGTTTACACTGTCTCCCACATAATTTTGGGAGTCTCTCGAGAGCATAGGCAGTGCCTATTAGAAGAGGACAGACCAGTATGTCATGCCATCAATGTTGTTGCAAGTAACTATGAATCTTGTTCTTCAAGGAGTGAAGCCTGGTGGTTGCCATGGATCCCGAGGGGAGGGGGAGGGAGGAATAGAATAGATGGAACATGGGGCATTTTTGGGGTGATGGAATTGTTCTACATGACCTTGCAATGATACATACAGGCCATGTTAAATTTCATTAAAATGTATAGAAATTTATAGTCCAAAATGTAAACCATAATGTAAATCATTGACCATGGTTAGTAGCTACGTTTCAATATTTGTACATCAATTGTAACAAACCTACGGCCCACATGTAAAATGTTAGGGGGAAGGGGAAAAAGGGGAGGATGGTGGGTATATGGGAATCCCTTGTATTCTGTATGTGACTTTTCTTTTAAGTTCTTTATTATCACAAATATTATCTTTGACCTAGATCAGTGTTCTCAACACAGCCATACCCAAAACTCTCCTTAGATTAAAAAAAAAGTATTTTGTAAGACCTCTTTGACAATACCATAACATTCCTATATGGGAGAAAAAAGGAAAGAAATTTATTCTAAAATGATGCTTGTCTCCATATGTAGAATTGCCATGAATTCCACAGCTACAAATGCAGACAGATATAAATGTTTTGTTTTTTGAGTCAAATATCATGAGTGGTATGATTTTCTAAAACTGTGATCATTCTTGATAAAAATCTGAGCATAACAAAGTACAATCTTCCCTTGATTTACTTTTCAGTTACCTGGAAAAGTCAGTGCATATTAAAACTGAGCAAATTATACTATGTGTTTATACATTAAAATAGATAACTATAGACATATTTTCATTAATGCAATGGATGATGTGCAAAAGTTTTGTGGGGAGTGGGACAATTCTTCGTTGCCCAGGACTATCTTGTGCATTGCAAGACACATAGTATCCCTGTCCCTGCCAATTTATCCCCTACCCCAAATTTCCAAAATCTCCCCTAGGGGGCAATAGCATCCCTATTAGAATCACCGTTCCAGCCAGTACCTGCCGGTAAAATATGTTTATGATCTTTCCAGGGCCTGCAGCTGGCAGGTTCAGTAACACTCTGCAAGATGAATCTTTCCTTCACATACTTTCAGATCATCCCAACATCACGCTGTGGGACTCCCTGGTAAAAAAATTCCCCCATGATTAAAACATCTAGGGACTCTAGAGTTTCCCAGACTTTTGTTTGGGAACCACATCACCATACTTATAGTTTGGTCTGTTTCTCACTTTTGCCCACACATCTATTGAAGTCTTAGAGTTCTACTCAGTTGACTTGAATTAACTTTTTTTTTTTTTTAAAGGATGTACCGGGGATTGAACCCAGAACCTTGTACACACAAGTCAGGTGCTTAGTCACTGAGCTACACCTGCTCTGCTTAAATTTGTTTTTAATACTTCAGTTATGATTAAGAAAATCGAAAGCCAGAGAGGCCAAATGACTCACACAAGGTCCCAGGGGTACAAACTAGGTAGACCAGGACCAGAACCTCAATTTTCTACCCAGAACTTTTTCTACTATGCCACATGATTTTTAGCTCATAACTTAATTAATTGCTTTTTTTAAGTTAAAAATCAGTGTCTTAAGAGTTTTGTTGATGCAAACCAATTCAGGAGGGCCTGATCAAGCCTAGGTGTATAGACATGTTGCACTTCTAAACCTGCAGACCTGTAAGGTGGGGACCCCACTAAAAAAAACTATAGCCACCTGAGGAGGCCCAGCCCAAGGAAACCTTTCTGTCTAAGGCTATCGTTCAGACCAAAGGTGTTGTGACTTTCCTTAGTTTCTTACTTGGTATTTAATCACTCTTTCAGGCAGACTTTGTTTACTGTGTTGTCTTGATATATATATATATTTTTTTTTTGTTGTTGTTGTTTTCATGGCTAAAGTTTCCATTGCCTGGGTCTCCAGATGTTGGCTCGGAACAGTCCATTTTGCCTGCAACCAGATAATGTGAATTAAATATACAAAGATGTAGTAAGCCTTGTTTAAAGGGAAGAAAATTAGTGCCTTCTATACAAAATTAGAAAAGACTTTCTTTATTAAGAGCAAATTTTATGATTCAACCCCCTTTGAGTACTCTGATCTACCTAAATGTTATCCTTTTTAATCAAGAAAAGAACACTAGGCGTAATGGTTGAGTTGTGAATGATAAAATCTATATGTGTATTAGGAGAGCATGCATATGTAGCAATTGACTTAATAAGGTATGCAGCCCTGGGTGCATTTATGTCTGAGATCCAAATCAAGCCCTTAACAGGCATGATTCCTTAATATAAATGAGAAATAGGCTTTATCCTGCCATAACGACCTGCAGCCTCTCAGACATGACTCTCTACAGGCCGATCCATTCAACAGAAAGGTTGGCCAGCTCACTGAAGCCATTATCTTTTATTTATGCAGATCAGGCTGTGACAATCTTTGGAATTCTTTGTTTTATCTTTTTTTTTTTTTATTTTTTAAATCCTCCTGATATGGGCCCTTTTTTTTGTTTCTGTATAGGCAGCTCTCCAAACAACCATTTTCATGACTTTCCAAGTCATTGAATGAAAATATTAGTTTATAATTTAGTTAGCTTGTATTACTCCACAAAGGAAAGAAAACTGTTTTAATTTTGGAGACTACTAGGAAAAGAAAGATGGAAAAATTCCTTAATTTTTCAAACCACATTGGGAGCTATATATTATGCCCACATACTAACCAGCTCCAAATCCCAATAGTTTACACTTTCATTATTTAATATGCCCTCTGGAGTTTTGGATGTGGCTCAGAAAAAGTTTTTAAACAAATTTCTTGCATATGACCCTAATTTCAATGGGTATGCTTTTAAAAGCCTTAGCTTTTACATTTCTCATTAGTCAATATTAGCTACATATTCATGGGTGACAACGAAAATAACATTCTTCCTGTAAAAATCCTTCCAGGGTGACTTATTATTATTATTTTTTTAAGTGGGTGTGCTTCCAGTTACTTTTCTCTCTGGGGGAGAGGGGTGGGTTGTTCAAAAGTAGGATTTGAAAGAGAAATAGAAGAACATTATTTTTGAGTGTGGCAGTTTAGTTCTTCATTGTGTATAACTCCCCCTCCCCACCCCCCAGCCCCAGTAATGCTGTTCTTTCTAGCATTTATCAAGTAGCCAAGCAGCAAGGCAAGAAGCCCACTGAGAGATCAGGCAGGAATCATTGTTGGAAGGATTTTCCCAGTTGATTTGGAATAGTACTGAATTCAGCTGACATCCCCAGGGTTCTTATTCCTGCATACAATCCATAAGCATTTTATTGAATGCTAATTATGTTTCAGTTACTCTGCTAGATGTTATGGCATATAAAAGAAAGAACTAAACACTTTTTCTGCTTATATTCATTCATTTGATAAGTATTTGCTAATCACTGGCAAAACAACCCTGAGCCAGCCCCATGGGTTTTTTCTATCTGGTGTGGAAGACAACCTGAATAAGTGATGATGAGTGTTATAGAAGTGGGATTTGTGTGCTAGCAGCCATTAAAAGTACAAGCACTGGGGGCAGATTGGCACCTGCAATTCACATCTTCTTCAGAGGAGGAGTCGGTGTGAATTGTACTGCAGACTCTTTATTGGTCATTATAAACAGCTTGCTAGGAATGGGCTTTCAGCTGCTGGTTGAAGGTAGGGGCTCAAGAGAATGGGATTTGGGGCAGGAGAGTTTCACTAGGGAACAGTGAAGAAATGGCCCAAACTGTTGGGTTTGAGAAGGAGAAAGTGTTCGAAGACCTGGGCAGCTGGAGGCTTGGTGAGAGTAAGGTTGAGGCTTTGACCGCCGCCCTCATTGCTCAAGACCATTCAGGGCAACAGTTGATCCTCCCATCTGCAGCTGAAGATGGAGGCCTCATAATTTCCCAAATGTGAAGTTTGTAGTAGTTTCCTCTTCTATGGAAAGTCATTTCCTTCTGCAAGAAATAAAATCAACGTATCAGTAGGAAGAGATGTGGTTGGGATTCGGAGGGGGTACTATCTGTGTGTCTTTGGCGAAGAAAGACAATGTTTATCTTGTTTACAAATGTCCTGGAGTATTGCACTGAATTGCATTCCATTCATGGTGAGTTAATCAGTTTAGTTAAGGCATTGGTTGTACTTTTCCTTTTTTTTACTTTAAAAATCATGGTCTCTTTAGAGAAACAATTTCCTCTAAAAAATAAATTCTTCTTGGTTTTCATTCAGGATGGATCAGAAATATTATTTAATTTTGAGATGAAGAAATTTAGAAGAGACCACACTTACCTAAATTCATGCAGAAGACCAATGGCAAAGTCCACAACTCAAAGTGGAGGTGCTGATAAGGGAAGTGCTGGGACCCTAACCCCCTCAGCAGAAACCCACAGCTTTAGGAAAATAAACTCCCCTCAGTCCCTTTCTCCCCTCCTCCCCCCCTTTTCTCCATGGAATCCATGACAGGAAGATAAACACTCTCTGCCTGCCCCTTTGAACTGAAATTTACAACTCTAAACAGATAATGTCTCTTTTCCTCCCTAATGGCCCTCTGCTTTTAGGAAGATAAGCTAAACTTGCTCCTCTGCTTTTGTAACCCTGCCTGCCCGCTTGCTTAGGAATTTGCCCGCTTAGTGTTCCTATATAAATTTATGAAAATCGAGAAACAGGGCTCAGAATTTGGAGATCGAATTCTCCTCTGGGCCTGCATGTAATAATTCTTCATTCATCCATACCCTCAAGATTGCTGCTTGGGTTTCTTTCCATCAGCCGCAACATTTGGTTCCCTGACCAGGAAAAACCCAATCAAGCAGGCTTCTTGTTCTTCTGGCTTGGGGCTGACGGGCACGGCCGATGGCAATCTCCAAGCGAACAAGGTGGGCACCACCTGTCCTCTTGATGGGACCTCCTTCTGAGGTGGTTCCCGCAGGCTGTGTCCCTACACCCTGGCCTGACTCAGTGGGGAGGTGGACTGAACAGTGCCAGAAGACTCCGGAAAGGTAAGGTCCCAGGTGCCAAGTCCTCAGTCAGGCCCATCTCCAGATGGAAGAGGAGACTGATCACTCCTGGAATCTTGAGTACTGAGATTCCAGAATAGGGCAATCCTTGTGGGAGGGACTGCATAACCTTTGAGTGACTGCGTGAGTGAGTGAGGATGGCAGAGGCTTGCATCTGCCATACCAGTCTGTGACTCCAAAGCTTTATGCTATGGAGCCCATGTGGGCCCTAACCTGTTTTCCACGGCTACAACATATGGCTTTATGGCCACCCCGAACTTTACCTCGGCGCCTTAGTTAAGACTGGTTGAAGTTCTCACGAGAGATGCGGACAGGTGGGCATCTGAGTGGCCTTGAAACAGGCGACTACTTCCTTTGTCTGTCTTGCACCACTGATGCAGGGTATGGGCTCATCACAGTCAAAACCTACCATCTTAAACTGCATGCTCAAGAATTTCAAGAAGGGTTTTTCCGGAGATTATGGCATCCGGATGAACCCCGGCACCCTCTGAACCTTATGTGAAGTAGAGTGGCCCACTTTTAATGTTGACTGGCCCCTGGAAGGGACCCTGGATATAGCCAGCGTCTGTGCAAGTGTGGCTGGTGGTTACAGGATCTCCTGGCCACCCCGATCAGTTTCCCTACTTTGTCTTTTGGTTGGAGATAGCCCAGACTCTGCCCCCTTGGGTTCGATTGTGTGTTGGAAAAAAGAGACAGAGCAGGGTCTTGGTTGCACAGGGAATGGGGCTTCAGAAGCCAGTTATTCATCAAGGGTCCTTGGAGGAGGACCCCCCCCTACCTCCATAAGCTCTGGCAGCTCTAGATTCTCCTCCTAGCCTGAGAGTGCAGGCAGATCTCCCAGAAACACCCCCACCTTTGGTCTCTTCTCCTAGCCTGGGAATGCAGGTAGATCTCCCAGAAACACCTCCATCTTCGGTCCCTCCGGGAACACTGACTCCCTCTGAGGAAAGCCCAGCAACCCCACTAGCAAGGAGGCTCTGGTCAGCACAACCTGCATTACAGATGCCCCTCCGTGAAACACAGGGTCTGGCCCAGATAGGCGAGAATGGGACCATCCAACCCGGGAAGCCTGTATTATACTACCAGCCCTTCACAACTACAGACCTCTTAAACTGGAAGCACCACACCCCCTCCTACTTGGAAAAGCTCCAGGCCCTTATTGATCTCATGGAATCCATTTTCCAAACCCATTGTCCTACTTGGGATGATGGCTACCAATTCCTCCTAACTTTGTTTAATACAGAGGAGAGACGACGGATTCTGATGAAAGAATCCTACTGGCATTTTAAGCCCAGAAGATTGGGCATGAGAAGCGGGACCAGAAGCCCAACCGAACTGGGACTTCAACACTGATCAGGGACAGGCTGCACTCCAACAATATCAGGAAGCACTCCTCTGAGGGGTCCGAGAAGGGGCAAAACGACCCACAAACATGACAAAGATGACTTTAATTACTCAAAAGCCTGATGAATCTCTGGGAGATTTCTATGAATGGCTTTGTGAGGCCCTCAGAATCTACACCCCTTCTGACCCAGAAGCTCCAGAAAACCAGAGGATGGTGAATGCTGGCTTTGTTGCACAGGCAGCAACGGTCATTAAAAGAAAGTTCCAAAAATTAGAAGGGTTCACGGGCATGAAGTCGCTAACAAAGTATTCATCAATCGAGAGGAAGCCACCGAACGAGAAGCCAAGAAGCGAATAAAACATCAAGCCTCCCTACTGGCAGCAGCCTTGGGAAATCCTAACCCCACCAGACAAGAAGGGCCACCTCGAAAAGGCGGGACAAGCACCAGAAGGGTGCTTCTGGCCAGAGACCAATGTGCCTACTGCAAAGAAAGTAGATACTGGAAAAATGAGTGCCCCCAAAAGATTCAGGCACATAGAGGGAACATCCCTAAAGGGAAATACCGACCTGAGCCCCAAAAGCATCTGATTGGGTTGGCAGGGCTCAACCAGTCAAGAACTTGCCAGCTCAGTGGCCATGAAGTGACTCATGAATTTCTGTACCTGCCTGAATGTACAGTTCCCTGGCTTGGTAGAGACCTCTTAACCAAACTGGGAGCCCAGATTACCTTCAAACCTGAAGGGCCAGCAAGTTTAAGCCTCGGGACCGGCCTCACTCTCCTTGTCACTGTACCCCGAAGCAAAGAGGCTTCATGTGGAAGAAAGTTCAGTTCAGAATCCAGAAAAACTGCTGGAACTTTCCCTCCAAGTTTGGGCAGGAAAAAACCCACTGGGAATGGCACCGAACCATGCACCCATCATCATCGACCTGAAGCCTGGAATGGTCCCAGTCTGGCAGAGGCAGTATCCGATCCCCCGCAAAGCGCAATTGGGCATAGTAGAACACATAGATTGCCTGAAGAAAGAAGGAATTCTAGTCGAGAGCCTGGAACACCCCATTATTACCAGTAAAAAAGCCAGATGGGACTGGATATCTACCAGTGCAGGATTTACGAGCTTTTAATAACGCCACTCTCACCTTACATCAGGTTGTTCCCAACCCGTACACTTTATTAGGACAGCTGCTGCCTGAAGCCACCTGGTTCACTTGCCTGGACCTGAAGGATGCCTTCTTCTGCCTGTGGTTGGCCCCCCTGAACCAGCCTCTGTTTGCCTTTCAATAGGAAGATCCCAAAACCTGGCAGAAAACTCAGCTAACCTGGACCCGGCTCCTGCAGGGTCCACCTTCCTTTTTGGAGAAGCCTTGGCAGCAGATTTGGCCACTTACCCCCAGGAAGACTGCAGGTATGCCCTCCTGCAATATGCAGATGACCTCCTACTTGCCAGTGAAATGGAAGAGGACTGCTGGAGAGGGACCCAGACTCTCCTACAATGTCCAACACATACTGGGTACAAAGTGTCTTGGAGAAAGGCCCAGATCTGTAAACAGTAGGTCAAGTACCTGGGGTTCAGCATCACACAAGGGCACTGAATGCTCAGACCCCAACGAAAGAAAGTGATCTGCACCATTCCTACCCCCACCACAAAAAGAGAGCTTTGTGAGTTCCTCTGGGCTGCAAGGTTCTGCCGCACCTGGATTTCTGGATTTTCAGCCATGGCCAAGCCCCTTTATGAAGTTCTGGTGGGTCCAGGAAAAGAGCCTCTTGCCTGAGGAGAAGCTCAACAGGGGGCCTTTCAAAATATCAAAAGACAACTTGGCTGAGCCACTGTCTTGGGACTTCTGGATGTAACTCAAAACTTTAACTTGTTCATGCATGAAAAGAACAAAGTAGCTTTGGGGGTTCTCACACAAACAGTTGGCCCCTGGCAAAGATCCATCACTTACCTCTCCAAGCAGCTGGACTTCATGCCTGCTTGAAAACCCTGACAGCAACCATAACCCTCATCAAAGAATTAACTCTCAGACAGGCAATTCATGTTATGGTGCCATATGCAGTCACTGCCCTAATCAACTCACATGGCCATCAGTGGATATCGAACCTTACCAAGGTTTACTCTGTGAAAACCCCAGAGTGACAATAGAAAGAGTGCGCAGTCTAAACCCTACCATCTTTTTACCAGATGAGGAAGGGGCTCCTGAACATGACTGTGTCAAAATGACTGAAGAAGTTTACGCCAGTCACCCCACCTCCAAGACAAACCGCTCTCTTCCCCAGATCAGACACTATTTACAGATGGGAGCAGTCTTGTTTAAAACGGGGAAAAGCTTGCTGGATATGTAGTCACCACTATCGAACGGGTAGTGGAAGCAGCGTCTCTACTGTGGGGATGCGCAAAGAGCAGAACTCTGGGCCCTGGTCTGAGCCCTGCAGCTAACTGCCAGTCAAGCGGTAAACATTTACGCTGACTCTAAGTATGCATTTGCTACCATTCATATCCATGGGGCAATTTATAAAGAAAGAGGTCTCCTAACCGCAGGGGGAAAGGAAATCAAAACAAAGAAGAAATCCTCTAACTGTTAGAAGCAACCTGGAAACCAGACAAAGATGCCATCATCCACTGCCAGGGACATCAGAAAGGAATGGATATGGTCACTCAAGGAAACAGGCTAGCTGACAAAGCAGCTTGGCAAGCAGCTGAAGGAACCCATGGAATACAAGTTCCGGAACTGATAACGCAGCTGTCCCTCTTAGGACAAGAGACTAATCAACTAAGCTATACCTGGGAAGAACAGGAGTGGGCTGAAAGAGAAGGGGGAAGCCGAACCCCCCAAGGAGCTTGGCTGCTCCTGGATGACTGGATTTTTGTGCCAAAGGGAGCTGCTCATGCCCTCATCCAGCGATACCACCAACTCACCTACCTAGGGAAAACTGCGCCAGAAGTCTTGCTTGGGAGATACTACTACATAGCCCGGCTAACTTCTCTCTGTGCCACCATCAGCAGCCAGTGCCAAGTTTGTGCCCAGAACAACCCTTTGCAGGGCCCCCATGCTCTGGCAGGTGTCCAGCACACGGGGACGGCCCCCTTTGAAGATCTCACAGTAGACTTCACAGAAGTGAAACCAAGTCGGGGGTACAAATATCTGTTGGTGATGATATGCACCTTTTCAGGTTGGGTTGAAGCTTTCCCCATTCTCACTGAAAAGACAAGAGAAGTGACTAAGGCTTTACTTAGAGAAATAATTCCATGACACGGGCTGCCATTGCCAATTGGAAGTGACAATGGCCCAGCCTTCATGGCTACCGTAGTCCAAGAGCTAGCAAAAATGTTAGGGATCAAGTGGAAACTCCATACCGCTTACAGGCCCAGAGCTCAGGGAATGTTGAACGCATGAACCGAACCCTCAAAGCCACCCTTGCCAAATTCTGCCAGGAAACTGGTCTCCCCTGGGTAGACTTACTTTCCTTGACCCTTCTCCAAGTTAAGTGCACCCCAAGACCCACAGGCTATTCACCCATTGAAATTCTATTTGGGCGGCCAGCCCCAATTATCTGGGCCTTCAAAGGAAATCTCAAACTTCTGGGGGAGGCTAGCCAAGATTCCATTCTCCAGCAGCTGAGGAAAACTCTAGCCGAAATACATAAAACTGTCTTGTCCCGGAATCTCATCCCCCTGGAACACCCAGTGCACCCCCACCGGCGAGGGGACCTAGTCTGGGTCAAAGACTGGAAAAAAAAACCCCTTCAGCCTGCCTGGACAGGTCCACATACTGTGATCCTTGTAAATCCTACTGCTCTTAAAGTTGCAGGTATCATCCCTTGGATCCATCATTCCAGGGTCAAGAAGGCACACCCTGATAAAGAGCAGGATAGCTGGACAGCCCAACCGGTACCTGGCCTTCCCTTGAGAGTGCGAGTCTCCTGGCATCCCCGAGCACCAACCTCATCAAATGCCTGCTAAATGGACCCATGCTCCTGGTGGATACTGTGCTTATATGGCCTGCTCACCTCGGTATTTGGAGTTGGAATCACTGCTATGACCCCCGCAGACTGGACTGTTGTGAATAGAGCCCTAATTGCAATTGCTTACTGGTGTATAATAGGATGCTTCTGTGCTTTGACTTGCTTGTCCTGTCCTTCCTTGCTCCCTCTCTAGGAGCCAATACTCACCCCCAAAATCTATGTCAGCTGCAAGTTAGTCAAGGCTGGGGCAAACAATCCATGCTGAACGCTTCAGTCCTGTTCTTGGCAGGTGCAACTTCAGCCTCTGTAAATTTGATGCTTGCAGGGCAATCCAAGATCATGCTCCTTACACCTTACTGGTTGCCCCATACCCCCATGCCCCCATACCTGCCCCCAGGAGAGGGTGTAAGGGTCGCGATTATGGGAGTTATGACAAATACCTCTGTCGAGATTCCCAAAAGGGTGGAGATTTCTGCTGTTCTTGGAGCTTGCTTGTAGGTGCCACTGCTCCCTGGAAGGAAGTCCCACCGACTTCTCCATATCTCCTACAGAAAATCCCCAGCCTGGCATAGAAACCTGTGACCCCATAAAACTCACCTTATTAAACATAACCACCGGATCAGAAAATACCTTTTTAAAGGCTCAAACAGGACTAAAACTAGGCATTGGAGTATATGACCCATTGGGGCTGGACCCAGGGGACCTCATACTGGTCCAACTGATCCTGGTAACTCAACCCCCAGAGAAACCCTGATGAAAAAAATCAGTAAAACTGTCCAGATGCTAAATGCCAAAGTTAGAACAGCCTCCCACAACATTCTTTTGAACCAGATTAGAAATTTCCACCAACTCCTAAATGAATCTCAGCCCGACATAGCTGCCTCCTGCTGGCTATGCATTTCCTCCAGCCTAACCATCTTCCCCGTACCTGTCCCATGGAATGTAACCCTCTGCGGTGGGAAACAGGTCCCTTCCACTCCGCATAACCAAACCCCCAGGAAAACTGGCTAACTGTAAAAACATAACTACCAGGTCTCCTTCAACCATCCTCCCTCTTGGAAGGGCCAACTGTGACACCACCCGTCCACTCAATGAGCCTGACTGATGCGCCACAAATTCCAACATCTGGGTCTGTGGCACCAACACCTACCAGTGCCTACCCCAGGATGGTCAGGGCATCTGCTACCTGGCTTGGCCATTACCATCATTCTCGGTGTATGGAGATGAATTGCCTGGAGAGCTCTCCCAAGCCAAACGAGCAATATGGGCAATTGCAATACTCTTAGGACTAGGAGTAGTTGGGAGCCCAGCAATAGCGGGGACCTCACTTGCAGTTGGTCAGGAGGGCTTACAAACACTAGCACAGGAAGCATCAAATGACCTTGAAGAAATATCGGGGGCTCTCAATGGGTTGCAAGACCAGATAGACTCATTGGCAGAAGTAGTTTTACAAAACAGGTGAGGATTAGATGTGCTCACCACAAGTTCAGGGGGAGATCTGCCAGGCCCTGAATGCTGTTTCTATGAAAATTCTTCAGAAATAGTTAGGGACAAAGTGGCCCTATTGAAAAAATGAACCAAAGACTATTTAAACGGTGTATAGCAGGCATCTGCCAACGGGAACTACTTCCAGTATCTCCTCTCCTGGATTGTGCCATTTATGCCAGTAATAGCCTCAGTCTTTTTCCTCTTAACTTTCGGGCCATTCGTTCTATGGTACCTAACACAATACATCACTTCTGGCTTAAATGCTTTAAAACACCAAGTAATGCCTAATGTTAAATATCAGCCTTTGGGGACTATAGGAAAATCCCCATGTTAGCAGACGATGCCCCATAAAGACGTATAAGGGCACCAAAAGGGGGGAATGATAAGGAAAGTGCCAGGACCCTAACTCCCCTCAGCAGAAACCCACAGTTTTAGGAAAATAAACTCCCCTCAGTCCCTTTCTCCCCTCCTCCCCCCCTTTTCTCCATGGAATCCACGTCAGGAAGATAAACACTCTCTGCCTGCCCCTTTGAACTGAAATTTACAACTCTAAACAGATAATGACTCTTTTCCTCCCTAATGGCCCTCTGCTTTTAGGAAGATAAGCTAAACTTGCTCCTCTGCTTTTTTTTTTTTTTTTATTTTTTATTTTTTTATTTTTTATTTTTTATTTTTTTATTTTTTTAAAATATTTTATTTATTTTATCCATTTTAACCCCCCCCTTCCCCATTTGCTGTTTTGTGTCCATTTGCTGGGCAATTCTCTGTGTCTGTTTCCTGCCATCTCTTCTCATCCTCCTCCTCCAGTCTTCACCAGGATTTGATCCTGGAGACCTCCGATGTAGGAGAGAGGTATTCTGCTGTCTGCGCCACCTCAGCTCCTGGCTTCTGGAGCTTTCGGAACATCTCGTCTTGTCTCTCCCCTGTTATGTCATCATTCTGCTGTATGGCTCCCGAGGCCTGACAGCTCAGCGGCACACAGAGCCTGGCAGCCCATGCACCTTCTCTCTCTCTATATATATATTATTTTACCGGGAGGTTCTGGGGATCGAACCCAGGTCCCTCCATATGGCAGACGTATGCCCAACCATTTGAGCCACATCTGTCCCCTGCTCCTCTGCTTTTGTAACCCTGCCTGCCCGCTTGCTTAGGAATTTGCCCGTTTAGCGTTCCTATATAAATTTATGAAAATCGAGAAACAGGGTTCAGAATTTGGAGACTGAATTCTCCTCTGGGCCCATGCATAATAAAACTTCATTCATCTGTACCCTCAAGAGTGCTGCTTGGGTTTAATTCCGTTGGCTGCAACAGTGCTAGGGGCCCAGAAATAAAATTAGCTTGATAATAGCAGAGAAGGCGGGGGGCGGGGGGCGGGGATATGTATGTTAAAATAATAATAATAAACCCTGAAACCTCATCTAAGCAATAGTGCTAGGGTCTCCTTAAGCCAGAGTTTGTCCTCTGTGGACTGACACTTTCCTTCCCTGCTGGCTTCAACAAACTGATGCTAAATTTAAGATGAATAATGTTCATATTTCTACTAGTCCCTGAAAATGACTATGAAATCTGAAATTTTTGTGTTCCATAATGAGAGCTCCCTTCACAGGGCACATCTATGAGAATGTAGTCCCTATTTATTGCCTTCTGGGTGAGGCAAGCTATCTTGTTCACATGTGAGAAACTATAATGCATCTTTTACATTTAAAGAGCCCTCTGAAGCTTTTTGCTTCAGAATCTCTCCCCTACTCTCCCTGTTACCTCTAAATTTTTCATACGGTCTTGAGCATCTCTCAAAGAATTGCAAATTCTAACCAGAGCATGATTAATTTAGCATGTGGCCTCATGCATGGAGGGCTTGGCCATCCATCCTCCTTAGACAAGACTACCTCTCCTCTTGGCTCTTGGCAGGGAAAGTGAATTAAGTCAAAGGTGCAGGTTGTTCAGATGTGCGTCTTAAAAATGAATTTTTACTGGCGGTGTCACAAAGTCAAAAGTGTGGTGTTGCAAAAGTGAAACTGCAATATATAGTTGATGTTATTTTAGTTGGGAAGCACAGTCCACCCATTTCTCTCTCTCAGTTTGCCAAGGGAATATCTATTCTTCTTTATTTGGATGTGAAAGGCAAAACACTGGCATTTCTCCTTCTGAAGGACTCCCTACCTTTATTTTGTTTATGCTTCCAGCACCTTTTTTATTTCATTTGCTTATTTTTTTCTGTGACAAAGTCACCTCCATTCACTATTGAAAGAAGATTTACATATATTTCCCTTGTTGGAATTCTTTAATAGAACTCAACTGAGCTGAGCCATGAAGACCAGCTACTGCAATGGCAAGTGGATTGAGTGGTACCCACCATGGAATTTTGCTCCAAAACATTTTTTAGACTTAGGCGCATTTAGGTCTCACAACTTTTATGAAGGACAGTGAAAAAAGTAAGCCTCTTCGTTGGAAGGTGTTTTGAATTCCTGTTTGCATGGATCTCCTATAATTTAATTACTTAACTTGTTTAAAAAGACTCTATTGTGTAAGAGAAGTAGCACCATGAATCTAAAGCCTTTAAAAGTGCCTGGTATTCAGTTAAGACTCAATCCATGTTAGCAGTGATGATGATGATGATGGAATGTTGACTCTGAAAATATCACAAGACAACCTTTTGATAAGACAGAGCTGTTTATTCTTACTGTGGTAAGGGAGAGCTCTATTTTTTCTGGTATTCATGATGAATGGGCTTGGCAAAGTCAGCTAGGAAGTCTGGTTTAAGGCAGGTCTTTCAAGTGGGCTGGGGAGATTGGAGGAGTTGAGGGTAGGAGTGTGGGTGTATGGGAAGGAGATGTTTAATTGGGATTGGATAAGACTCACGATACAATATTTTAAGATTGGTGGACACAGCAAGGAGGTAATTTTGAGTTGAAAATTTTGGAGGGTCTTGGGGAGTAAACAGGTGTTTGGTTGAAGAGTTGAACAGTTTGATGTTCATTTAAGTGGGATTTTCAGGAAATTCTTAGAACTAATAATAAAATGATTTGAAACTTTTATCTCTCTGGGAAAGAATTTTCTGAAGTATTAAAGTAATGTCAAGAAGACAATGAAATAGTAAAGTTATGTTAGTAAAGAAAGCCAATAGTAGGATTCTATTGTATATACTGAATAAAAATTCCTTGTTGGTTTTATGGATTATAAATATATTCTCTCCATGTCTGGCTTACATCAGTGCCACTTTTTATATATTGTCTTTTGCAGTTCAGAAGCTTTTAATTTTAGCATAGGTAAATTTATTAATATTTTCCTTTGTGGTTAGTATTATTTTTGTGTCTTGTTTAAAAATTTTTTCCCTACTTAATATGATAGAAACATTCTTCCCTACCTTTTCAAAGTTCTACAGTTTTGCTTCTTGAATTTATTTATTTTTCTTAAATCTACCTGGGATTGATTTTTGTGCACGGCGTAAGGTAGATGTCTGACTTTATTTTAGTTTCCTCACTTGCATATGCTGATCTGCATCATGCGGGGCCTCTGCAAATCTCTGCGGGTTCTCTCTTTGTGTTGTTCTCCTCTCTCTTACTTTGTCCTTCTAATTCTAGCTTCCCTGTTCACCTGGATGTTCAGTTCCATCTCCTCAGCTCTGCGAGTTCCCGGGCTATGGCTGGTCTCCTCTTCTCTGCGCCCTGCCCTGGGAACTCCCTGCTGGTAATACAGTGGGGCACTCACAGTGCTCACCTCATTTGCTTCCATCTTTCAGGGGTTACTATCCGTCCTTACCTGTGGTTGGGTGTCTTGAAAACCTTTGTTTCATATATTTTTCCATTTTTTGGTTGTTCTGGGCAGGAGGGTAAATCAGGACTCTGTTATTCCATGTTGGCTGGTAGTAGTAGTCAGAAGGGAATGAGTATTGAACTAATTAAGATCTGAAGCTAGAAAAGTTGGTTTGGAAGATCCAATTGTATGAATCAAGATTCTGAAAGACAACTTTGCAATGATTGAATACAACTAGATGCAGAAGCCAAGGCATGGAGAAGTGAAGTGATTTTCTAAGTGTGATCAATGTACCAAGCAATTATTGCTATTCAGGAAATCAGATGATGGCTTAGATTGCAACTTTCCCTGACCTCTGCCATTACATTCAGAAAAACTACATGAAAGGGGTCTTTTATTCCCTTCAGTGTTCATGAGACCTGGGAAAGAAGGCTAGGATGGAGCTAAATTTGGCCATATGGATAAGATTTCAAGAAGTGTTTTTCCTTTTGAGTCTTGAGGGGTGGGGCAAAGAACATTCTAGAAAGAAAAATGGAGTATAGAAACTCCGAAGTAGGAAGATGTTTGAATAATGCTGGTAATCTGATGTCATTTTTGCCACAGTTATTTAGACATCTTCTCATTTGTGAGTCTGCACCTAGCAAAGGTGTAGGGCAAGAAAGAAGTCACATAGTGAGTTAGGGACAGGCCATGGAGGCCATTAAATAAATGCCTCCGTGGACTTTGATGTGCAGGTCTGGGAAAGTGTTAATGATTTATGAGCTGAGGAGTGGCACAGCTGAGCTTCAGGGGTGGGTCTACAGATAGTATGGGAGATGGAGGAATGTCCTGGGGGGCTAAGGACTGAAGAGGAGGGCAACTACAGAGAAGGAGAGCTGGGTAGGACCCAAATGAGACCCACACTTAGAAGAGGCACCGGGAACAGAAGAAAAGTCTAGTGAAGGAGAAGAGTCAGGTGGTGGGTTCTTTGGATTTGGGGGAAGTCCAGGAGAGGTGGAAATTAATGACAGTGTGGAGGCTTTTAGCTTAGATGGTGGCGAGAATGGTAAGGATGGGTGGTGAATTCAGTGAGATGTGGAACTACAGAGTGAATTGGGGAAAAGATATTTGTTTCTGGTTTTTTGTTTTGTTTTGTTTTTAATTCTCACAGTATTTTAGTGTTGTGGATAAAGTACACTAATACTTTTTCCATTGGAAAAAATCAGGAGGCTGAAACTATGTGTTTTGTAGACTATGATTTATAGTGCGCAGTTGTTGAGGAAGTTTCATTCTCTTTGGCCTAAGCACTTAAAAGAGAGTTCTTGCTGGGACACAAGTTTCAATTTTGTGTTTCTGTATTTTACAAGGGAATTGAACTGCACCACTTCAGAGCAAATTAGGAGTGAGTTTGTACATTTTTCTGCTTGGTGGAATGCAAATGGTTTCCCAGGGAATACAGTCTCCCTTTTTCCAATACCTTCCCCTTATTCTCCAAACAGTTGATCATACATCTCTTCTATTTCCCACATTGTCATCAGAGGAAGAGAGAGAGTGATAGAAAGGGATCAGGCATAGGGTATGCTAATTTTATACTGAGACAGTACTATGTAGACTCTGAAGTTTCCAATCTCCTGGAATACTCTTGGGTGCAAGATATCTTTTGTGTTCCAGCATAAAACCAACATGGCCCATGGAGGAATCCCTGACGGTATTGGGGCCTATGTGCTCTGCACAGGAAATCTCCTCTTGTTCAGCATTTGGAAACAGTCCATATTGTTTCCTCAATGCTCAGCTCTACATTTTTAACTTATTATAATGAAAAAGAAAACCTTTGCTAATATTCAACTGGATTGGCACTAAGGAAAATATAGATGCAGTTTCTCTTACTTCTCTTTTTAACACTTTTCTCCCACATTTACTCCCATGGGCTTTCTTTCCTCCTTTTCCCCATCTATCTTATTACTCACAGATCCTACCCCCAGAGCTCTCACTTTCTCTAACTTCCCTTAGTGATGACTGGGAGAAATTACCTGATCTAAATCTTTATCACCAAGAAGAGCTAGCTGATAAATCTCATCTAGAAGTTTAGGAGATTACACATATTTTCAAGAGGCTACTTGTGCAGTAGGGTTGCAAATTTGCATTTGTGTCCAGAAAAATAAGTGATTTGGCTTAGAAGATAGAGGAGAAAAAATAGCTAAAGTTCTAATCTAGATTGAACCCTAGTTCAATTCAATTTAAATAGTCTCTTTTGACTGTGAGCTCACTCCCATTTCCTTCTTGCCCCCAAGATGGTGTCTGTCTGGCCTTGGGATTTCCTGCAAGCTCCCTGGCCCATCCAATGGTTGCGCTGTCCCCATGCTGGGTCTCTTGGCCTGTGGGGGAGTGGTGGTGGTGGGGTGACAGTGTGTGTGTGGGGTGTTGCTGTGCCACAAGCAATGTGTGATCTGATTTTTCTTGCTGGGTCAGGCCCTGGGAGCCCTCTGTGATGACTCAGCTTCCCCTTGGCCCTCAGGCAGCAACTGGCCAGACTTCCAGCTACCTAAGGCTTCAGAGCCTCCCCACAGAGGAGGAGGGAGGGGATGTAGGATGGCCTGGGTCCCATTCCATCCTCTTGGGACCCAGGAGTAGCTGAGAAAGCACAACTTCACTACCTTCTACTTCCATACCATGAAGTTTATTTGCCGTTACTGAGTGTTGGGTAGATGTGGGGTGCCTTTAAGTACTTTAAGGTCACTTTGTAGTGACCCTGTGACATAAGAGGGAAAATCGACACCTCTGCTAATATGGATTCGGACCTCTGCTCTTCTTATCGTACATTGTCAAGTGGGGCAACCATAAATTTAATGTTCAAAGTGGGACACTTCTGAGATTGAAAAGGAATGCTAAAATGAAAATTATATAAGATTTTGAAATACATATCTTTTGACTGATAAATTGGTTTCATTATTTTGGTGACATGCTCAAATGGTATTCAAAACCATTTGTATTCAAAAGCTTTTTCAAAAGCAAAATTCTTTTGACTGAAAATGAAACTGAAATATATCCATGTACAGGTGAAAACGGGAACAAATAACCACCCTATCCAAGGAGTTGAACCTGGAAGAATACTGGCTTCTTGTGCCAGAGCAGGCTGGCACTGTAGGAGCAGGGTGCTTGATGGCCAAGACCGCAGAGCAGACACCTGGACCAGGCCCACGGATAGCCAAGGCCAGCCCTGCAAGGGGCCTCTGTGCCAGGGTGAGTGGAGGGGAGGCCGAGTCATTGTGGTGAGTTTACAGGTCCTGGACAAGTCGAGAGAGATCAGATCTCCAGATGAGGCAGGACAAGGCACCACCAGAGAGGCCAGGGAACCTGCCAGCACTTCATGGCTGCTCTGGACCTCTGTTTCACTGAGCAAGGTCTGGGGATGCTGAGTTTGGGACTTCTATTAACTTGGTAGGAATTATCAGTCAGAAGTCACAGCCTGGAGAAGAAGGCACATCATCAAGATCTTTTCAATCCTTCTAAGGATGTTGAGATTGTGTGTGTGTTTTCCCCCTGGGGATGAGAGAGCAGGGCCATAGGGATTTCAGCAGTAGAGGCAGATGAAATTTGTTTTTTTTGGAGATCACTCTGGTGCCATTCTGAGGCCGAATAGGGCAATGACACCAAGCTGATGGATACTTCTAGGATGATGGCCAGAAAAGGAGTACAAGTCCCCAGAAAACAGTGTTTTCTGGAACCAAAGTACACCAGCCCGTAATAGAAGAGGACTCTGTGGCGTCAAGTGTAAAGAGGTCAAGTTATACCAAGGTTAGCCTGACGATCTTGCGGAAAGCAAAGAACCAAAAACCAAAGGAGATGTCAGTTCATACCCTGTCCATGCAAAATTTCTCTTGCTGAAGGGATTATTTTTGTGTTCAGATATGCCCATATCACCCTGAAGGTCTAGGTGATTCTAATATTGTTTAAACTTGAGGGTTAACATTATTTTTTTATTTTATTTAGATGCAAGATTGCTATCTTGAACCTCTTGAGCAAACATCAAGATAGATATCATGAACTGGATTTACTAAAAATTGAAGCGAGCTAGGTAAATACATACATAGCCAGAAAGATAGATAGATGGATGGATAGATATATGAAGGATGCATAGATGAGTACATAAAATACGGCAAATGTGACAAAATGTTAAAAGTTGGTGAACCTAGGTTTCTGGTTGGGGAGTATATTAGAGATCTCTGTGTGGGTTTTGTATTATTTTTGCAACTGTCTTGTAAGTTTGAAATTATTTCAAAATATACAATGGAAAAAAAAAATGAAGTAATCTATTGTTTTATAAAACTAAAACTAAAAAACCACCAGAAGCAATAATATGTAATGGGCATAATTTTGGAACAGATGGCAATCAGATCACAAAAATACAAACATTTACAAATACCTTTCAGCAAATTATGTTTTATCTCCTTTGCAGTCATTAGAAGTGGAATAGGGGCGATGCCTCCTTTTATGATCCAATATCCTGTGGAGTGCTCAGCCTTTCCCATTGTCTCCTAATTGCATGCATTTTCTCCAGTATTCCAGTCTCGTAAAAATGGGGCCACTCTTTGTCATCAGCTAACATTTAGTAAAGTTTGCATTCCTACCCTCTGCTCTTGTTGTTTTTAAAAACAAACCACAAAAAATGTTCTATTTGCTAGCGCAGATTTATCTTTAACTTGT
This sequence comes from Tolypeutes matacus, assembly GCA_026826555.1. NCBI lineage: Eukaryota > Metazoa > Chordata > Mammalia > Cingulata > Chlamyphoridae > Tolypeutes > Tolypeutes matacus. The sequence continues at coordinate 27,034,962 of JAKSZT010054334.1, forward strand.
GCGGTCCACGTGGTAGGAACTCTGCCAGATAAGATTTTTGAAATGAAGATGGGTTCATTTAAGCAGCTGTATTCTCCTGTTATAGAGTATCTTGTGACTTGCCTCAAGGAAAATGTCTGTATTCCCCAGACTGTTTGATTGCAGCTCTTGTTTTTTGACTCTTTATGCTATCTGATGTCAGCTTCAGCAAGCAGTTGTGAAGTTACCTTCTCTTTGCCTGCTGATGTCAGGATCTGGGCGAGCTCGAATTACAGGTCATATCGGTCCTGTCAGGAGCACTTTATTTGTATTGCTCCTGTAACCCACATTTCCCAGAACAGCATCCTGGGAACAAAGCAGCATGATTTCAAAATCTGTCCCAGTACATTCTGAGAGACCTATAACCCATGGCACATTTCTTTCCAGCAATCCTAGCATTCCTCAGGGAGTGTCTCCTGTTCTGTAAAGTAGTCTTACAATCAAACTTGTTCAACATTTTCGTCTCCGGATTCAAACTGACTGTCATAATGTTCCTGTTGTCTGGGAAACCAAATGTGGCTATCCTTCCCCTGTGGCTCACCAGTAAGGCCATCTCTGAGACTAGCGCCCCCCGAGGGAGTCCTGGAAGCTTCCTGCTTCCCCTTCAATGCTGGTGCCCTTGAGGAGGTCTCAGCAGAAGACGCCTCATTTTCCACCATAGATGCTGCGAACACTTTACTCTGAGTGAGACCCTGGCTCCTGGACAGGAGATTGGAGTTTTTATAGCTGTCCCCTTGCTTAGGACTTAGAAATCAGCCATTGGGAGTCCCATGACAATCCCTGCTCCCTGCCCTTGCATGATGTAGGGCTCTGACTCTCCAGCCCAATGTTTTTGAGGCACATGTGTGCAGCTTTCTGCATTTATCCTTCCTTGTAGCTTCCTAATTCTCTTCTCTCAGGAAAGCATCCTGTTTTTATTTCCTAGGAAGCACCCCAGGATTCTGCTAGGTCTGGTTCACTTGTCCTCCAGACATATCTTGCAGGCTGGAGACCTGGCGTTCACAGAACTGAAGCTTGAACTGAAATCCCTGTTACACTTAGTGAATAGACCCAGGTGGGATACTGTACAGGTTAACCCCCACCCCCACCCCTTTTTTGAGAGTTGGTTTCCAAACTTCTATCTTCATATTTATCTCTTCCTAGTCCTCAATCAATCTGAATTTATGGTCAAATTGGTCTTCCACTGTCCCCTACTTTTTCCTGCCTCTTCTTCTTACATCACTCCATTCTCTCTTCTTAAATCAGCACTCTCTCCCCTTTTCTGCCAATTCAAGCCTGCTCCCTGTTCCTCTCTCCTTCCTCATTCTTTCTTTCTTCTTTCCTTTCCCTTCCCCATTCCTCCTTCTCTCTCTTCTCCCTTCTTTCCTTCTTTCCATAAATGTTATCTGTATGGCCTTTGTTTTCAGTATAATGTTATATACAAAGGATACATATATGACTCAGTCATGATTTCTGTGTTCTAAAAACTTAAAATCGTCCTGTTTCTGCTTTCTTTAACTTGTCCTGCATATAAAGCTCCTTTATTTCTCTGAATTCTTAGAGCACACATGATTTAATGTAAATTGTTTTTGTATTTTATTTTTTATCTCTAGCTATCTTGGATCTCTGGATGAATTATAAATATCTGGAAGGCAGAGACAATGTCCAAAACATCTTTTATATCTATTATAACTATTTAATGTACACTTGTTGACTTCACTGTTTCTGTACATTCATGTGGACATCTTTTGGTCATGAAAGATTCTTTTTTTTGCTCTATAATATAATTGTATCCTAAAAGTGTTTATTTATCATGTATGCTGCTATTCTGAAAGCTGATGCGGGGGTGGGAAGGGGAGCTGTGAACAGAAAAACCCTGCAAAGTTATTATTGATAAAGATTACCTGGAGAAAACATTCTCTGAAAATAAAAATCAATCTTTTGGGCAGCATTCACCTTTATGAAATTATTTTTCATCATTATCTTCTTTGATCCTTATAACAAATTCTATTTGCCACCATTATAAGCCCCGTTTTAGGTTAAGAACTTAGGTGATCAGAATGTTAAGTGATTCCAAACTAAACAGCTACAAACAACCCATACTAGTGTTTGAACCCTGATCTTCTGAAAGCAGACCCAACACAATCCCCAACAGCCCACACTTCACATCATATCCCTCACCTCCTCCACCTCCATCACCTCACCATGTAACCTTTTTAAACAAAATCTAAAGGCATACAAAGAACTTGTTTCGGTCACATCATTATGCAGAAGGACATCCTGGGAGGTTAGGTGTTCCTTCTCTATGCTGTTCTAACATCCAGTTTTACTTCTTTAGGGGACAGACTAGGTATTGAAACTATTTCTATGCTGCTTGTGTCTGCAAATAGTCTGTGGACTTCTGGAGGAGAGGGAGTGTGACTTGTTTATCTCTATATCTCCACCTTCGTGTCCAGAGTGTGGACCTAGTGCAGAGGTGTAAGATGCTTGGAGATTGGCCTGAACCATGGCATCCTAACAGCAGGCGTGCCCTAGCCCTCTGGGACGTGCTGAGTGGGGAGATGGGACCCCATGGATGGATGAAGTGTCAGGCATTTTGGGAGACTGTGAATAATGGCGATGAGTAAAATGTTGCCCTATTTCAGGTTCTGATGTGCTACAGTCCATCTATGTCATTGGATTTGGGAGTATTCTTTAATTAACCCTCATTTTAGGTAATGCCAACAAAAAGGTAACATTTATAACCATTAATATTTACAGCAGCATGATATTCCCATTCCCACACTTGATGAGTCTACATTTCATTTCCATCTTTTCTGAAATTCCTACCCATGGTCTTTGGGGTTTGCTAAAAGCTCCCGAAAGCAATATACCAGAAATGGGTTGACTTTTGCAATGGGGATTTATTAGCTTACAAGCTTACAGTTTCGGGGCTGAGGAAAGTGTCCAATCAAGGCATCATCAGGTGATGGTTTCTTCCCGAAGACCAGCTGCTGGCAATCCTGGGCTCTTCTGTCTCATGGCAAGGCACATGGTGGCACTGCCAGTCTCTGCTTTCTTCTCCAAGTCTGTTGCCCACAGCTTCTGGCTTCATGGCTTTCTCTCAATTTCTGTGCATTTCTCTCTGAGTTCCTGTCTTTTTTCTCCATATTCATCTTGTTTATAAAGAACTCAAGTAAGAGGATTAAGACCCAGCCTGGGTCATGCTCTACTGAAGTAATCTTATCAAAGGGTCTTACCTACAATAAGTTTATACTCATAGGTATGGATTAGCCCTAAGGACATGATTTTCTGGGGTCCATAAAATCTTCAAACTGCTGCATCCCTTAGTTATTTGAGGAGAAGTGGAATATACTGTCTATAGCGGGTCTCAGTCAGATGCACAAATGTTCTCCAGGAGCAGAGGCAAGCTTCTTGGCCCCACTACCTTAGAGTGGTCAAGTCGCAGAGTTCCTCAGGTTCCACAAAAAAGAGCCTGTTCTTGTCGACAGGTTAGGGGGAAGAGGAAAATGCCAGTGGGAGAGGATGTCCTATGTGGTCTGAGTCAGTGAGGCTGCTGAGAAAAGACCAGATGGGCTGATGAGGGATGTGTGGGAGGGGAATGTTTCAGAGACAGAGGGCAGACTCTGCAGCTGTGGAGAGGTAGAGAGTGCAGAAGCAAGAGGAAGGATGATCTTCCATTAGCCATCCTGCAGTGAAAGATTCAAAATGGGCCCGCCCCACCCAGTCTTTCCTCCTGTCTTAAACACCAAGAGGTGTTATTTCCACCAGTAACCATGCTCTGTGCAAAAGGGAGAGGGATAAAGAGTGCCCAAGCATCTACTCCACCACAATAGCTGTGTTCTCATGTGGAATCTTGAGGCTGGCCCATTTTTCTTCCTGGACCATACCCAGGACTCAGCCTCTTCACCACCTCTGCCACTTAATTTAATGCCTTATATTAGTTCTGTACATATTGGCATAATATATTAGATTTCAGATTCATTCAAGGGTAGACTATAGCTTATCCATTTTTTTTGCTCCTTCTCTGCACTGAACACTGTAATTTATATGAAGTAAGTGCTTAATGAATATTAACATAAGTGTAAAAGAGTGTGGAAACATGTCAATCACTTCACTAGTTTGCCAAAGGCTATCCCCGGCAAGAAGATCTTGGCTTAGCTCCCACCACATTTGTAACTTATAAAAATGGAGATCATCACAATCCCTCAGAGGGTTATCATGAAGCTTAAGAAAAATAATCCATGCTAAGAACATGCCACATTGTTAGTATTTACTAAATTATATCTCTTATGATTTTGTAAATACTAATAATTGTTGCTATTTTATAGAAGTTACCAATCTGAGAACAACGGAACTCAAAATGCTTATGAAAGTTTGGAATTTTGCTTATTTCATCAAATTGAGTGGTATCAAGTTGCCAAAGGGAACTTACATGAATAAATAGGCTTTTCAATCTACTCTGTTTGCATTAAAATATTTCATAACAATTAGCTCATAGTTAGTTGGACCTACCTATGTTTGACAGACCTAGATGTAACTTCAAAATCAAGCAAGTCAGGTAAGTGGTAAGGAATGTGTCTAGGGCAGAAAAGTTGGATTCTTACTGGATTGCAAGTCCTGTGTGGGCTAAGATCTACTCGGTTTTACTCACCTCTGAATCCTCAGCCCATTGGAAAGTGACTGGCCTGAAAAGAGGCTGATAAATATTTGAAAAAAGAATTAATGAGTGTCCCAGGGTCAGAGATCCTTGAGAGTCCTAAATCATACAAAAATAAATAAATAAATAAAAAATCAAGTATATAGCTTATATTAGAAAGAAAATCATATGTGGTTCGAGATTTGAATGTCCATATCAAGGTGTTTTTTCCTTATTAAAAACTGCAGAATCAAAGAAGTTCAAGTATTTGTTACCAAATATTTGGCTAGATCGAGCTGAGGAGAGAAAAACGTATGAGAATTAATATAAATAGCAGTAAATTGAATGTTTGGATCAAACTGCGATTTTGTCAATAACACACAATAGAAAATCTAACAAATAAAGTCATGTTTGTGAAAGGATACTCACATAGACTCTGCTTTCAGTAAGTGTGAGTAGAAAGGCCGATTTGGAGTTTTCTGGGGGGTGCAGTGTTGGGGGGATGGTCTTTAAGATAAATCTATAGTTCCTACTGCCTGTCCTAGAGGACACATCCCATCAGGCTCTATTTGCTTTGCCTCCCTGCCAGCCAGGTAAGACAGCAGCCCAAGGGAGGACACAGTCAAAGAGGGCTTTCCACTTTAAATGAAAATGAGAAAAGGGCTTTCTCCTCCTGCACCAAGTGCCAGGATTCAACACCCTCTACCGCGGATTAAATAGGCAGTCCACGTGAAAATGCTTTGTCAACTCTAAAGTACTAACTTCTTTATAGGTTTCAAAGTAATTTTATATCTTTGCTATCATCAGATCCATGATAATAAATCTGAATGGTGGGAACTATTATCAATTCCATTTTACAGCTAAAATAACTGAGGCTAAGAGATCAAATATTTGGCCAATCCAGGCCTTATGCTCTTTTCTCCATCTGAGAGTGAAATATGGTGCTTTGAATGTCTTAATAACTTTTGAGAAACGGTTGAGATGGAGCAGAGTAGGGAGGGGTAGGAGTATTTCTGGTAAGTAGAAAGAGTTTTGGAGTGAGAGAAACACGAAGGCTGGGAGCCAGCTTCCCACTTTGATTAGCCTCTGCCTTCAGCCCCACGTGCACAGCCAGTTGAGGACTCCATAAATATCATCTTGAAAGTGGACGTAGCTTGGGCTCCAGGACACTCCCTGGAATGAGCTGGAGAGGGAGAATTAAACTGCTATTTAATTGTTGGGAACACGTTTGCAATGTAACAAATGCCCTTAGAGAAGCAATTTGGAAAAGAGTGAGTTGGAAACCTTGGGGGAAAGTCAGGTTCTTTAGTCATAAAACACCTGAACAAGACATAATTATTAGCCCTGAGCATTATTTTAATGATGTACTATGTCTTAAATATAACACAGAGAGTTTGCTGAAAGATGCCAGCTGTTCAGAATGAACGAAACAAAAGAAAAAGAAAGGCCATTTGTAATGAGTCTGGATCTTTGTACAACCTGTCATTTTGGTCGCCTGATGCTCTGGTGCCCTCAAGGGGCTGACAGAATGTGCTGGCATATGCCATGGGACAGCTGCTGACAATTCCCTGGGCTGGGAGTGATCCCCACTTTAATCCTTCACCTGGGTGTGTGCCACCATGCTTTTTCAGCAGCTCGTGAGAGATGCTTAGTGGCTTGTCCCTGGAGTGGTGTGGTGGGTCAAGAATTTTCCTTAGTATTTGGAGACCTGGGTTCAAATTCTGAATCTAACTTTGACAGATAACTTGCTTTTTGACCCCTCAGTTCATTATCAGCAAATAGGATTGAATCTAGATACTTTAAAAGATTATAGAGAGGATTAAGTAGATTCTCTATGTGAAAATGCCTGGAAAAATAGCAGAAGCTTTTCTGAAGGAAAGGCATCATTTCAATACTTCCTAGGGAAGATCAAGTCCCACATTATCAATTTAATGTTTATCTGAACAGTCTTTTCTTTCTATTAATTACATTATTCTTTATATTAAAAAATGTTTTTTTCCAACATAAATTCCTCGAGACACTGTACCATCATGAGGGGGCTGAATGGACAGAAAATTTCATTTAGAGAGAGGACTAGCTTAGTGATCTACTTTGGTACTTTTCAGTTGAAATTTACTTGAATATTCCAGTCTTTTGGAAAAGGAGCAGATGAGAATACTCTTTGAGACATTTAAAATTAACTCAGTATTTTCACCTCCAGGAAGTTGTTCACAAACTCCCAAACTGGGTTCCCAAGTTCATTTATTTTTTCCACAGCCAGGTACTGAACTCACAGTTCTCTGCAGTCACAATGTCCAAACACATCTCCATCATTGCTCTTTCATACTACAACTAACTTTGTGTGAATTTCATCTCCAGCACCAGATTAGGGGCAAATTAAAGATTAGCCTTTGACCTATCTGACTTCATGTCTTAAGGCTTGATGCAGTGTTTGGCATATAATACTTATGTGTGATGAGATTGCTGGTTGCAAATAACCGAAGAACCAACTAAAAATGGCTTATACACTAAGGATGTTTGGTAATCCACATTAAAAGAAGCTCAGAGATAAGGTGGTATCAGGGTTGACTAATTTGTTAGCTGCATATCGTGCAAGATTCAGGTTCTTCCCGTTTTTCTGCGCTTCCATTTTCAAGGTGAATCTATGGCTGCTATATTCCAGGCATCACATCACACACACCTCTTCTTGAGATTAAAAGGAACCATTTCTTTTTTTTTTTTTAATTTATAGCCCCCCCGCCGCCCCAGCCTTATCAGACTTCTGCCATCTCATTGGCCAGAAGTGAGCCATATCACTCCTCTTAAATCCTTCACTGACACAGGGAATGGTAGTTCCAAGACAAGTTTGGACTAATCAAAACTTACCTCCCTTTCTTGATCAAATGGCCACTCAGAAGAGAGTGAATATCTGAAAAAAAATTTTTTAAAGGAAAAGAAGGCTGAGTTGGGAAGGTAATCAAGAGTATAAACTAGACTTAAATAATATTTATAGAATAAATGAAACACCTTTGCATTTTAGTTCACCAAATAATACGTTACAATATGGAGTATGTTATAAAGTTGTTTAAAAATATTTTATTGTATAAGGACCAAGTTTGAAATTACCTTCTTTCCTGAATAGACTACCTTTAGAAATATTGGTATTTAAAACTCTTACGTACTTTAGAAGGGCAGACTTTATATCAGGGCAACACAGAGTAGGAAGACTTTAAAAATAATTTGCCTATCCACCTACCATTGATACCTTATCTTTAACCACTTGAGCTTTATTACTTTGGATTTAAATATTATTGCCCCATTGGCAGAACCCACATTAATCTCTAATCAATCACTTACACATTAGTGTAAAATATTTCATTAATTACTCTTTCTTATGAGCAAGCCAAGTATAAATATTTGATATATCATAAGTATACTGGGGATTACCAGATTATTAAAGAAAATTTCCTACTGTTGTAAATATTTTTATATTTAATAAAATCTGATATAAATGGGTATAGTCAGATTCAGGGATAAGGTGGAGCTGGTGTAACCTAAAATACAGTTAGTCTGCCTTTGTTTTTAAAAGTCAGAACAATAAATGTAGTACTAAAATCTTGAAATATTTTTGTGAAACATTTGACTGTTAACACTATACTACTTTAAAAATTGTTGAGGTCAATCATTACTATGAAAGTTATTTAAGAACAGTTCTTTGGAATCCTTTTATCAAAAGAGGACATTCTTTAGTTTTTATAAATAAGCCTAAAACAACATTTCTGCAAATTTTTGTGTCATCTATTTACAGCTATAAGGTAGGAAACAATATTTGCAATAATAACTAGAATTCATATGGCACATTACAGTTTATAAATGCTGCCTCATATATTATGTTTTTGGAGACTCACAAAAACACCCTAAAGAAGGTGAATGAGTACTATTATGGTGATGATGATGATGATGATGATGATGATGATGCTTAGGAAGAAGATCAGGTCCAAAGGTAAAGTATAGACTGGGAGAAGATATTTTCAGTTGGTGTCCACCTAAACATGACTGTGATAAGCTGAATTATATACCCCACCTCCCAAAACAAAACAAAACAAAACAAAACAAAACACTCCATTCTTGGGGTGTGTGAACCCATTGTAAACAGGACCTTTTGAAGATGGTATTTTTAAGTTAAGGTGTGGCTAACTGCATCAGGATGTCTTAATCCTATTACTAGAGCCCTTTCATTTATAAATGAGAAAATCATGGGGAAGAGTCAGAAGTAAAAGTCAGCAGAATTCTGAAGAGAAAGGGGAGGCTATCACTATGTTACAGGAAAGCCAAGGAACCCCGAGATTTCCGGTCAGCCAGAATGTTACTGACCCTGGGAAGAGGCCAGCCTTCCAGCCTCTGAAATCATAAGCCAATAAATTCTGCTTGTTAAGTCACCCCATTGTGTAGTATTTGTCATAGTAGAAAATTAAGACAATGACATATTTAACCAAACTCTCTCCTACAAGATCCACAAGGACAAAGCAAGGAAATAACAGAGGACAGGACACCACCTCATATTTTGGGAAGATGGAAAACTAGTGGTTGAGAGATAACTGACTTAGGAAAGCAAAGAAAACTGAAACGCTAGTGCCTGGGGAGGAGGATGTCAAAAATAAACAAGGTACATCTCTTCAGAGAACCCCAGAAAGACCTAGGAATGAGAGGCACTTGTTATTAGCAGGAATGAGAAGGTGCAGCTGAAAACACAAGACTTGACCCAAAATCTATATGAGAAGCACTGGCTCCCAGTTTCATCCCACATTGCCTGATGATCATTTACCAGGCCCAGGCAGGAGACATGAGGCTTATTCTCCAGAAAAATTGTTCCAGAGTAGATTCCATTCAGACTGAATTGAGAGATACCCCATTCAAACTCTCCTAGTTGACATCCAGAATGTTGGAAGCCAGGATTTATTCCTCTGGACAAAATGAACAGTAACAAAGGAAATACATACAGACATTGATGTTTTCATTTCTCCTAAATAAGTTTACTCTGTGATGTAGTCTGACAGTCAATAAGCCTTTTCCACTTGCACAAATCTTCCAATGATAGCTTTTAATAATTCACTCATAAATATGAATATACAATCAAACCTCAGCATACATTTTGGAAAACTACTAAGTTCAGGGTGTATAAGAAAGCATTCTATCATCATAAAGATGGGAACATTACATTCATGAAACAGTTGCAGGGTGTTATAAAAGGAACAAGGAACAAGAAGGAGCTCTTAGGCATTGATATATACAAATATATTTAAATCTTTGGAAAATAATATTTAGAAAATGTGTTCCAGAAAATAAAGCTAAAATGTAGAGACAGAAAATAGGAGTAAAAAGAATATGAAAATTAGATGATTTCAAGAGTTCTAAAATAATATTATCAGTAATTCCAAAAAGAGAGCACTGAAAAAATGTAGCAAAGAAAATTATCAAATAAACTCACAAAATGATTTTCCAGAATTAAATAATTTAAATTTATAGATTTAAAGAAACCCATCCAGAGCTATTGCATCATGAAGGAACAAAGGGTCAAACAAAGTCACAAATATTATGACTTTATCTATGATATGATAGAGCATTGTCAATAAAGAAAAAAATCTAAAAGTTCCTATAGAGGGGGAAAAACTCAGGTTAAATATGGAGGACTAGGAATGACATTTACATTAAACTCTTCAACACCATTGAAAGTCACGTATAAAGGAGGAAAACTGTCAAAATTATGAAGAAGAGGAATTTTCACCTTTGAATTGTATGCCAAACCATATTACATATCAGTTTTGAGAATGGAATACACAAAGCTACCAGACTTGTAAAGTCTCAAAAAATGTCTCAGGGAGCTACTGGAGGATGCTTCACTTAAGTAATGGAATAAATCAAGAAAGAAGATGAAATCTAGCACACAGGGAAAGACAAAGGGAATTTCCAGGATGAAGAGAGGAGGCCAGAAAGAGAACTATACAATGGGTTTAGAGAATAACCAGTCCAAATTGGAAAAGGAGGACAAAGGAGACCAGACAAAAAGGAAGAAACCCTGACATATTTATGTGGAGAATAGTACTAAGAGAGGTTGGAAAGTCTGAGGAGAATTAAGGAAAGAAAATGATCTGAAGAAATAAGGCAAGTAATAACTCTAGGAAAAACTGAAATTGTATAACTAAAGGAACTATACTATACTGTAATCACAATGTCACTAGCTAGCAGTAATTGATGTTAATATAATCATAACATTCTAAATTATTATATTTTAATAAGAGATTGGGTTATAACTTTATTGAGAGGATGAGGTAGTGGTATAAGAATGCTAACCCCTTATCTTCCATATAGAAAGAGAATAAAAATGTCTAGAATTGAGAAATCAATATAATTTATATTCCTTAGAAATATGAAGATAAAGATTAGGGTCAACAGCTGAAAGTATATCAAGTGGTTGATTCTCAGGAGACAAATTAGATCATGTAGATAGGTGGGCAAAGGATTGCTAATTTTCATTTCATTATATTTATAAAATTCAACTTTTTAGTATCCAAAATGTATATATTCCTACAAATCAATAAAGAATCCTACTAGATAACGGACAAATGATTTACAGAGGAGGGAATTCAAATGGCTGCTACATGGATAAAAAGATGCTTAATTTTACTGGTAACCAGAAAAAAAAAGGAAAATTAAAACAATAATAAGATACTATTTCACTTTGCTACCAGAGTGACAAAGACCTACACTTTGACCCTGGCCAAATGCTGACAAGGATGGGGGAAGTTAGAAATCATATCCTGTTTGTGGGCATGGTAATATAACTTCTGTTTTGGAGAATAATTTGGCAATAGTTTGTTAGGTGGAAGATGAGAGCATACTGTGACCCAGCAGTTACACTTGGAGGTATACACTCTTAGTCTACACGGCTTTTCTTTGCCTTAAACTTCCCTGAGGGTAAGAATCACCCAAGATGAATGGTGTGAGAGTTATTAAACATACGTTTTCCCCAACTTCTTCCCTGGAGATTATTATTGGAATGGACTGAGAGGAAGCTTGGGCCTCTGTATTAGGGAAATATTTGAACCTGTGCACAAGGATGTTGTAGCATTGTTTTTAACTGCAATAATTTGGAAACTGCTTTAATACCTATTAATAAATGTATGGATGAATAAATGATATAATGGAATACTATTGAAATAAACTATTTACATTACTATATATACAGTATTAACATGGATAAATATTTAATTTTTTTATTAGAGGTTTACAGAAAAATCATGCAGAAAGTACAGAATTCCTATATACCTCTCCACCCCCATACAGTTTTCCCTATTATTAACATTTTGCATTAGTGTGGTACCTCTTTTACAACTGATGAAACAATGTTACTGTATTATTAACTATGGTCCGTAGTTTACATTAGGATTCATTCTTTGTGTTATATAGTTCAATGGGTTAAATTTTTTTTTTTAATTCTGGTAACACATATACAACGTAAAATTTCCCATTTTAACCACTTTCAAGTATACAGTTCAGTGGTGTTTATTACATTCACAATGTTGTGTTGCCATCACCATCAATATGGATAAATCTTCGAAAATTACTGTTGAAAAAAGACATTGCAAAATGATAAGTATAGCATAATACCATGTATGCACATTTTAAAACATAGAGCTCTATTCCTGAGTAAAAAGTGATCTGAACACGTTTGTATTGGGGTACATGGTCTTTTTATGGCTTTTTTTCCTTCAGCACTTTAAAAATATTTTTAATTCTTTCCTTCCTTCCTCCCTTCCTCCCTTCCT
>JAKSZT010054334.1:27047412-27206116 GCA_026826555.1 Tolypeutes matacus
CCTCCCTCCCTCCCTTCCTTCCTTTCAACAAAACAAATAGGCTTAGGAAGTTTGAGTGATTTGTTTCAGGTCACATTATGATGGAGAGAGGTAGGCAGAAAGTCAGTGGATCCAATGTTGTGGTGTACTGAAAAAGCACAGGATGTCGAGCTCTAATTCCTGAGCTCTAATGCTGGAATGATCATTTTCTAGCCATATGATTGGGCAGATTAATATTACCTGATCTCACTTTACTCAGCTGTAAGAAATTGGAATTAAACCTACTTCTCAAGATCATTAAAGAGCAATGCCTTTATACAGGGGTTCTTAACAAGGGGTCTGTGAGCTTGAACTGAAATTCAAAAAATCATTATTCTTGTGGGGACGTGTTGGTACGAGTGTGATATATTTATTAAATAATGCACAGTATAGTGTGGACTTAGTAAGGGGTCTGTGGTTTTCACCTGACTGGCAAAGGGGTCCATGGAACAAAAAAGGCTAAGAACCCCTGCCTTAATGGATGTGAAGCACCTCACAGGGTTTGGAACATCGTAGCTCTTCAGAATTTTCTTCCTTCCTCCTTTTCTCCTTGAATCAAATCAACAAGTTGTCTAAATGGGGCTGTGTGACTGTGCCAACGGCACTAGTCTTTGAAGTGACATCAAATTCTCATGAGATAAAAGGCTGTTGACTAATCTCTAATTGTACAGTTTGTTCTCAACTGAACATTCTTTGAACTATATAGATTTACTGGTCTGCATGCCGTCCTCACCTTAGCAAGGAGTTGTCCTTGCTTTTTCTCACAAACACCCCTAGATGAGCTGCTTGCATTTTAAAACGAAATAATCTCTTGATCATATACCTTAACGCAAATTAACATAAAAGCTGAACTTTTTGATCGGATCTATCTCCACAGAGACTCAGTTTTTGCTTTACTCAGGAGCTTACCTTAAAAGAACTGCCATGAATCTATTTCTTTACTTTAACTTGTTCTCTTTTTTATAGAGAGATTTAAACAAAATCCTGGGATTTCTCACATTGCCTGTTTTTATCACCCAGACAACCCAGTATGGTAGAAGTTTTTAATGGGGATGTGACTGGGATGATTTCAATCCATTTATGAAATACTCTCACAGTAACAATCAAGCCAGGGGTTGCTTGACCAACCCCCCTGTATATCATAACCTAGCTAAGTTGACATGTGAAATTAACCATCACAAATAATAACTGGGATCACGGATAAGTTTGTGAATAAACACTCTTGACTACTGGTGGATAGTACAACCCACCTGAAGGGAGAGGAAATGGACCGGCATGATAGAGAGAATCCTATGTCTGAAAATGTTTTGCTTACTGTCCACTACTGTTGGTATATTTTATAGAGGAAATGGAGAGGGTAGTGATTTCTGATAAATTGGTTAGCTAGAGGTTATTTTCATCTCTCTGGGTATAACTATAAGTGAGACTGTGACCTTTCAACATGTGAAGTGATCTAAAACATACTTTCTCTGCAATACAAGGAGGCTTGTGTAACTTTCCAGACATAAATGATTTTAAACAAACCTCTACTTTATGCCATACGACAGAGTAGACATGTTCATAATCGCTTAGAGAAATAGATAATGTTTTATGTATCACTGGAGGAAAATGTAAAACAAATATTTTACAATTTTTCTCTATTGCATCTATTGTTTTGATTTGACTCAAATAACCTTTTCTTGTTATTGTACTCGACTTTCTAATGCATCTTCTCAATCGCGTGGGCAGAGACGCAGAACTTTATATACATGAATAATATAAGTTGATGTAGCAATATATTTTCTTTGTTTTCACATTACACAGACAGCACAAATCCTAATAAAACTAGACTGGAATATATTACAAATTCATTTGGTTAGTATTCAGTTACCCAGTGAGTGAATAAATATATACGATTTAAATTAAGAATGTGTAGTCCATTACTTACATGCCACCTCTTCTACTTTATTTTGACTTTTGCACTTATCATGTTTTATTAACATTTTCAGTCACAAACCTGAGTAGAGTCATAAAGCTGAGGTTAGGGGCTTGTTTTGTGTTGGAATATGAAAGCCCTGAGAGTGACTAGAGAAACTTGTTCTCAGGTGCAGAGATGCTTCCAGCTTTCCTCTTTGATAGTGCATGCTGATAGACTAGTCCAGTGTATCTCAAAGAGTGGTCAATAGACCACTGTATTGAATCCATGTTCAGTGCTTGTTAAAAATGCCCTGGGCTCACCACAGATCTATTACATTTGCTTTTCTGGATGTAGAGCCGAAAAACCTGCATTTTAAATACCCCCTCCCTTCCCTATTGATTCTCATACACAATAAAGTTTGAGATGGTCTTAGTTCAGGTTCTCTATGAGCAGGGCCTTAGATAGGGATTTGGATGCATTTGATTTATTGAGGAAGTGCTTTTCAGAAGTTGGGAGTGAACTAGGATGGGGAAGAGGAAAATGTCAAGCAATGATGTGGCCTTGAGTAAATTCTAGCCTTGGTGTGATCCACAGGCTTTGAGGCAGGTGTGATGGTTACAGTCTGTGGGCTGTGGGGAGGGCAAGGGACAAGACTGGCACATACCTTCCCCGGTGAGGCAATTACTATTAGCATAAGATTAACTTCGGAGAAGGAAGGGGGCAGCTGTCAATCTCTCGGCAGCCAACACTCACAGCAGCCAGGAGAGGGATGCACTGGTGATCTGGTTAAGAGGATCTGGGTCGGGTATCAAAACAGCATCTATCACCGTCCACCCTTTACACTGTTCGAGTTTACTTGCCTCTCATATTAAATTCACTCTATCCGTACAGATACCATAACCACAATTGCTGGGGAAACTTATAAGAGGAAGGTTAGTGGGATAAACTACAGCCAACGCTACTGCAGTTGGTACCAAGATCCTAATTGGTACTCATCTCCCCTCTCTATACCATTTTAGATCTCCTCACCCTCAGTTAGCACTCTGGCTGATATAGATGGTTTGTCTTCTGGGTTGATGCAGACTTCATCCCTGAGGGGTCTGAACCCCTGGTAACCATGCCATTTTGAGACCAGGATTGCTGAACTTGCCCGTTTACCGTCACAAATGGAAATGAATATAGCACAATATTCTCCAGCATATCACCCGAATGACAGATACATTCATTTATGTCCTCATTATTTGGCAGTATTTTTACCTCTTCATGAAGATCAGAGTTGACTTCCCTAGCCATTGTAATAACTCCTTTTTGTATGCAACACCATTTGATGGACCTTGGCTTAAGGAAGATGGAACATACCAAGTTGTGCAGGATAGCACCCATGCTCACAGGGTATCATCTTCAAGCTGGTGTCTCAGCTGCACCTGGAAGAGGCTGCTTCATTTTTTCTATTTTGCCAGTAGCTTCTTGATGGTATAGAAAGTGACAGGACCAAGGACCCCCTAGTGATGTGCTCACTACCACATCTTCTTGATCTGAGGTGATGTATGCAGAATTCCATAACTGTACATCAGGCACTCTGTGAGCCCTTGGATAATTATGTTGGCTGAGAACCTGTGGACAGAAAAGGCAAACCCATATGGGGTGTCAGTCCCCATCAGAAAGCATCTCTGCCCTGTCCAGTATAGGAGACATATGATATAAGCAACTTACCATTAAGTAGCTGTTTAGTCTCCTTGAGGGACGGGTGTTTTCACCCAGTAAAGGGAATGTAGTTGGGGCATCAAAAGAGACCCACTAGCCTTTTCATTCACAGTATAGTTTATGTCACATTTAACACAAAAGACAAAGTCTGTCCATATTCATATGTCAATTTATTGATTGTATGCAGGCTATTCGATTAAATCTAAAATATGACTCTGTTCAAATTAGTCGAATTCATCCAGTTATTTTCAGTTCAATTTGTTAGAATAAACCCAAACTAGATCTATTATTAGTCAACTTATTTAATAAACACAGACACTAGATATTGGATATTAACCAGATAATGAGGGAAAATGGTCAAACCCCTTTGGCTATATAGAATCAATTTTTGAAAAATTTAGCTGCTAATGACAATGAAAAAGCTCATACACAGGAACTGAAGGCAGATGGCATGACCAAACAGGGATTCCTAAATTTCTTCTAAATGGTATTTTATAAAATATTTTTTCTTTAAAAGTTATGTCTGTAATACAGAAATAGAAGGAAATCATTACTAAGTTAATTTTTTCAATTAACATATTACTTATAAATGTATAATGTAAAATCATAGAGCTATGAAATCTGAGAATTGGGAGAACTAAGATCCTCCTCCTTTCAGTAACAGAGTGCTCTTTATTATAGGTTGATTGATGGTCAAAGAGCTTCAATATATTATGTGATAGGAAGCCCAGTTACTTCACAAGACAGTCTACTTTATTTCTTTTAGATATTATATTTTTTCTAATTATAAGGATAATATTTTATGGTAGAAAATATTTTAACAGACTCAAAAACAGAAAAGGAAAAGTCATTTTAAATGCCCTATTAAAAACTGCGGTTATTAGTCTTTTGTTATTTTTCTTTCTAATATTTTATATGCTTTAAGCACTCCCCCAAATGTAGTTGTAATCATGCTACATTATATTGTGTATTATTAAAGCTGTGTATATTGCCTTTTTACCTAAAATTATGAGATATCCTTTTTGTGTTATTGTAGAGACCTTTGAAGCATCCTTTGCAATTGTGCATAACACTCTATCCTGTGATCGAACTACAAGTTACTTAATTATTATGTTATAATTAGACATTTAGGTTGCTTCTTTAGGCTAAATTGAGGGTTGAGAGGGAGTACACTTGAAAAAACAAGATTGCTTTCTCAAAGTTATGATATAATATTAGGACATGAGGGACAAGTGTGTCTTTATTCCTTTGGGAATCTTAATAGGGTTTATGCATAACTTTCAATTTTGCATATAATTACTCTTGATAGACAACATAGATGTAAGACAGGAAATGGATAATGATTTGTTTAGCATTTTTTCACAAATCTCATTTTTGTTCTTCAATTTTTATCTTTATCTTTTGTTTTCAGCAACTTAACTATTATATTCATAGGTATGGTTTTCTTTGTGTTCATCCTGCATGGGTTTCCTTGAGATTTTTCAATCTGTTGGTTGATATTTTTCATTAAATTTGAAAGAGTGCAGCCATTATTTCTTCAAAAAAATTTTTTCTGTGCCAACATTTCTTCCTTCTCCTGTGACACTAATTACATGTGTTTAGACCCCTTAATATTTTTCTAAAGGTCATTGAGACTCTTCATTTATTTCAGCCTCTTTCATTTTGTGCCTCTGTTTGGATAATCTCTATTTTCCTTTCTTTTGATTCACTGATCCTTTCCACTGCAGTGTCCAATCTGCAGTGTCTACTCCTAATCTACTGTTAAGTAGTAAAAATTTCATTTCAGATAATTTAATTTTTATTATAGAATTTCCATTTGGTTCTTTTAATACTTTCCATTTCTCTGCTCATATTCTTTTTATATACACTCATGCCAATCTATTCTTTAAATATGTAAATATATTTATGAAGCTGTTTTAAAATTATTTTCTACTAATTCCAGTATCTCTTCTACATCTGGGTCCGTTCCCACTTACTGATTTTTGTCTCCTGGTTTTAGGTTGGTAATTCCTATGTCTAGTTATTTTTTGATTGTATGGTGGACATTTCAGATGTTATTCTATTGAAACTCTTGATTTTGCTTTCTTCTTTAAAAACCTTTTGAGTTTTTATTTTCCCAGACAGTTGATTTTCTGGTGAATCAGCTTTATTCTCTTTACTCTTGTTTTTAAGCTTCACTAGGACATATCGATAGTAGTACTAAGACTACAATATTCCTGAAGGCTGCCTTTCTGGGGTTCTAGAATACCTAGGATAATCAATGAGGTCTCTAACTCTTGCTGTTTGGAAGCCCAACATCACTCAGTACTGTGAAACCTCTAGAACTTCCAATTAATCCACATCTCCCTGTTAGTTGTTTTTGCTAGGTTTCAAAGAGTCTTACCCTGACCATTGGCACTTAGTATTCTACTGAATTTTGAAAAACACATTTCTGGAAATTCCTCCCTGTGCAATTTTCCTCTTCTTTGATACCTTGCCTCAAAAATTCTAGTTACCTCAGTAGCCCCAAACTCTGATCTCTTCCTTAACTTGTTGCTTGAGTTCCACCTTCCTGCATTATGTGCCAGAAAATATGTCCAATCAGAGAACCAGGATGACTGTGGGGCTCATTTTGGGTGTTTTCCTTTTCTAACGGGTTACTTGTGAATGAATTGAGTTGCATCTTTTGACTTGTTTTTTAATTGTTTGTTTTACAGTTTTGTTGTTGTTTATAAGGGGCAGATTAGTCAAGTACCAGTTACTTCTGAAAAAGAAGCTTCCATAACAATTTTGTGTATTAGAAGAAACTATCCCTATTTATTATTTTATTTTTCACTGTCTTATTCATTATCCAATTATTATTTCTGTGCTTCCACCTAATGATCTGTATTTTTTATAAATGCATGAAGGAATTTTTTCAAATTGCAAATTCTTTGGTGTATGATATATTCAGCATCCTCTAGGATAAATTTTACATTAGATAAATATTAAATGACACAATACTTATTGCACATATCAACATTAAATTTATTTTAAAATGAAATTACTCTTCTTAATTGTGTGCCATGTGTTTAATCTTATGCTATTTTTGGCTGATACATTACCCAAAGTTGTTAGTAACCACTTCTGAGGCCCATCCTATAATTTCAGGCAGGATGTCACACAGTCACTTTTCCTGACATTAAGACATTAAGCAATCCAAAACACCACAATCTCAGAAGTTATCTTTGCCGTTAGAAGATAGGCTCTAGAAGTATCATATAAAATTCAAACCCTGCCAGTATTTTCCTCCAAAATAAAATCTTCATACAACTAAATACTTTGTCTAGAGTTATTATTATTATTTTTTTTTGGTAGTGAAATTTAAGTTTCAGACAAATTCTGGTGCTGGAAAATTTATTGATTCCTTTGATATTTGTCACACATTTTTGTAATATTTGCTTTCCCTCTTTCACTTCTAGCCTGCAAACCCAATGAGGGCAGGAAAACTGTCTGTTTTCTACTGAACCAGAAACATCTAGCCTGAATGTAGTAGTTACTCATTATATATGTTGAATATAATAATTATAATGATAATATTAAGAGTAATAGCTAACCTTTATTGAGCACTAGCTATATGTCAGGAACTCTTTTAAATCTTTTACATGTATTATTTTTTTTTTAAATTACTGTTTAAAGTGTGTTTAAAGCCTCTTTCTTTGACTCTATAGTGTTGATTCTTGGCAGGAACATTTTTTTTTTCAACAATGTAATGTAGTGATTGGAGAAAAAGTTTGTAATTTGAAATGTCAAGGGATTTGGGGAAAATGGACTTGTTTGGAGATGTGGCTTCTGGCAAAAGAAACAGAATCAAGGAGGTGGATTGAACTCTACTTTTCAAGGCATGGGATGTGATAGGAAGGGTCAGATGTTAACTTAAGGAAGGAGCCAGTGAAATGGGAAAGGGTATGTGAGGTATGATACTATTCCTCTCTATAGCCTGTCAGGTTTTCAGAAAAGTTGTTGAATTCATAAAATTCATGAATGTGATTGTGTTTCTTGTGGAAATGAATGAAGGAGTTTTGGTCTGTATGCTGGCTTGTGAGGGGGCAGAAGTAGGATAGCAGATACTTACACAGGAGCTGAGAACAACCTGAGGAAGTAAGGTCAAGAATCCACAAAAATTATGAGAGAGCACTTGATTCACATGTTCTATGAAGCTGGGCGTTTTGAGCCAAGCTGACCTGAGATCCAAAGAGCAGGAAGGCTACTAGTTATACCTAGGTCAGATTTTAGGTTCCTTGTCCAGGCTACTTGAACAGTACAATATCTGGATATATAGCAGATTAAATTTTCATTTTAAGGTTAAATCAAGGTAACATTCTCACCACGACCATTAAACTTTTTATGCATATGGTGGAATAGAGCTTGACTCTGCATTAGTAGGCATTTGTCTTTAGGGTTTCCCCTCAACTTTAGACCCAAGTGTTTAATTGCTATTAGATAGGTGTTATAGCCTTGGGGGAATCACTATTTGAAATTGGATGTTTCTGAGAGGAAGATTCATATTTCTTTGCCATTATATAATTTTCTTAAGGTGATGAAATTAAAGAAATTCCTTGGTTCAGAAATTACTGAGGAAGAAGGTTGTCTAGAACTTCCTTAAGAGCATGCTATTCCTGAAAGAATTGAGTCTTTCTAGGGAGAAGGAAAAAGGTCCAAGGTAGATGTTAGACACCAATAGCACTATTGGCTGAAACTTCCAACTTCCAGAGAGGCAACTCCAAATGCCCATGGAGACATTTGTGTGAAATGTGACTTAGAGAGAGTTAGACTTGGCATTAAAAGAAACTAGTGATTCTCAAGGTTTGGTTCCCAGAGCAGAAGCAGCGGAATCACCTGGGAACTTGCTAGAAATGTAAACTCCCTGGACCTACCCTGACCAGTCAGAAACTGGGGTGGGGTGGGGTGGGGTGGGGGGCAGTGAGTAGGGGAGGAGGATCCCAGTAAATTGTATTTTAACAAGCTGATTCTCAAACACATTCTAGTTTGAGAACCACTGGAATATAAGGCCTTATAATCTAACAGAGCTGACAGACTTCAGAAGCAAGAAACAAAGACATTTAAAAGAAAGTTTCCAGGGTCTGGAGTAAAGAATTACACATGGTTTTGAAGGCCCGTTTGCTTCTGTTTCTGACAGAATGCCCAAAAGTGTTCAGCATTGAGCCATGAGGTACTTCCTGGGACTTGTGTATTAAGCTCCTTTCCACACAAGATAGAGAAGAAAGGGCGTATTCATACATGTCACTATTTGCGAGCCTTCTGCCGTGGGTCATTAGGTAAGGTGCTATGGAGTGTGGTTTGGAAAGTCTGACCAGGTGGGAGCCCATTGCAGGGGAAGCCATTGATAGTTAAGCATCATTAGTGAAACACAGACTAAGAGAGATAAGGTCTCTTAAGTGCCACCCTGCCCTCCACAATTTTAGCAATTGGTGAAATTAATATGGGAGGAGGAAAAGATGGAGGCGAAATTGGTTAATCGGAGGGAACAAGACTGAACGAGGGTGACAAACTGAGGGACCGACTCTTATGGACCTTAAGAGTTGGAATTCATGCAGAAAAGATTTAGATTCCACTCCCACCCACCCCTCCTGAAGCTAACTGTATAAGAAAGAGGAGGGAAAGGGAAAAAGCAGATTCCACTTGCCTTTGGTGAGAATGTGGCCCAAAAGAAGCCAGGCCTTCAAACAGAGCTTATTCCTACTTCTGTGCTTCTTTTGCCAAGGACTGGTCTCAAATAGGAGTTACCACAGTACAGGCACTCCCCTCCTGCCACTCTGAAGGCCTCTGTATGTGTGGGGCAGATTAAGGAAAAAATGAAAATGGGCTCAGAATCCATGTGATGAAAAACTCAATTGTTAGGTTCATTTGTACTTAGGGCAGCCACCTTCTTGCAGGTCGCACCTCTGAGGAGTCTCTAAGAAATTCATATCTGGAAATAAGGGAGTGGAAGGATATGAATCCTCCCTTCTGAGCCCAAGAGAGGAAAAATTCAGGAAATACATTATCCTCTTTCCCAGAAAGGATTTGGACACGTGGTGTGGTTGGGCCCAGTGAAGAAATCTCAGAGCCATGAGCACATGGCTCTTCTCACCCGCTCCTCAGGAGGAGAATCAAGTTTCCTGAGAGAGCAGAAACATTATTCCCTGGAATTCCAGACTGAAATTGCAGGGCCGCTCCCTGTTTAAATAACTTTTGTTGCAAGCCTTCAAAATTCCTGATGATTGTTACAGTCTATTCAATTTGGGATATGCATAAATTAAGTAAATTAAATTACTACCAACTCCATTAATGATTTGTGCAATAATATATCATATAGCCTCCTCTTAATAGCTTAATTTTTACCCACTTGGCACCAAGAATAACTCAATTATTTTGGTTCCCAATTTTGAACTCATATGTTTCTTAACTTCTCTTGATTACAGGACTAAAATCAATGACATAAAATAGAAAACATGGAAAACATTTGTATTGTTTAGTCATATACACAATTTATTACATTCCTATTTTCCATTTCCTTGTTTTTTTTTCTTCTGGTGGTTTCTATAAACTAAGAAATTTTGCATTTTCTATTTACTCCTTTTCCTTATTTCTTTTCTTGTCCAAAATGGACGCATTTGGCCTGTTATATTCAGTTCAAGAGTAATTATTTTTCAGTTCAAGGTGACAATTTAATCTATTTTATTATGAACTGAATCAAATTTCCCAGGCAGTGTATTTATGTGGGGACTTAATGTGTTTCATTGACTGCCAGTGTAAGATTTGATAGTTAATTTATTCCTTTTGAGGAGTAGCATGTCCACAGCCTTTGGGGTTTTAGGAAAGGGTAATGCGGAATGGCTTTTAAAGATACGATAGATTTGCAGAGCTGGAGTTTCATTGTAAGATCAATTAGATTGAAAAGTGTTATATAAGCAAGGTCGTTTGCATAGCTCTCAGCGACAAGCATAGGCATTATTCTGAAATCCTCTCTTCTGGTTTGTTCCACAGACTTATGTGGAATTTATGGCTTATATTTCTATTCCCTCCAGGGAATGAATGAGAGTATGAGACTGAATTTAGTGTAGGGATCCCTGAATGAGAGTTAAGGAGTTTCCTGAGAAGGATGGTCAAAGCTGGAATACTTTTAAAATAGATGTAATAATACTTTGCCATGTTAAAGACTCTTCTGAACAAGGAGAAATATTAAACAAAATAGACAAACAAATGAAGTCCCAAGAGGCTGAGTATACCATCTCAACAGGGTGCTTCAAAGGATCTCATGAAACATCTATGTCTGCTTAGTCTTCCTGCATTGAATTTTTGCCTCTATTTCTCTGTATCTACCATTGGTGAAGGAGAATGTATGGGATGGGGTGAACATAACTGATTGTAATTCCAAAGCCCTTCAGACTTCCACGAGTGCATATCCATTATTTAAATGCATTCTAGTAATTTAATAGTAATAGAGTACTGAGCCACTCATATGAACCAATACCATCATTTTTTTCATTCCAAAGGACCCATGTCTCCCTTTGCTGGCACTGTCCTTCCTGATCAGGATCTTCCCATTTAATGGCATAATTGTAGACCAGGGATCTCCAGCAGTTCTTGGGCATATAGAGAAAATAACTCACTAATTAGTGTACTATTTTACTAATTAGGGCTAATTGAGGTGGCCATTTCCAGCTTGCCTAGTGTTGCAAATGAAAATTCAGTCTGCGGACTCCCATTTAAACATGTATCCTCCTGTGACCTTAAGTTAAAAGTTGAGTTAATTTAGCTGAATATAAAACATAAATTAATTCCAAAACACATACCCTCACAAAAGCTTCATGAAGTAGAGGAGGGAGACTATGGGGCACATTTTATTTCTCACTTGGGTGGCCTTGTTTGGTTTCTTTTCATCCTGCTGTTTCTGTAGGCTGTTGTGGGAGGGAGAAGCACTTAGCACCTGTAGGAGGAGCCCTGGGTTTGAGTCCAACTCTGCAAACTCATTATTTGTATGACCTTTAGAATATCACTTAAACTTTCCAAGTCTTAGTTTCCTGACTGTAACATGGAAGCTAAAACCATTTTAGCACTAGATGGTCGGGAAGATTAAATGAGATGCTATATGTGAACAAGTTTTTGTAAGCTCTAATGTGTGGTAATCGTGTGAAGATATTAATAATTATTACATAATGGCATTAATTTATATGTTACCAGATATTCTGATAAAATTTGGGAGAGCAACCAACCAGATTTATTTCTTTCAAAGGTGTCCTGTGTGCCTTTAGTGGTAAATAATTAATGATGATAATAAATAAATCTAGGAATTAAGTATTTATGTATAATACTTTACAACTTCATTTGGTGGAGCATCTTTCATGCCAACTATATCCCCAAACAGATTACGTTCAATAAAGACTTGCAGTGATAAGCAATAAATACTTGGAGTGAGAGACAGACATTGAGATAAACAGGCAGGGGGAAAGTGCTTTTCAGCTAAATTCTGAAAAGAAATGAAGAATTTAAGGGTGAAGAGACCCAGGAGAGATGTCACATAGGCAGAAACTATTGGAGATAAAGTTCTCACACTCAATTTTCCCAGTGAAAAGCCTGAGGCACAAAGTACCGCACCCTGGAAACCCTGCCTGGGTCACATCACTGGCCACAGGTTTTCACTGTTGGAAGAAAAAGAAGCATATTAAGTCAGAGAGAGGTGAATTCCCACTTCATGGGAATTCTGAAGCAGGGGAAGCCTTTTGTAAATGGCTTGGGGTTGACTCATATGGACCAGGGGAGAACTATGTACTGGTATTTTATCCCCAGGAATCTACCCAAGAAGTGCATCTGCAAATTCGTCACTAAAAATCAGCTGGAAATTTGATTTGTAATCTAGAGTGGAAAATTTGAAGTTAGTTCAGAATGAACTGGTTCTTAAACCTTGCATACAAAGTTTGCCTTTTCTTTTAGCTAGTTTCGACACAGCAAAGTGATTGTTTTATACGTTAATTTGACTTTTTAGCAGCCATGTGTACAACACAAGTTTTTTGAGTAACACTGTGTATGTGTGCTGTGTGTGTATGTGTGTGTGTGCTTGGAGGTGGTAGCAAATAGAGGGGAAGGGAATGAGAAGAAGAGAAGAAAATGTTACTTTTAAAATTAAAAGCTCTAATTTTATTGACCAATTTTATTCTGCTCTGATTTTTGACCCTCCCACATTCAGATGATTTTAATTTCTACTGATTGGCCCCACAAGCCTTTGCAAAGAAAAGACAAAAGGGAACGTTTAAAAACTTTTATTATGTACAATTTTTATTAAACTAAGGTTGAACAAACCTATAAAATGATAAAGAAAAAAACTTATCAATGTATCTGGGGAACTAAGTTTATTTACCTGGAAGAAATGATTGGAATTTTTCAGCATTCTAAGATAATTCAATTCTTGAAGTGCTTTTATTTTTCTCTGATTTAATGGGAGATATGCTTATTTCCATCTTGGAGCCTTATATCAAACTATTTATTGCAATCTTAATTTTAAATAGCATTGATATACAAAATCTTACTAAAGCACAAAGATAGCAATTTGAGGCTATCATGTACTTTAAGATGCTATAATTAAGTCCCAGTGTTAGCACTTTTACTGGCACTAGAACTTTAGAGTTCATGGTTATTTTATGGTACAAAGAGGCAAGAGAAAATTGTGACCAAACAAAATTAGAAATATGAATCAGATAAATTTAATAACAATATAAACAACAATTGGAAATAAGCTTATTTCAGTCCAATAAAGATAACCTATCAGAAATAAAGAACTATGTTATAATAACCAATCTATGATCAACCCCCATTTTGTAAAACCCTTCTTTATAATAAGGAACCTAACTGTCAACCAATTGCTGTGACTTCACCTTTGGAAATCCCCTAATTGCCTTTAAAAGCCAATGCAACTTATTAACCATTTGAGACTCTTCAGTTTCTCTTTCAATAAACCTGCATTATTATTGGTGACTTGATCTCTTTTAACACAATCAATTTATTTACTAGTTAATTTCTTTTTACAAATCACCTAGTACTGTAGTATGGCTACCTGCACAGCCTTTACATTATGTTTAGTGGTTTTCATGTATTCTTATTAGCGTAAGTGTGTATATAAAACAGTAGTTGGTGTAAATGAAGATAATCAATACATTTAAAAGATATTACTTTTTATTATGTGAAATCGTTCTTGTTTGGCCAAAGGATACAAGAATTATGATTCAGGAAAGGAGCAAAATATGGTGTTAAAAGCACCTGTCTTGAGAAGGTCTCTAACAGATTTAAGTTTGAGTTCCTGCTCCCTCATTTCTTAGCTGTATGATATAAAAGTTATTTGAACTTTTTAGACCTCCGTTTCCTCCACTATAAAATGGGAATAATAATACCTACTTGATAAGGTTGTGTGAGGGTAAAAGAACAATAGTAATCCTTTGAATTGTGCGTTGTGACGTACAAGGATCTTAATAACCATTGTTTGTGTTTTCATTAAATAGGTCTGAATGTGCTATGCATTGGGACTAGGAAAGAACAAGGAGAAGTCTCTCTCTTCTTTTGCCTTTTTTTTTTTGTAGAAATTTTTAATTATGTAAAATTTTGTATTAGAGGCATAATGACACCACAGAAAATTCTTAAATAATTAAAAAATCTCTTGTATTTTGATTTTTAAATGCATTTTAAACACACTTTTCTTTGTTAGATTCTCTGGGCTAGTACTAAAATTAGTTTGTATTTCTATATCTCTTACTGACCAAGACTGAGGGAAGGTCAATAGTTCCAATATTGGGAAAGGTAAGCAGGTTCAAAGGCTAAGGGAAGGCTACTTTATGTAGAAATTTGATGAAGATAATCTACAGGCTGTATAAGTAAAAGCTTAAGGAATTTTCTACTTAGAAAGTGTTTTGTTTTGGTTCCCTTTTGGTTTTGTTTAAAGGTAAATTAATGCCCTCCAACGAAAGGTGACCTAACAAATCTATTTGAAACCCTATTGCATCATTTTATATTTAGAGTTATAGATATAGTTCAATATCAACAGGGTAACTTTGGCTAGCTGGACACATATTGGCAGCTTCAAGGAGGGCCATTACAGTACTTTTCATGATGCTAGAACTGCCTCAAAATGAGCAATATGTCTTGGAAAAGCCTATTAAAAGTGAAAAAAAAAAAAAAAAAAAAAAGAGAAAGAGACTATATATAAATAGATAAATGGATGAAGAGGTTAGTCTGGAGTAGCTATAAGCACAGCCTGAATTCACAGCTACTCCTGAAAGGGCCAATCAAAAAAAGGATAAAGAATAAAACGAACTGGGCAAACAAACAGCCATGAGAATGTGGGCTCCCGGAGGGCAGGGCCTCTGCCCAGTTGCTCACTGGTTTGCCCCAGTGCCTAGAACATGGTAGGCACATGGCAAGTACTGACTATTCCATAATCAACAAGTGAGTAAAAATATCTGAATAACTAACACATACTAAGAAGAGAGTGGCTTGACTTTTTCTTTTCTTTTGGTAGGCTCTTTTGATAATTTGAATCCCATGACAGAGGTAGACTTTTTCAAAATTTCCTCCCATCTTTAGTCTTCTTCTAGAGAGATATTTTCTTTGGTGGTGCTCTTTAGGGGCTAATGGGGCAGGAACCATGTCTCAAGGGACAGAGCCATCTGGAATTGTTACATTAAAAATGTTTCCCAGGCAAAGCAAGATGTGGCCTAGAGTCTGCTCCTGGCTACAACATAAATCATTTCACACTAGCTGACTGTGAAAATTCATTTGAATGATGAAGGAAATGCATTAATCTGGACTTCATCATATTACTTTTGCAACTTTGGAGTTCTGAATTGAAAATAAAAGAATGGAAGTTTTATCTGCAACTTCAGCTCCAAAAGTTCCAGTAAGTACAAGGAAGCATGTGTTGCTCCACAGAATGGATGGAAGAGGGAGAATGTTGGCTAAGGCAAGGGATCAGAACTGGGAGGCATTTGGGAAGAGGAAAGGGATCCAGATCCCAGAAAATCCAGTTCTAATAGCTTGGGGGAGGTTAGACTAGGGTTGGGAAAGTAGTAAATCATAGCAGGGGTTATAAGGTTGATGGCAAGAAATGAGTAGAATCATCCAGGTGTCTGGAGGCCAGGAAGTCAGGCTGACTTCAGGGAGTCTGTAGTCTTGTAAACAAGGGGAAGCTAAAGATAAAATAGTCATGAAATCAATCAAGGTGAGAAACAACTTGCAGGAAAGGCAATTAAGATAGATGAGGGTCATTAGGTCAAGATAATGACAGACAGCATCTTTTGGAAAATAGGAGGCATCTATCGTGATTGCGGGATATTAGGCTTAAAAACTATTTTCATCTTGCCAGGTAGAGTACCCTGTGTCTTGGCACTGCAGGTACACACAGGTGGGGACGGAGCTTCTTTGCGTTCACCTAGGGTGTGTTTGGGAGAGTGAGGAGTCCAGAAATGTTCTGGAAACGGATTTTTCTATGACCAGCCATCATGTTCCTCAGAATAGTTCTACTCAGAGAGAGAAGTGGGGAAGCGTTGGCCGCTTAAAGGGAGGAGGAAAAGGAAGAGACAAGGGAGAGGACTTTTCAGAATGGTTTATTACAAACTCTGGGTTTGTCACATATTAGAGAAGGATTGTATTTCTTGCAAATAAATGCAGATGCGTGTCACCTACTTTAAAAGAAGAGAAACTGAATCGATTCTCTCTAATCTAGACCCCACATACACAGAGGACAGGTGTTTTGAGTGAGGTCCTCATGAGGAACTACCTAAAGTCATTTTCCTGTTCAGTGATCCCAGAACGCTAAATGAGTGCGGTGTCTCTCTAGCTTTGGGAATAGCACTGCAGATGTTCCTCGGTGGTTAAGCGGCAGCCCCAAATGAGCTGGAGGTAAAATGGCTACTTTGGCAATACCTATAATGTCTGATCCATAACCTCCATCTTTTCTGTGTTTTAAAATTTCCTATGGTAACTCAGCACCTTTGAGTATGCTTAAACTGAGTGTTGCTACTGGCTATAATTAATTTCTTTCAAACTTTTAATTATAAATTCTTCTTTCCAAGGCTTAATATCTCAGAGACTTTTAATCCCACTGGGATAGACTTAGTATAGAAATTGTCAGCATTAATGCAAATTTTTCTGCTCACCCCCTAAATATTTCCAGTCAATGAAATCTCTCTTTTCACCCCCCTTACCATCACATAGGTAATAAGGAAACAGGTTTAGGTACTTCTGAAAGGCCAAAAGTAAAAAGTAATATAAGCACAAAATCAGAGAGAAATGTGTAAGAATTCAAAACCTATGTGGTTTTGGGGTGGGTAGGCAAATATTAAATACTTCTAGCATTGGAGAATTTTTACCTCATGTTTTTAACAGAACTCAAGATGTAGCCATGAAGTAAACGCAAAGCATGTTGTCTTCCCTCTCAGGTTTGGACCTTTGTTTTTAAAGGGAAATATTTGTTCTGTGAAAATTTAAGATGGTCAATTGATTCCAATATATTCATCCTGCTTTGACTATAATTAATGCATTACTTTCTTTTCTTTTTTTTTCTCTGTCTTGAAGCCAACTGAATGAAAATAAATTGTAATATTATTGCTTTGAAAACAGTTGTTAACACCTGACTTCCTGGATGTTTATTTTGCATTCTTTGTTCCTTTAATAGTAATCAAAAGATCCAGTTCCTTATGTGGAAGACCCTGTTATATCTCCAAATACTTTCATGCTTATTAAAATCCCTCTTTTGAGCTTTAACTC
This sequence comes from Tolypeutes matacus, assembly GCA_026826555.1. NCBI lineage: Eukaryota > Metazoa > Chordata > Mammalia > Cingulata > Chlamyphoridae > Tolypeutes > Tolypeutes matacus. Next base: position 27,064,805 of record JAKSZT010054334.1, read on the forward strand.
TTTAGGTTAAGGTCTTTGACCTTGGCTATACGGTCAGACAGAGTGAATTTTTTTGCACTCAAATTTTATAGATGGTGGAAGATGGATCTTTCAAAGTCCCTGGAGGTGGCTGTTTGCTCCCAGGTCAGAGTAGTCCTAGTTGTTGTCCATGTCCCTGCCACAGCCGCTGCTGCATGGCCATTCTCTGTTTTGTCTCTTTAGGGAGGTTTCCTTGCTGTCAAAAGCTAGGAATTCCAACCCCTTTGATACTTCTAAGCGTGGCTGTCACGCTCTCCTATGCTGCTGAAATTATTTCTCTTATAGTCTTCAGTTTTCCTCTTCTTCCTGTCCTTCTGTTTTCTTCTGCCTCTTAGAACTTATCTGATACTTCTTGTTTTTCACAAGGAAAGATCAATCTTTTAGTGACATGTCAGCCCTCTTCCTCTCTCACCGAGCTCTGACCATTTGGAGCAATTCCATTTAATTCCCCCAAACGTTTATGGAACACCTTCTGGGAACCAGACCGTGGCTGCATAGACAACCAGGCACTGCCTCTGTCCCTGAGGAGCTCCTGTGGCAATGGGGCGGATAGGTCTGCAGACCCTCCCAGGGCAGTGTGGACAGGGAGGAAGAGGAGCTCTGTGCCCTTTGCCAGGTGCACACATGAGGGAGAAACTTGCCACATGTAAGAAAATGGGGTCAGGTCTTACTGAGGAGGTGACATTTTAAGTGAGACTTTAGGAGTGACTAGACAATGGCTAGGGGAAAAAATATTTTTAATCTCATCTCCTCTTTCTCACTTATTTGTTTATTTGGTAAAAATGCTCTTTGAAATACATAGTCCCCAGATTCCTTTTCATCACAAAGACACATTCAATAAAATCAGTATGTTCTCTCAGATGCATTTGTTATTTCTGATTGCACTGGTGTGGCTGCATTGCTGACAAGGACATTAGGTTTATTTTTGAGGTCTTCTGGGTCTGGAATGTTCTAAAGAATCCTGAGGTCTGAACTCCATTAGGTATTATCAGTCATTTATGTCTAGGCGTTATCAAAGTAAATGAAATCAACTTTTGAGAGGGACAAGGAAGAGGGCAAGAAGGTAGGAGAAGCTTGGGAAAGAGAAGGCTGGGGATTCCCTTGTGGAAAAGGAATGGGATGTTGAAGAATATGGACCTTGGACAAGCTAAAGACCTAATTCTCCCTACATGTAGCCCTAATTATCAGAAAAAGCCATCTGTGGTCATATTTTAATTGATAAATGAAAGTCTAAGGGATCTTCAAGGTGATTTCTAATAAGTAGTAACCCTTTTCCCCACCTGGGCTCTAAGCAAGCTGAAAAATAAAACAAAGAGAAAAGATGACATAAAAATGCCCTCTTTACCACTGGTAGCAGTCAAGTCACACAAGGGAGCGTTAGATCTGTTATCACATGATCTTGCTGATTCTGAACCCCAGAGTTAGGCAGGCTTGATCCACCCACCTCTTCACAGCACTAGACCAGGGCAAGAAATTCTGCAAGGGTAAGTCCCCAAAATTTTCTCCAAATTTACAAAGCACATATGCTACCCTAGAGTGATGCTTATAACACCTGCTTCATAGGAAGGAAACAAGTAATAGGGGAGTGTTTCCCTTCAGCAAGGTACCCCCACTTAATTTCCATTTTTAAATGGGACTCTGAAATATCATTACGGATGGATGGTGTGGTCTTTCAGTTCTTTTCATCTTCAATTTTTGTTCCATCCTTTATTTTTGGCATTGTAATTTTTCTCAGTAGAGACCTTAAGTAAGCTTGGCTTAAATCTTTGATTTTAGAAGTCTCATCCTAGCTCTCCCAGTTGATTTTTGGCTGATAGGTAGATCCCATTTCTTGAAGGAGAATACAGAAGAATGTAGGAGTGAGATGCATTAGAGTCCTTGGTGTTCGTGCCAGCTTCTACTCTGACACCTTTTAGCTCTCTTTGGTATTTAAGTGATTTAATTTATGGACAAAATATGACATTGCTAATTTGAAGAAAAGACAGCCATAATAGTGCTCAAACATTTGCCAAATTCTGGAATAGAACAAAAGATTCTCATTGTTACTCTGCAATCTACCAATATCCATGGGGATTATTTCCACCATTTAGGGTGGTTGGACTACACGAAAGAGATGAAAGAAAGGCTTTAGGACCCTGAGGCTGGCTAATTTGCCCATATCTATGAAAAACGTGTAGGTAGTTTCTATTCCCCATGAGGCCCCATGTTAGTAATCTTGTGAACACAGACCAATATGAGGAGAGAGGAGATGGTTTCTAATCGATTGTGTTTTGTGGGGGTTCTGAATTTTGTGGATTTGCTTAGAACTTCCTTTTGAAGCTTTTCCAGCTATAACATGTCTATCTAGACTCCTTTTCATCTCATCTTAGATCATCCTGAAATTAAGCAAATGGATGTTTGTTTCTTTTTCCCCATAATCAAAGCCGGTGGTTCTATGATTATAGGAGCCATTTAAAAGTGTCTTTAGAAGGTGATAAAGAGCTATGATGAGAGAAAAGTTGGAAGAAGGAAGAAGCACTAAGGAGTGATTTTGAGAGTGTCTTGCTTGCTAAGGACAAATTTGTCCTGGCAAGAACACATTTTAGAGACTCAAATCCACTTTGGGAATACATGGGATATATGTTATGAATCTATAGAGCCCTTCCACAGAATGACCTATAAAATCCTCTTTTTTATGTGCTTGATCAAAACACTCTTTGATTTTTGGATCTAAGATAGGGAGTGTCTAAGTGCTAAGTGTGTTTGAAGTTGGTTTCCAGGTCTTTAATGTGATAGAACTGAGATCATCCAAATTTATTCTTCCAGCCTCTATGACATCTAGTGTCTTTGGGTAGCTCTGCTTACACTCATGTCCACCGCAAAGAAAGGAGGGAAAATTAGCAACAGAATTTTGAGTGTCTTGTCTGTGCCATGTCTGAGTCTTGCACTTCCACATATATTATCTCATTAATCCTGACATCAGCCCTTTGGGGAATATTTTATTATTTCCATTTTGCCAGTGAAGAAGCGAAAGTTCAATGAGATGAAATGCATTACTCATTGCCATGCCGCCAGTGATGGAGAAGCTGGCAGTCAAGACACACGCTGTCTCTGTTGTTCCACCACCATGTGCCAGTGGCCAGGATTTTGCCTGCTGCTCAGTCATGCTTCTGGTCAAGTTGTTAGTTCTGATTCCTGTTTCTCAGTGCATCGTGTTCTGCTGGCTCTTCTCATGATCAAAATCATGCAGTATTAGCGTCCATCAATGCCTTTTAACAAAGGCATATGCCTTAACTCTTAAGATAATGAATGGCAGAAACGTCAATATTGCTATCCCTCTATATATTGCCTATAGAATCCCTGCAGGTGGGATTCTGTGAAAATAGTAAAATTGCAAAACTGTATTGTGTGGATAAATGAGTGAATCAATTAGCAGCAATGACAAAAAGGCAGTGTAAGTGGATTTACACTTGTGACATCTTTTTACTCTTCATGAATAAAATGTTAACTATACAAAGGTGGATTTTGAGCCAAATAGCATGTGGTCATATCTAAGAAATTGAATATGAATGATGGTGTGTTCGAGGCTCCTTAAACTTCAAACACCTTATAAAGTCTTATAAAGTCAGCTTATAAAGTCATATTTTCCACTTGTGAAAAATTCTTTTGTGTCTGATACTTGAATGGAGATCCTAGTGTAAGACCTGACTCCCTGCTTTATTGTTTGTGAACAAAGATAAAGTTGGGTGATAGCAAAATAAAATATTGATGAAATACATAAAAAATGTGTTAGAGCAACATATTTTGAAATGTATGTAAAGCTCTTTGAAGCGAAATAATGTTTTTTAAGCAAATTCATGAAGATGTTTGGTCATCACTCTGTTGTGATAAAATTGTGGTGTCAAAAGAGATTCCTAACCTCACCCAAGAGTATCGATTAACTATAGGATTTATTAATTTTCCAATTTAAGAAAAATTTAATAACACCATAGGAAATATATGCTACAAGGACTGAATTTTTTTGTAAATCTCTTTAATATTGGCATGAACTAATAAAGATGCATGTGGCCACAACAAGATTTGCACAATGCTAAATATTTTTAGATTGATTTCAACAAGAGAAATTGGAGAACATGCCTTCAGAAGTCTCAGGAGAATTGTTTTAGTAGTTTTTTTTAAAAAATAAAGATCCATATGCACACACAAAACAACCTCAAATGTAATATCATTTTAACACTTAATCTGGTTATCTTTTAATCTTCATGAAATGTTAGACCTCGATTTCAAACTTAATACCTGAGGTGAAATGTGTGTGTGTGATTTAATACAATGCAGACCTTAGAGTCTTTCCTCAGGACAACCAACTCTATTTTCAACGAAGACAATTAGTAGTAAAATATGATAGAAAAAAATGGATATGTGCCCAAATCTTTGAAAGTATTAATACATGAAGTTACTAATCTGTCCATTTTGCCAGGACCTATTTTAGAAGAAACTATATTTTGATGACAGGTCATACACATTATCTCATGCTTGCAGAACATGGAGAGAGAAATGGTACAGGATGGATAGCTAGATGGAGCTGGTTTTCCACATGTCACAAGCTTTTTCTTGTTTAGAAAAGCAAACTCTGATGGTTTAGTGCAGATTCTTTTCTGAAGAGAAAAATAACACTAGAGTGTTCTCTCCGGTGGACCAGTAATGACAGTAAATGACGAGCCCCATTAAAAAATCAAAACAGAATAAATTGTCACTTAATTGAACACCACAATGCAAAGATTGCCGAGGGGCTTGCTTTCCCATAAGATGTATTTTGTTACAAGTACCCAAGATCACAACTGAACCCTAAATTTGCATCAGCCCTAAATCTTCATTGTGTAATTGCTTTACTACTAGCTAACAAGATTACGTTGGTGAGATATTTTAGCTGGAATATCTAGGGATATATACAGCACACTCAATTTCCTTTATTAAATGAATTTATTTCTGGTGGCTTTCTATTTCATTATAGAAGCTATCAATTTCTTTTTATGCATATTAATGGAGAAATACCTTTCTCTGAAGTAAGTTAGACTCCAAACTATTGCTTTTAGATTTGGAGAGCAAAGGCCTATCACTGTTTTGCTGCAGACCAAATAGTAAGTCTTCCTACTCCCCCTTCCTCTGGAAACACTTCAGTTACGTTAGGTCCTAGGGTCTAAGAATTTCTGTAGGTCTGATCACTTAGCATAAATGACAGCATTTCCATGATTCTCTGCTGAGACCACACTGCACTGGACATCTTTTGTGCTTATGAGAAGACAGTCTCAAAGCCACCTTTGAACTTTCAAGGGGACCCCCCCCCAATGCACCTGTCCTTTCATAGAGGGAGAAAAAGTATTATCCTGGCCACTTATTTATGTAATAGTAGCATGTTTTTCAAGAATAGGGTTAGGATAGCAATACAGAACCAGGGCCACAAGAGTTCACTGACCTCTTTTTAAAAAAATAATAAACTTTATTATTAGAACAGTTTTAGGTTTACATACACATTGCAAAGAAAATACAGAGTTCCCATATACTGCCTCCACCCCCACACATGTAGATCCCTTGTTATTAACACCTTGCATTAGTGTTCATCAGGGCTACTATGAAAACTACCACACACTGGTTGGCTTAAACAAGAAGAATTCATCGTCTCACAGTTTTGAGGACTGAAAGTCCAACATCAAGGTATCTCCAGCCCCCGCTTTCTCCTGGAGTCCGTAGCATTCTGGTGGTGGCTTGCTGGCAATCCTTGGCGTCCTTTGGTTCGTATCTCTGCCCTTGTCACGCGGTAATCTGTCTCATTCTCTGACTCCTCCTAACTAGCGGCATCCGAATTTCCTCTGTTTATAAAAACTTCAGTACTATTAGCTTAAGACTTACCCTGATTCAATCTGGCCTCATCCTGAGAGAGATCCTATCCACAAGTGAGTCTGCACTCACGGAACTGAGGTTTAAGACTTGAGCGTGTTCCGTCTACCATGGTGTGGTACATTTGTTAGAGTTGATGAACCAATATCATTGGACTCTAAGTATCCAGTTTATCATGGTGACTTTTTCCAGCCTTCTTGTATTGAGTTTTGAATACTGTATCTTGGTTGTTGCCAAAGCATGGTCTGCAAACTGCTGGGAGACAGGGTGGGCACCAAACTCCTCTCGGGAGTTCACAGGATCAAAATATCTTAATAAAAATACTAAGATGCTATTTGCCTTTTTCACCATGCTGACATTTGAACAAATGGTACAAAAGCAATGATGGATAAAACTGCTGGTGCCTCAGCCCAGATAAAGGCAGTGGTACCAAACTGTGCTAGTAGTCACTGCACTCCTTACCACCATGCACTCGCAGAATGTCTTTGATGAAGCAGTAACAATTTTTAATTTTATTAAAGCTCAACCCTAAGTATACCTCTTTAATATTCTATCGAGGAAGTGAGAAGTACTCACAAAAGCACTGCTGTTGCACACAATGGGTGTCTCAAGATAAAAACACTGGTGTGATTTTTTTGCATCGCCAAGCTGAAATTGTCTTTTCATGAAGGACCATTTTTACTTGAAGATGACTGATAGATACACTGTGATTATTCAAAGTTGGGTGTTTGGCAGGTATTTTCTTAAAAATGAACAGAATGAATCTGTCCCTCTAAGGGAAACAACTGACAATTTTTGTTTCCAATGATAAAATTCAGGCTTTCAAGGAAAACTTAGAATTTTGGAAAAATTGTATATGCCACTGTGAACTGGACAGCATCTTAACATTTAACACTGAGAGTTTTCTGATAAGTTTGGTGGTGACATTAACAAGTGTAATTTTCCAACTTTGTATAATGGAATGTATGAGTTACAATGCATGAGCTACAAAATCATGCAAGGATAAAATATCTATTTGAAATGCAAGAGAGATCAATGCATTTCAATATAACAGAGTAGTAAATAGTTGTAAAGTTCATTGATAGGGTTTTAGTTTTTCCCTTGCAATTAGCATTTAAGAAACTACCACTTCTGGAGGTTTGGTATAGTATCAAAGAAAAATAGTTTCAATTATCTGAAAAGGCTATTAAAATGCTCCCTTTTCCAACTACATAGCTGGTGAGGCCATATTTTCTCCATATACTTCAACTAAAACAGCCTATTTCCATAGGGAAAAGGGTCAAGAAGCTCTCCAAGGGTGAGAAAACCAGACCAATATGTTCATTTACTCCATCCTCATATTTAATATATTTTGACAACTAAAGTCATTTCAATTTAGCAGTGATCTGGATCAAATGTTAACATTATCAAAAGTGAATGGATAGTCTCTGATCTGTCCTTCTCTCAGGCATCTTATCTGGTCTAGAAAACAGAATTTGGGAGTGAACCTCATTTGAATTGGGGTATGGTTCAGCCTTGACATTCAAAAGAATAAGGACTCTTAGGTGACCTTTCTGTAGTCCCATCTACATGGTGATGGGGTTACAACAGAGCATTTATTTCCAATGTAATAAGATTAGTTCTGTTGCTCTAAAACTGTTTGGCAGGTATTGGATATGTAAAGGCCCATGAGTTGAGAATAAAGTCTTATGTTGCGTGTTTGAAAATTATGCTTCTATAAATTGGTAGGCTAAATATCCATTCATTCCACAAACATTCATTCAGCACTTCCTATGTGCCAGAAAGTACTCTGAAGTATACACTGATGAAGAAGACATAGTCCCTGACTCTAGGAAGCCTCCTCAAGTGTGAAGGCAGAATAAAATTGCCTGTACCTTATTCAGTCCATTTTTCTTGTGTAGGTGTAAACCCCACATGGTGGAACAGAGTTTAAAAATTTGGAAGTATTGAAAAGAGATTTTCTGCTGAATGTAAGCCACAGATTTTGTATATTGAAGGCACTGTTCTAGTTGCTGGAGAGTCAATGATGAACCTGCCTTTTTGTCCCTTGCCCTATGTTCTATGGGAAGAAGTGAAAAATTAAGAAAAAGAAAAATCGATATTTCTCTTAAAAATCAAATCAGGAAAACAAAAATAAATAGGAAAATAGAATATTTGAATAACAATTAACTTGATCTAATATACACTGATGAGAGAATACACATTCTTTTCAAGATACATAGAGAATTGACAAAAATTGACCATCTATTAAGCAACAAAGAAACAAAAAATTCCCCAAAGTTGAAGTCATATGTAACATAATTTGTCCACATGCAATGCTACTATTAGAGATAATGTCAGAAATAAAAAGCAAAAGAATGGCTTTTTAAAGAATCTCAATAAAAGAATCCAAACTATAGCTATAAACTATTTAGAAATAAACACCAGCAAGTGGATTATATATCAAGCCTAGGGGATGCAGCCAAAACTGTACTTAGGAAAGTTTATAGACAAATGAATCGATTAGTAGATAAAAGTTAGAAAATAAATACAGCATTCAACTCAAGAAGCTGGAAAAAGTCAAGCAAAGTAAATTAAAGAGAGAAGAAAAAAGCAAATTTGCCATATAAATTAAACTCCATAAGAAAAATGGTAAATAATAAACAAAACAAAAATTTGTTTCTTTGAGATAACTTGTAAAATATATAAAATAATTTGGTAAGTTTCATAAAGAAATAAAAGGTTAGAAGACACAAATAACATTAGAAATCAGAAAATATGATGCAAACTCAAAATATGGAGATTTCCATGTTTGAGAGAATTCAATGTGCAATATTATGCCAATAAAATGAAACTCTTACAAACTGAATAGTTTTCATTGATGATATATACTAAGAATGAATGAAGAAGAGAGAGAGAAAATGTAAATAGACCAATAAAAATAGAAGAAAATGTAATTGTAATTAAAGAATGAAAGCATAACTAGGCACCAGAAAAGTACAGTTTAACAGGTAAGGCCTAAGCATCCTTTTAGGAAAAGGAAATCCCTATGTTAAGGAAATTGTTACAGGTAAAGTTCACCTTAATCTATAAAGATATAAAGCATAGCTTTGGAGTCAAAATTAGATAAGCATCACTCCTAAAATAAAACAGCATAACAACTTACAAGTGAACATAGATATGTGCATGGATACATAGATAATTTAATTTTAAAAATGCTCTATTAAATTCAGCAATGTGTCAAAAGAATAATACATCATAACCAATTAGGATTTATCCTAGACATGCAAATATGAATCACCATTAAGAACTCCATCAAGGTAATCACAATCAATACTTTATTTTTAAAATATTTATGCATTTGTTCATTAAATACTTTAAAAATGCCTACAATGAGAAAGTGAGAAGGGCACTCTTCTAGATATTGGGGTAAAAGTATGAACAAGACAGGATAGATCTCTTGGAGCTTGCATGAGATTAAAGTTTAAAAATCCATTTAATAATCTTGATAGATGCAAAAAAAATGCAACCCAAACATGTGATACAATTCAATATTTATTCCTGATGAAAGCTTTTAGTAAGAGAAGAAAACTTCCTCAATGCAAACACAGGCATGGCTGCAGCAAATATTACCCTCAACTGGGGACTATTAAGAACATTTCCTTTAAAAGACAGAGGAGAAAAGAATATTGGTTCTCACTCTTACTCTTTCACATTGTACTTGATGTCTGGCCTATACAAGAAAAAGAAATAAGAGGTATACATATGGGAAAGGAATATAGAGACTCTATTTATAGATGAAATGGTTTTCTAAAATAACAGCTCAAAGGAAATTAATTGGGAAATTATTAGATCTAATAGAGTTTTGTATTTTGGTCAAATATGAGATACAAAATACAAAATTTAAAAGCTTTTCTCTAGTCCAGGAGTAACTACTTAGAAAATGAAATTAGAATGAGCCCATTCACAATAGCAAAAAACCCTTTAAAAGACCAAGGGAAAAAACAAAGAACAAATGTCAAAGATCTATATTAAGAAAGTTGTGATGTTTTATTGAAGAATCCAAAAAAAGTCCAGAAGAAGTATAAAGGATACTTTGTTCTTGAATGAGTGGATTCAGTGTGTGCTTGTGCTTGTTTCTGTAGCCTGTATTCTGTATTGTGTAGACCAGCACCAATATCATGCCTTTTTTAAAAAAAAAAATTATTTCCCCCTCCTACCACCCTGGAGATGTCTCCCTCATTTGTCTGCTTGCTGTGTCTGCTCGTCTTCTCTAGGAGGCACCGGGAACCGAACCCGGGACCTCCCATGTGGGAGGTGAGTGCCCAATGGCTTGAGCCATATCTGCTTCCCAATATCATGCCTTTTTGATTACCTTAACTACAGTATATTTTGATGTCTGATAGGGCAGTTAAGATGAATATCAGCATGGATAATTTCAAAAACACAAACTCGGGCAAAAAAAATGGAAGCTGCAAAAGCTATGGAGACTACTAGAGATGCATTTGAAATATGGAGTCAATATTTGTATCATACATATGTTCCAGGTTTATGCATGCAGTTGAGGAGCAGTTTAGTTGCATTCAAAATATGTTGCCCTTTTTAACCTTCTGTCATGTCACCAACCATTCCTACTTGGTGGCCATGTACTTGGAAAAAGGCCACATGATCTTTCTGGCTCCACTCAATGTCTAAGAAACTACACTACTTTCTTTGCTTGCATCCCGCAGACTCTTTCCCTCATCCTCTTTACTGCAGCAAATCTCTCCTAAGTTGATGAGATTGTGTTGATCTATCTCCCTTTAAGCCCTACTACTATCTTGAATGGTCTGTCATTGTCTGCCTTTAAATCCTTTCTCTTCCTCTATTCTCTAAATAAAGATGGGGCTAAGTTATATCCAAAGTTCACCCTACAGGCTATTTCCTCAGTACTTTGCAGAAAACACCAAACAAAAATACCATTTTAAAAGAGGTGTACTTTTTTTTTTCTTTTAGAATGTAAGCTCCTCAAGAGCAGGGACAAAGTTTTTTGTATGTTCTATTGTGCCTAGTACACTGTAAATGCTCAAATATTGATGATGGGAGGCAGTGAGTCTTAATGATAAGGGTGAAAACTGAAATCCCAAATACTGTTTTGTTGGTGTTCTATTAAGACTTCAGATAAATTGGGAAATATTGGCCCTTTTGGAAATTTGTCCCAAGTATTACATTCAAATAAAAGTGCAATGAAGAAAAAAAAATGTTGCCCATCTTGGGTATGTTCAAATCCAGGAAAATAAGAAATAAATATTTGGGTGTGCTACATTTAAATTTTTATTAAAATTTTGAATAAAATTGTTTTTCACTATCCCTTTATTCTTCCTTCTATAAAAATTTTAAAAATGATCTACAGTATAAAATATACTAAAATTTAGAAGGAGCCCATTGATTCCAGATGTTAAATGGTGAAGGCTATTTTCCTATTTTACTGCTGGCATCACTGTTAGACTTGGGAGTCATATGAGATTCTTCCTTCTCTTTCACTTTTTTCATTCAAATCCAATTGCTTTTACTTTTTAAGCATCTTTAGGTTCTATCCTATTTTCTCTATTCCCACAGATACAGCTTTACTTCCGATTTTCTCATGATTTTTAAATTTGAACCATTGTGATAGCAGACTAAGTAAGTTCATGTCTCTGATCTCAATCTCCTTCAGCTTATTTTCCATACTGTCACCAAAGTGATCTTTCTAATGCTCAAAATTGGGCCACATCTTCACACTGACTAGCACCTCCATCAAGTCCCAATATACTTGTAAAATCAAGCTTTTAGCATGGCTTACAGGTTTCTTCAGGTAAGACTCCATCTCCATCTCACCTTTTCAGTTTCATGTGTTGGCCCTCCCTCCTCAAAGTCCAGCGATATTAACCTTCCTGAACTACTGTTTCATGTCTCTTTGCCTTTAGGCAAGCAGCTACCTCTGCCCAAGTGCCATGGTCTTTCAAAATTTAACTTTCTTATTTCCTTCAAGAATCCTTTCCTTGCCCACCCATGTAAACTTCTAACCCCTGTATTTCCTCTACCTTGTACAAGTGGCTGTTGTAGCATTTATCCCTCTGTTGTAACTATGTTGGTTTGAGTGTATCCTCTTCTTGTTCCAGCTTTCTTGCTGAACTCTGTAATAAATTCTAATAATGCATATAGTAACTCTGTTGGTTGTCAAATGTTGAAAATCAAAATCAAAACCTGCAAATAAAGAGATTTTCCTCTTACTTTTAATCCTTCTATTTCTTTTTCTCCTATGACTTTTTTTTATATTAAAGTAAATGTGTCTCAAGTATCTCTAACAGTTGCTATTGAGTTGCTCAACTATTTGCTAATAGTTTTTTTTTTTTAATAAAATTATATGTATGCACTTTTTTGATACACCATTGAATACAAGTTGCTAATTTTTTGATATTCACATCTATGCTAATAAATGAAATTGTTCTCTTTTTCAAGTGCTCTTATTTTATTAAAAGTCTACAGCTCTATAAAATGAGCTGGGAAGCCATCACTCTTTGTGTAGTTTCTAGAGAAACTTATCTGTTTTATCTGTTTCTTAAAAATTTGGTATGATTGTTAGATTAATGTGTCAACTCAGCAGGTAATTGTGCCCAGTTGTTTGGTCAAGCAAGGACTGGGCTAATTGTAATACAAGGACAGTTATGGGCTTTAGTCATCAGTGAGTTTACTGCATAGATGGCTGATTACAGTTACAATCAACCAGGGAGATTGCCATCACCAATGAGTGATGTTTTACCTAATCAGTTGAATGCCTTAAAAGGGGAAGTGATTTCAGCATTCAGAGAGAATTCCCCAGCTTGTTTTTGGACAGCCAACATCTCTTGGAAACTCATCAAGGACCTTCATTGGACTTTCATGGAAGCCCCTGGTTTGCAGTCCGCCTGTGGAACCTGGACTTGTGCATCCCCACGGTCACATGAGAGATTCTTATAAAATCTCCTTCTATTGACAGCTATCTCCTTTTGATTCTGTTCCCCTAGAGAACCCTGACTAATACAGCTTGGTACCAGGAGTGGCTCTTGAGGAACAGAATCTTAAACATGGAGTGTCTGAGGTAGTTCTGGGACATTTGCAATTGACTTTCTACTCTAATTGGACTCAAGGGTACTAATGACTCCCTTTCCAGTAATGAAGAGACCACTAACAGTCCGTGGCGTGAGTTGGCAATGGAGATATGCAAAATATCATCACTGGATTCCCCTACTTCCTTGTTTATAAGAGACAAGGATCTGGGTGAGAGTTTTCAACACCTTAACAGTTTTGTGGAGTCAAAAGGTATAATGATGTTGGCTGGCTCCTCCTAGATACTCTGGATACAGTTACAAAAGAAAGAGATGTGCTAAATGCATGAATGATGTGAAAGTTTCTGTGTGTTCTGAAAGAAAATCTTGTTTCCTGCAGCCACAGCTTGAGATATCTGAGAACCAAACCCAGACTGTCATTGTACAAGCAGCAGAGTTACAAAGGAAACTAAAATCTCAACCTAGCAGGGTATCTGCGGTTAAAGTGAAGGCATTGATTGAAGTGGAGTGGAACCCAGAGGATTGGGATGGAGTCATATGGGATGATGATTAATATTGGTGGGGATGTTGGAATCTTAAATTCTGCTGAGACTTTAGCAGATAAACCTGTGATAGCCTGCCCAATGGAGACCACACTTTGTCAAACTTCTATTATCCAGCCTCCAGCCTGCCCCAGGGAGTCTGGACCTCCTCACAGCCACGAGGCAGATGCCAGCCAAACTCCAGCATGCACTGCCCAACCTCCATTCTGCCCTGAGAAATCTGCCTTCCAACCCCTGCCTGAAGAGATTAATCTTGTCTCACCAGAGGAAAATGCAAAAGAATACCCTTAGGTCAGTAGCTTGCAAGATATTTCTAATGCTTTTTCTTGCTCACCCCCACCACCCTTCTTCTCTTCGAGATGTATTACTAGACTAAAATCACAATAAGCCCCCAAAGGTGAAATACAAAATGTATACTATACTCTAATAGAAGTGCATAAGTTTTCCAACTTATATAGACAGAAGTCAGGGGAATATGTGTGGGAATGTATACCAAGGGTATGGGATAATGGTGGAAGGAATATGAAGTTGGATCAGGCTGAATTTATTGATATGGGTCCACTAAGCAGAAATCCTGGGTTCAATGTTGTAGCTTGAGGGGTTAGAAAGGGCTCTAACAGTATGTTCTGGTGGCTAACTGAAACATGGACTAAAAGATGGCCTAGCATGTTTAAGGTTGAGATGCCCAATTTGCCCTGGTATACAGTAGAAGAGAGAATTCAAAGGCTTAGAGAGATTGGAATGCTAGAATGGATTTACCATTTGAGACCTGGCCACCCACCTCAGGAATGTCCAGAGGGTACACCTTTAAACAGGACTGTGAGGATTAAATTTGTAAGACTAACTCCATCTTTCCTGAAGAGCTCTGTGGTTGCTTTTCTCTGTAGTCCAGTTATTACTGTAGGGAAGGCTGTAATGGAATTAGAATCCTTAAACATTATGGGGATGATCGGATATTGGTCAAGTATGGGCAGTTAATCGCCAAAGTCAAGGTGGGTGTGACTACCACAATGAAAGGCAGATTCAAAGCAGCACCTTAATTTAGTCTGAGTCACTTAGAGTTACGGCATTGGCTAATAGATCATGGGTCACCTAGAAGTGAAATAGATGGGCAGTCTACTAAATTTCTTCTGAATCTGTATAAGCAGAAGAGTTCTAGGTCGAGTGAACAAAACCCTAACTTGAATTACATATACAGAGAATCATGGCCTCTTAATCAAGTCCCAGATTTGAGACAGTTTACAGACCCAGACCCCCTTGAATGAGGAGAAGGCCAGGTCCGCTTGGAGAAGGATCCTGTTAAACTGCCAAAAATTTATACTGTTTATCTTCCTCCCACCTTTCCCCAAGAAGATCTATGGCCTTTTACCAGAGTAACTGTGCATTGGGGAAAAGTAAATGATCAGACATTTCAGGGACTATTAGCCACTGGCTCAGAAGTGACATTAATTCCAGGAGACTGCAAATGTCACTGTGGTCCACCAGTCAGAGTAGGAGCTTATGGAGGTCAGGTAATTGATGGAATTTTAGTTCAGATTCTTCTCACAGTTGGTCCAGTGGGTCCACGGACTCATTCTGTGGTTATTTCCCCAGTTCCAGAATGCATGATTGGAATATACATACTCAGTGACTGGCAGAATCTACACATTGGATCCCTGACTTGTGGAGTGAAGGCTATGATGGCTGGAAAGGCCAAGTGGAAGCAACTAGAGCTGCCCCTAACACAATAGTAAATCAAAAGCAACGCTGGATTTCTGGAGGGATTGCAGAGATTAGTGCCACCCTCAAGGATTTGAAGGATGCAGGGGTGGTGATTTCCACCACATCCCCATTCAACTCTGTTATTTGGCCTGTGCAGAAAACAGACAGATCTTGGAGGATGACAGTAGATTATCGTAAACTTAACCAGGTGGTAACTCCAATTGCAGCTTCTGTCCCAGATGTGGTATCATTGCTTGAGCAAATCAACACATCTCCTGGTAACTGTTATGCAGCTGTTGATCTGGCAAGTGCTTTTTTCTCAATTGCCATTAGTAAGGACCACCAGAAACAGTTTGCTTTCAGCTGGCAAGGTCAGCAATATACCTTCACTGTCCTGTCTCAGAGGTATATCAACTCTCCAGCTGTATGTCATAATATTGTCTGCAGGGACCTCGATCATCTCTCCATCCCACAAGACATCACAAAGGTCCATTATATTGATGATGTCATGTTGATAGAAACTAATGAGCAAGAAGTAGCAAAGACTCTAGACTTATTGGTAAGGCATTTGCATAAGAGAGGATGGGAGATAAATCCAACAAATATACAGGGCTTTCCACCTCAGTTAAATTTCTAGGTGTCCAGTGGTGTGGGGCATGTTGAGATATTCTTTCTAAAGTGAGGGATAAGCTGTTGCATCTGGCCCCTCCTATGACCAAAAAAGAGGCACAACACTTAGTTGGTCTCTGGATTTTGGAGACAACACATACCTCATTTGGGTGTGCTACTCCAACCCATTTACCAAGTGACCAGAAAAGCTGCTAGTTTTGATTGAGGACCAAAACAAGAGGAGACTCTATGATAGGTCCAGGTTGCTGTGCAAGCTGCTCTACCATTTGGACCATATGATCCAGCAGATCCAATGGTGCTGGAAGTTTCAGTGGCAAATAGAGATGCTGTCTGGAGACTTTGGCCAGCCCCTATAGGAGAATCACAATACAGACCCTTAGAATTTTGGAGCATAGCCCTGCCATCCTTTGCAGATAACTACTCTTTTGAGAAACCGCTTTTGGCCTGCTACTGAGTCTTAGTAGAGACTGAATGTTTAACCATGGGCCATCAAGTTACCATGAGACTTGAGTTGCCTATCATGAGCTGGGTATTGTCTGACCCACCAAACCATAAAGTTGGGCATGCACAGCAGCACTCTATAATAAAGTGGAAGTGGTATATATGAGATAGGGCTTGAGCAGGTCCTGAAGGCACAAGTAAGTTACAGAAAGAAGTAGCCCAAATGCCAATGGTCACTACCCCTGCCATGCTACCTTCTCTTTCTCAGCCCACAGCTTTGGCCCCTTGGGGAGTCCCTTACAATCAATTGACTGAGGAAAAGAAATCTCAGGCCTGGTTTACAGATGGTTCTGCACGATATGCAGGTACAACCCAAAAGTGGACAGCTATAGCACTGCAGCCCTTTTCTGGGATATCCCTGAAGGATAGTGGTGAGGGCAAATTCTCCCAGTGGGCAGAACTTTGAGCAGTGCACCTGGTTGTTCATTTTGCTTTGAAAAAGAAATGGCTAGAAGTGCATTTGTACATTGATTCATGGGCTGTTGCCAATGGTTTGGTTGGATGGTCAGGGACTTGGAAGGAACATGATTGAAAAATTGGTGGCTAAGAGGTCTGGGGAAGAGGTATGTGGATAGACCTTTTTGAGTGGGCAAAAAACATGAAAATATTTGTATTCCACGTGAATGCTCACCAGAGGGT
This sequence comes from Tolypeutes matacus, assembly GCA_026826555.1. Classification (NCBI taxonomy): domain Eukaryota; kingdom Metazoa; phylum Chordata; class Mammalia; order Cingulata; family Chlamyphoridae; genus Tolypeutes; species Tolypeutes matacus. The sequence continues at coordinate 27,081,756 of JAKSZT010054334.1, forward strand.
GACTTCAGTGAGAAAGATTTTAATAATCAAGTGGATAAGATAACCCGCTCTGTGGCTACTGCTCAGCCTCTTGCCCCAGCCACTCCTTTCATTGCCCAATGAGCTTATGAACAAAGTTGCCATGGAGGTAGAGATGGAGGTTATGCATGGGCTCATCAATATGGACTTCCCCTCACCAAGGCTGACTTGGCTACAGCCACTGCTGAATGCCCAATCTGCCAGCAACAGAGACCCACACTCAGCCCCTGATATGCCACCATTCCTCAAGGTGATCAGCCTGCTACCTGGTGGCAGGTTGACTACATTGGACCACTTCCACCATGGAAGGAGCAGCAATTTGTTTTAACTGGAATAGACACATACTCTAGGTATGGCTTTACATTTGATAGTTCTTCCAAAACTACCATCCGTGGTCTTACCAAATGTCTTATCTACTGCCATGACATTCCACACAGCATTACTTCTGGTCAAGGAACAAATTTCACAGCAAATGATGTGTGGGGATGGGCACATGCCCATAGAATTCACTGGTCTTACTATGTTCCCCATCACCCTGAAGCAGCTGGATTAATAGAATGGTGGAATGACCTTTTGAAGACTCAATTATGGTGCCAACTAGGTGGTAATACCTTGAAGGACTGGGGCAATGTTCTTCAGGAGGCTGTGTATGCTTTAAATCAGCATCCACTCTATGGTGCTGTTTCTCTTGTAACCAGGATTCATGAGTCCAGGAATCAAGGAGTGGAAATGGGAGTGGCACCACTCTCTATTACCTTTAGTGACCCACTAGGAAAATTTTTGCTTCCTGTCCGTGCAACCTTAAGTTCTGCTGGTCTACAAGTTTTCATCCCAAAAGGAAGAGTGCTTCCACTAGGGAACACAACAATGATTCCATTGAAGTGGAAGTTAAAACTGCCATCTGACCACTTTGGGCTCCTCTTACCTTTGAATCAACTGGCAAAGAAGGGAATTACTGTACTGGCTGGGGTGATTGATCCTGGCTATCAAGGGGAAATAGGACTGCATCTACATAATGGAGGTAAAGAGGAGTTTGCCTGGAATACAGGAGATCCTCTAGGGCACCTATAGTACAGCCATGCCCTGTGATTAAAGTCAATGGAAAATTGCAACAATTCAGTCCAAACAGTAATAAGAATGGCCCAGAATCTTCAGAAATGAAAGTTTGGGTCACCCCACTAGGTAAAGAAACATGACAACCTGAAGTGCTTGAAGGGTAATGGGAACATGGAATGGGTAGTGGAAGAAGGTAGTGATAAATATGAACTTTGACCATGTGACAAGTTACAGAAACGAGGACTGTAATGGTCTTTCTTCCTTGTTTTATTATGAGTATGACTGTATATGTAAACAAAATGAATTTCTTTGTTTTCTCCCCAACCTTATCATATGAAAAGTTGTATTAGTTTCATGTCATAATATTTAAGGATGTCAAGTTTAAGAGTGAATATTACCCAAGGACTTGCACCTTATTCTGTAGAGAATCAATGTGTTTCCAGTTGTAAGCAGGAGATTTGAACATTGTTAGGTGGAAATATGTATGTATGCATGCCTGTTATTGTTTTTACTTAGAGACTAAATATGGTTTAAGGAAACTGTGTATGGTTGCTGAGTTGACAAAGGGTAGACTGTGATGGTTAGGCTAATGTGTCAACTCGGCCACATAATTGTGTCCAGGTGTTTGGTCCAGCAAGCACTGGGTTGATTGTAATACAAGAGCATTTATGGACTTCGGTCACCAGTGAGTTTACTGCATGGATGGCTGATTACATCTGCATCAATGAGGGAGATTGCCATCAGCAATAAGTGATGTTTTATGCGATCAGTTGAATGCCTTAAAAGGGGAAGTGATTTCAGCATTCAGGGAGAATTTCCCAGCTCGTCTTTGGATAGCCAATGTCTCCCAGAAACTCATCATGGACCTTCACTGGACTTTCATGGGAGCCCCTGGTTTGCAGGCTGCCTGCAGAACCTGGGCTTGTGCATCTCCACAGCCACGTGAGAGACTCTTATAAAAATCTCCTACTATTGACAGCTATCTCTTGTTGATTCTGTTTCCCTAGAGAACCCTGACTAATACATCCCCTTATTTGAGTACCTGTTTATTTCTTAGCAAGTCCCCCATCCTTAGTTGCTGCCTTTTTTTTTGTATCTGGGGAAATCTCTCTCTCAGAGGTCAACTCCCAAGGCAGCAGGACTGGCCTTTTCAGCCTTTCCAGCACCTACACTGGGGACTAAGGCAGTACTATTTAAAATATATTTTTAAAATGTAAAATGTTGGCTTTAAGAGCTGAGTCAAGGATTCTATGAGTGGAGTGCCACAAAAGACAGCAATCTTGCAAGGAATTGCTTTCTGGGAAATTTTTGTTGTGTATGTCTGTGTTGAAAACGTAGCATCTATCAACAATGTATTTGTGGCACATGGCTAGACATGCTAAATTCTAAGCCTGACTGTGTCATTGAACTAGGGTTGTGATTTGGAACTTGTTTCTTCTTTCTTTGTGTGCTCAGTTTTCTCTTTTATTCATTAAAAAGGGAAGAATCATGCTTGCAGGGAACGTTGTGGTTAACTAATCATGACAGAGTTCTATTGAAAATTTAATTAAAAAAAAAACTATTGAAAAATCAGAATTCTCATTAGGAAATCTAACAAGAATAGAGCATCTTAGACTATTGGGTGTACATTTTAAAAATGTATTTATTAAGATGGAAGATTGACAGCAAGTGATGTGGTTACCATATGTCATGTGTATTCTCAACGCTTTGCTTGACCTATTGTTTACTTTGTGATCTGTTAATAAAATATTAACATCAAACACAGTGCCATAAAAAGTCTCTAAGATGCAACTTCTTTAACTATCTGAAAAGCTGTTTACACATTAGCTAATAAAAGACCTAGAGGTAAGGTAGCTTAGTTTGAGTTTTTGAAATGGTGCTCATTTGAAAATTGGTATCTGAAGAGCAGATTTTGCTCATATATTTTTATGAAACTGCCCTAGCATTCTGTAAAATGGGAATTTCCTAATTAATCACCAAAGATGCAATAGTTTTTCCTAAGTGTATAGAATGCCACAGGTTTGTTTTCTGGTATTATTTCTATTTTATAAAATAGATGAGTTGACAAATGATTTCAAATTGCTTTCATATTCTTAATTCATATTGATTTGTTATTATGAGTGTGTTTATTAAAAGTATTAATAAGTAAAAGTGTCATCCAAGTAAAAATATCTTAGCTGAGGAATTCTAACATTCACTCTGAAAATGATAATTTTATTTTTAGTATCACTTGAAACTGGATTACGCTTCAATAATTTTAACAAGTTTCTTTAGCATGTTTTGATAGTGTATTATATATAATCTAAAGTTACTGTATTGCATACTTTGCAGATGCCTTGCATAGTAATTAATTTAAAAGACTAAACACTGAACATTTGTAAAAGTAGGTTTGTTTTTTAAGTTTGAAATTTAAGTTGAAAGTGTTAATATTGGGGGTATGTGGGAACTCTGTATTTTCTGCATGATTTTTCTGTAAGCCTGCAACTTCTCTAACAATAATATATCTAATAATAATAATATTTAGAAATGATACATATATGGATTAGAGGATGAAAGACTCAATGAGGAGACTAATTAGAAAGCAAATGCACTAATCTAAGGGTGAAGGTCCAATGAAGGCCCAATGATGTAAGACAATAGCAGGAGGATGTGGAGGACATGGGTACTAGAGATTTTCAGGAGGTGCCTGGCTGGAAGGTGAGTGAGGGAGAATGTCGACCAAAGGCACTTCCAAGGTGTCCATCACCAAGACAGGAACCACAGGGGAAGACAGGTTTAGGAGAAGGTGGTAAGTTCACTTTGGACAAATTGTGTTTGAGATGCCTGGGGAACATCCAGGTGACAATATCTCATAGGAATCAAATCTACAGATCTGGATATAAAAAAACTGGATATTTGATGAAAAAAGGAATTACTTTCTCTCTCTTTTTTTTGAATGCTAATGGTATTGTGGTTATTGGTGTGTTTTTAAAGTACTATATTTTATTGAGAATGGGGATGGAGAGGCAAGATTGGCCAAGAGTTGATGGCTGTTGGAGCTGGGTCATGGGTCTGGAGATTCATTATGCTATTTTTTTTCTACTTTGGGGACTGTCCAAAATGTACCATAATACAAAGTTTTTTAAAAATAATAAAGATGCAAACTTGTTAAAATAAAAGAAAGAAATTTGCTCAAAGTAAATGTAAAAGCTTTGACAATTTGACATATAAGAAGAGACATGAAGATAAAACTAAAAGATGGCATTCATGTATTTTACAAAAATCAGTTTATATTTTAAAACCATATTTGAGATGAAGAAGAAATACATAATAAAAGATTGACTTTTATTAAGGGGAAAGACAGAGAAATCATTTGAAATCATAAACATCTTTTTGATTCAGAAAACACATAATTTAGGAATGACTTCATGGAGAAAAAGAGGCCTGTTGCCTGTTTAGATTTTATTACCACCTAGGTGATAAAAGACAAATGTATGCAGGATACTAAGCTGTTTTCAGAGGATTCTTGCTTTGACTCTTGGAGATAAGTTGACTCAAGTTACTAGTTCCTTTTCTTATTTTTGCTCAAATGAACAAGGATAATGCTGTTAAAAGTCTTTTGTCTGGGCATTTTCCTCACTCTTCCCACCACCCATCCTTTAGCAAATCTGGCACCACCTCCCCATAAACTTAATATCTACTCTTGATAAAAAGACTTTTCATGAGGATTGCAAGTCTTACTTAATCTGAAGTAAGATTAAATAAGAAGGGAAAAAATCCTATAGTTTATTAACAAATATTTCAACAACATTCAGAAAATGAAAATACTTATTTGATGCCTATCTTTAAAATCTTTAAAATGAAAACAATGAAAAAACATTGAAACTTATATTTGCTATTCTGATGCTATATTAACTATTGCTCAATCAAAGATAAAGGGGATGACTAAAGACTAAAGGAGTAGTAGCTCATGGTCTTTGCATTATCTATTGAAATCAAAAGGTGAAACAGGTGGGGTGTGCAGGCATTTAGGCTGTATACTGCACAACCCCAGGAAGCACCATTTCTAGAGATTACAATGAGAAGGGCACTCCTTGGATTTGGACAAGGTGGTACACTGAGCTGGAGGCCTGGGCAGAATGGAACTTGATTCCCAGAAAATGCTCTGAAGAGCTATTTTCTATTAAACACAGATGTAAACTTGTTTTTGCTATGCAGAGCAGCCCAATTTTTGAGATTAGCTTTTTGTATACCAAGGACACAAAATTTACAGCCACCTTCACAAACATTAATTGAACACATAGTGTGTGACTGACATCATGTTAAGTAGTTTACATTTTTCTTATTTAATCATCACAATAATTTTATGAGGAGATTGAGGTTTATAAAGATAACCAACTTGTTAAAGGCAGTACAGTTGGTAAGTTGTAGAACTTGGAACGCTGGTTTCCCTGAAATAGAAGCAGCTTCTCTTAATACATGCAATGCTGTGTGATACCACCATGGTGCATTAAATAACTATTTTCCATTGGCCTTGAAGTTTGGACCATAGAATTTCTGGTCAATGATTACTTGGGCTGTTACTTTGTCTGAAATTTGAATATTTCATAAGGAAATGTTGTGAAGAAGATTGGCTTTTAGACACCTCCTGACAAATATAAAAAAGTTTTGTCCGTAGATGCTGGAACACAATTTTCAGACCATGGACTTCTTCCCAGGAGCATAATGAGGGGTGGAGGAAGAGGAGACAGTGAAGAAGAACAGAAGTCAGACCCATGGTAAGATAATCAGGTGGGAATGCCATCCCAAGTACCTCAAGAGGATAACACTCAAGAGTAGGAGGGGTGGAGGTAAGTTACAGCATCAGAGAAGTTAAGAATCATGAAAGCTATAATTTATAAGCATTAACCACTTACCAAGCACTGTGCAATATCCTTGATATACATACCTCTTTTAATCCTCACAGATACCACAGAGACAAATACCCTCATTTTGTTTATGAAAAAATACCAAAATTTGGAGAGGTACAGAACTTGCTGGAGGTCACAAAGAAGTAAGCGACAGAGACATGGGAACTTCCCCTGAAGGCAAAGCCTGTGTGGTAGATACTGTTTCTATGTTAGATGCATAGTTTTCATCTGTTTATTCATGGGGTTCATCATTAAAGCTGTAAAAAATGCAGGTGCTGAGGCCCCATTCCTGAAGATTCTGATTCTGTGGGTCTCACTAACTGTGAGATCATGGTTGAGTCACAACTTCTCTACAGTTCAACTTTACCTGTAAAATGAAAAGAAATGATAAGCATCCATGAGAAAAGAAAATAGACAGTGATTTAATGAAGTGTACAGTTTTCTTTAAGAAGTGATTTTGTAATTGCAGTACAAGGAATTTCATTCTTTTGTAGATTAGAAACTGTTTATTTTAATAGTCAAAAAAGAGGTGTGGTGGTTTGAAGCTGCATGTACACCAGAAAAACATGTTCTAAATAATTAATTCATTCCTGCGAGTGTGAATCCTAAGTAGGACCTTTTGATGAGGCTACTCCAGTTAAGGTATAACCTCAATCAGAAAGGGTCTTAATCCTATTACTGGTGTCTTTTATAAGAGAATGAAATTCAGACATAGAGAGAAAGTCATAGAGGAAGCAGCCAGAAATTGAAAGTAACAGAACCCAGAAGATAAGGGAGAGACCAGGAGATGTTGTCATGTGCCCACGTCACCGGAAGCCAGCCCCCTATCACCACAGTCTTGGGGAGAAAGCATTGCCTTGATGACGTCTTGATTTGGACATTTTCCTGGCCTCAACTGTAAGCTAATTAATTCCCATTGTTTAAGCTGAACCATGGGCGGTATTTGTTTAAGCAGCCTGGGAGACTAGAACAGAGGTATCACTGAGCATATTATTCTTAAACTCTGTGTATCTGTAAAACATGACTATTAGCAAAGCATCTTTTATCAGCACTTTATAGTCTCAAATAATGAACAACAGATCTCATCTCCTTTAGTATTTAGTCATTTGAGTTATCATTTGCTGCAAATCACCATTTTGTCCATGAAGGAGAATATTTACTTCATTAAAGCAGTAAATAAAACCAAAAATGATTGTTGGCTTTTAAATGAGTTTTCTTTATAACTCTCTAATGAATTTCTTATTTAATGTGGTAACATTTGGACTTGATTAACTTAATGCAGTTCAAAAAATAGCCTAGAGAACCACACTTAATGTGCTGATACTTTTATTTGGCACTGAGTACTAACTACGTCCTGCACAGGGTGGATATTCAATACCATTGAATGTTTGTTGAATGACTATTTATAAAGTGGAGGAAAACTGAAAATAATTTGGCTGTTATTTATATGACATTGAAAGGACATTGAAGAAACTTGATTTCTGAAAATTATACTTATAAAAGTACAACTAGGAAAAACATACAAAATTAGGTATGGCATCACAATGCTATTTTTCAAGTTATAAAAAAAATACAAGGGATTTTAAATAATTTGCATTTTTCCTATACACAATATTGATCCCTAAAAGTTGTTAAATTAGAGAACAGCTATGTATGCTAGTATAAGATTAGAGGTAATTTATATCAATATCGTCTGTGTGTGCCAACAAAACAACATTTTAACAATAGAATAACAAATACAAACTATATTGACTTTTCTGATGAAAATTGTCATTACCTTTGGAGTTGTTTTATTAAATCATAACACTTGGTATACATATGCATATTTTATAGAAAGGACTCACAACACTTTGCAAACATCAAATACATTTTAGGTACCAGTGACAAACATGCATTAGTGATTTATCCTTATGTCAGTACCCACCAAGCCACTTGCAGTCCAGCCCTTATGAAATTAGGGATGATTCCAAGTCTTTTAGAGGTAAAAATCAGGAGTTTGGTTTTGGATATGTAAAATTTTAGACATTCAAGTGAAAATGTTAAGTAGATGGATGTCTATATGACCAATGAAGTAGGTGGAGAAACGAGAGTGAGTGGTTTTCTAGAACTTAAATGAAGAACATATTTCAAGGATGAAGATTAATCAGGTTTGCTAAGATGAGAACCCACCATTAAATAGAATAGTGTGCAAACCATTGTCCCTTTGTTTGGCCTCACTTTCTCAAGATTTGAAGTCCTACCACCCTTGATGTTCCAAGGATCCAGGAGGAAGGAATATTTGTTTCATGAGCTGGGAACCTACATCCCACCAAGACTATAGATTGGAAAAATGGGGTATACTCCAAACATAGAAAGGGACGTTGGGTACCATGTAGACAAAGGCATCAATACATATCCACTACAGTCAGCAATTACAATGTTATTTCAGGTTTTCCCAGGTCCTAAAAGCATGTACTATGCATGGCCACAGATTCTTCCTATACCTCTTTCCAGGGTGACTTTTTATCTGTTTCCATCAAGAGGTGATGTTTGTTTTTTTCCACCCCTTGAATCTGAGTATACTAGATTTATTTATTCAATGTGGCCTGAATACATCACAAATCAGTGGCTTGAAAAGTTCTTTTGTATTAAGGCTTGCATTTTTCTGCTTTTGGAACCCTGCAAGCACAGCTATGTAAAGAAGTTTGAGCTTGTCCTTTGGCTGATGAGAGACGTGCAGCCTAGTGTACTAGTCAGCCAAAGAGGTGCTGATGCAAAGTCCAGAAATCTGTTGGTTTTTATAAATAGTGTTTATATGGGGTAAAAGCTTACAGTTACAAGGCCCTAAAGAGTCTAACTCAAGGTACCATAAGAGGTACTTTCTCACCCGAGTTAGTTGCCATGTGTTGAAGTAAGATGGCGGGCCTGGTTTCTCCTTCCTTCTTCCTCTTAAGGCTCCATTGGCCCAGCTTCTTCCAATCTCAGCTGTAGGCTGGCATAGAGTTTGCTTCTTTCTGGGCTTCATCAGCTCAGCAGCTCTGTTTTCCTCAGCTGCAAACTATCAGGCAAATTGTTCATCTCTCTTCCTGGAACTGCAGGATCAGATTTCTCTCCTCTGCCATGTCTATGGAGCTCTATTTCTTCCTGTGCCTTCTTCTGTCTGTTTTCCTGACTGAGTGTCTGTTTATTTAGCTCACCAAGGGGACGGGGACTTAAACTGAGTTACACCTTACTGGTAGAATCAAAGCCCTAGTCTTAATATAATTTAATTAAAGACATCTCAGCTGAATCAAAAACAATCAGAGTATCATGCTCAGAGGAACAGACCAGTTTACAAACATAATCCCTCTTTTTGGAATTCATAAATAATCTCAAACTGCCACACCTAGTTATCCCATTGCTCCTCTGACAGCCAGCCAAATGACAGACCATTCTGAATCATCCAGGCCCCAGCTGATTCATTATTTGGTTCCACAGACATATGAGAGAGCTCAGTAGACACCAGCTGAACTGGCCTAGCCAACCATTGAATTGTCAACTAAATAAAATGCTGTTGTTTTAAGCCACTAAATTTTGAAGCAATTGTTACACAGCAAAAACTAACTGATACATGCTTTTACTTATAAATAATTGCAAAATCATCTGTTCCTAGAGATCATAAAGGCCTAAACTTAAAAGTGCTTGTGTAAATTATTAAGAGTAGCAAGATAATAATCTTTTTTAATTTGAGTGAAGATTTGATAACAAGTTTTGGTTGAGGAAATGGAAGAAAAGCATGTTAGTTTATTAATTTGCAAAATATAATTTGTTCCATACATTCAACAGAAAGATCAAACTTGATTTATGGGGAGATGGCTCACCTTCAGGGGAATAAGGGTAAAAAATACAAAGCTTTGGGCTAGAGAAATAATAAAATCACTTTGAGTTTTTACCCATTGGCAACCCTTTGCAGGCCCATTAGGCAGAGGTTCAGGTGTGAGTAGGTCCAGTTCACTTCTCTCCTCTCCTCACTTTCCCTGGATCAAATACCCCAAATAAATACTACCTCATTGCTCCCAGAAACGACTGATTGTACTTCTTCGGCGAGTTTCCTTCAGAGAAATTCACTTGGTGGGTCTGTAAATGGATGAACAAATTGATAATTATATTATAAACTCATCATTTTTTTGGAAAATTAATTCAAGGTAATCCTAATGAAAAATATACCCTAAATTATTTTTAAAACAATTAACAATTTATTTGATGGAATTGCATTTTTTAGACTAGGAAAAGTAGTATTGTCCTGTTTGGGAAGAAATTGCTTCCAGAAGTTCTGAAACCCTCACTCTCAAAGAGACATAAGATCAAAGAACACAGGGCTGCCTAACTAACCCAAAGAATATGCCACAGAGTCCTTTGGAAAACCAAAGCATAAATGCTATTGATGTTGGGAGGTTTGACAAGGGGAAGACGAGTTCATGATGCAATCTCAAAAGAATGTTCAAAGTGAAGTTTGTTTAAAATTCATGTAGTTAGGGCCATCAATATTTTAAATCAAAATACAATTTATGATAAATTTGTGTGACTACTTTACTAAAGCAATATTATATTGTCATTATCTTATATATATAAGTAATACATGGTTATATTATATAGGGATTATATGTATATTATTTATGTAATATTGCATAAATGATATTACATAAAGATGCTCTCTATTCCAAATTTTTCCTGTTTCAATTATAGTGTAAATTATCTCCTTTTTGCCCAATATAAATTCCCCTTCTAACCAAGCACTTTCAGACTTATTCAAAGATGGTTTAAACTTGTTGTTGCTGTTGTTTTTTAAATAACAGTGTACAATGTTCCAGTAACAGAGGTGGCTAAGCTGCTCAGGGTTGTTTGGGCTAATATTCTGCCTAATGCAATCTTCCTGTTATCAGCACATCATCAGCTCATCATCCTTTCAATAATGTAATATAAGTGGCTAAACCCCCAGAGCTGATTGTATCACAAAGGGATTACCGGAGTCCCCCTCTGGGAATTAAGCATGCAGACAAAGGGCAGGCAGCTGGGCCTCCTGCATCAATTTAACATCAGTTATTTGCTACGCACTTTCGTACAATCTGCTGCCATAGGACAGAATTATGAACATTCTAGCTGTGCTCTCAAGACCCCACTTAAAAAATACTAACATCCTCCAGTAGGCTCTAAGTACTCAATAATATAGTTAAATGCACAGCAACTGAGGATATAAAAGGAAAACATTACTCAGTGAAGCTGGACGGGCTCTGAGTTCTGCAAGATATGTTGTTTATGAGTGAAAAGTGTAAGCACTAAATTGAAACTTGACAAAGAATTTTGAAAGTGTCTTGTATAATCAGTCAACAATAGCGCCCACACAGCTTCCTAATTTTTCCTTTCTGTTAATTACTTAGAAAACTTGATTCCATTTGAAATCAGAATTGTGGCAAAGAAAGTCACTATTTTACCTTTACTTCCTGGTTGTCTTAGAACCTTTTGTATAAAAGTGTTTCTCTTTTGAAATATATTACCTAAGGGGGAAAGTTTATCAGCTGTAACCCAACCTTATTTGATCAAACCTTACCAGTTGTAAGCGAATTATACATTGGTAAGCACATAGGAAGGCAAGCACTTAAGACCTTTTTGTTATTCCCAGTGTGAGAATTTGAACTAAAATAATTTAATTCCATGCCTTTCCAAGGTGCTGCATATATGGCCTTTAATCATCTTCCGGTCTTGGTGCTTCCTGAGAAATTTCTTTGTCAAATGGGATTCCGTATTAAAAGGCACCACATTTGAAATAGCTTTCCCAAATAACACAATTTGATGGCGCCTATGATGCTCCTGGCAGCTAAACACGAATCTTATTTCAGTTGAAGTCTACTTAAGCCCCCGATTCAGGACTTTACACAGTTTGACCTTAACACAATCAGTCATATTAGCCTAGTCCTAAAGGCCGAGGACCTGATATTGGGCGAGAGCTAAACCTAAATCATATTAAGGGTAACAGTAATAATGAAAACAGAAAACTAGTCTTACAGTTCTAGGATGAATTTACATATTCTAGAAAAAATTTAGTTTTAGATAAGAGGCAGTGCCCATTCTTTGTATCATTAATAAGTAAAGAAATGAATACTGAAGAATGTAAAAGTCCAATAAAACTTTTTCTGGGATGGAAAATCTTTTGAAAATTATATACCCTTATGGCTAATGTAAACCATATCAAAAGAGGGCCACTAACTAGTTCATTAATTTTTTTTTTTTTTTTTTACAATTTTACCAGCACAGGTGATGTAAATGAAAATGAAGGTTTGTAAAATTCCTTAAACTGTCTGAATATTGAATTTGATTTGTAATTAAGATCGAAAAGATATTCTTGAAAAAAATCCACAAATATGCGTCTCTATGACAACCTCACACCAGTAATATCATATGCAATTTGTCCTTTATTTCCCAGAATTCTTTTACTTTGTCTGGTTTGTAAGGAATGGTCCTCAATTAGTTGTGCTGTTTCCTCTTGCTTGGTAAGCATTTTTGGCCAAACAAGGAATGGCAGAGTTCCACAATTAGATCAAAAGATCAATCCTAATGTACCATTTTCTCCTCACCCTCCTGCTGTAATAAAGTGGCTGCAGTTCTCCAGGGGACAACTCAAAATCCTAGGACTGATATTTCTAAATTAGCTGACTCTCTGACCTTGCTGGTAATTGCGTTAGTTTATCAATGTTCAACACAATTTATTACTCTCCAATATGTACCAAAGTGTTTATCTCTCAACACTAACAATATTAAAAAATCTAAACTATCTATTGCAGCACAAAGAGGCATCCTTTCATTAGGGAAAAAAATAAATAGATGAAAAATGTCACACAATCTGCCTTAGCACGGAAGAGTTGCGATTCCTGAATGGAAGAGGACAGCTGCTTCCTTCTCTGATTTGACAACGTTTCCTTTGTAATATCTGGAGGGAGAGAAATCAAGTTTTGTTTTTGTTTGTGTATGAGATACTGGAATGAAATAAAGCTTTCTCCATTCCTAAAATAAATGACTTCATTCTAGGAAAAATAAATGGTGTTGATAAAGTCTTATCAAAGCCTTTACAAGTAATTTGGGTACTGATTGTATCTCACTTTGAATTTAAACATGGAGCATTTTGATGAGGAAAAGCACTAAGTTCATGGGTCCTATTTTGTGATGAAGAAAATGAACAGCATTCATTCACTACCCTCATCTTAATCATTTTATTATACATTATTTAAACCTTGAGCTTGATTTGGGTAGTGATGAAGCTATGACAAAACAGTGTTTATTAGATCAACTAAAAATAATGTTTTAATGTTTTGCAAAAGAAATGTCTAGTCTTAACTTACTGTGGGGGGACGGATGCGGCTCAAATGGTTGGGCGTCCGTCTCCCATATGGAGGGACCCGGGTTCGATCCCCAGGACCTCCCGTTAAAATTAAAAAAAAAAAAAAAAAAAAAGATACATTAACTTACTGTGGACAAGGAAATGTAGCATGATGTGCCTATGAACAATGTTAATAACTTACTCTGGTAGAAGTAGGTGTAATAAAGATCATGCTGTCCAACTCTAAATAATGGGCTGCCTTTGGTCTACTTTACCCCCTTTTTCCTACTATTCTTTAGTGTTTCTTCACAGATGACACAGAAGTTAGAAAGCGTTCCATACACTTCCATTCACTCACCAGCTTACCATCTCCCATAAAACAGAGATTTGATGTTCATTCCTTACCCATGTTTATTCCTTGTATATAAAACTTGCCTGAGTCTTGCAGAGCATTTGGTGTCCTTTTAAATCTTGGAGTGTTTAAATTATAAGTGTTCTTGTTAGAATCATTGTTATTATGTTACTTTATTGATAAAAGTTAGGCTCATGTTCTTTTAAAAGCAGATTGTTTTAATTTCTTTTGTTCAAAGCTCATTTCAATGTAAGGGATAAAATTCCTTGGTAAGGGAGCTATTAGATTTGGCCTCCCCTATGCAGTTTACTCTAGAGCTTCCCACAGCACTTTAAAATCCATATTTGGAAAACTTTATTGTTTTAATTACATTGTGAAGTCAATGGAAATTCTTTTAGCTTTTAAAAGTCCTCAACTGCTCTGACATCCCTTTAGTGTTTGAACGCTAATTATGCTATATTAACATTGCCAATCCAAATCAAGAAATCCCCAAAGTGTCTATAGTGCTTGTTGCTAAAGCTAAACTACACATGCAATTTATTATATTTCAGATTCATATTAAATACTCATTGAGTACCTACAATGAGCCACATTCTGTTCTATGCATTTCACATACACATTGGATGCTTTTCACTTATTTGGAAAACAAAATAAATGAATTTTTTATCCATTTTAATGAAACTTTATTAAGATGCTATGATTAGCCTCATAACATTTTGTCTTAAATAAATAATTATATTACTTTCATTGGGGTAGAAATAAAGGATAAATAAAAAAGACATTTTTGAGCAATAAAATAATTGTATTTTATCAAAATAGTTTATGTGAGCATAAAAGACCTACGGCAAAAGGGTGGGGAGTGTTCGTTGGCTGCCTACTGTGTGAACAGTGCTTTCAATGTTACCCACTCTCCCTAAAATATTAATTGAGCACATATGTTGTGACTGGTACCTTTTTAGAATAGGGGATTGAGGGAGACTAAGGTAATATCCATGCATTCAAGGGGCTGTCAAGAAATGAGCAAGCCCTTTTCATATAGTATCCTACCTTACACAGAAGTGGTAAGCACAGAGTGCTATAGGAATACGAGGAGAGCTACCTGGTCCATCTTGGTTAAGAAAGGCTATTGAAGAGAAAGTAATTATTTATGTGGAAGTTTCTATTTTGTATTTAGAATCCCATCTTCCCTCTCTTTCTCGCTCTTTCCCTTCTTTCTGCCTCTTCCTTCTTTCCTTTTCACTTTAACAGATTTTTTAAAATTTCAAAAGCAGTACTTGATTTTTGTAACACACATAACAATGCAAAGATATAGAAAGCGAAAGTTAATAAATTCCCCATTATCTACTCCAAATAATTTATAATTTCCTGAGGTAAGTAAAGAGAAGAGCTATTTTATATGTATATGTATATATATATATATATATTTCCAAACAATGGAAGACTATACACATTATTCTTTTTCTCTCAAAGCTTTATGAGACCAAGTTAAAATATTAGAAACCCAAAGCAAAAACTGTTTAAAATCTTTTGCTGAAATCAGATCAATGTTTTCATTTGTCTCTATCATTTTGTTTTTGTCCCTTTTAAACAATTAATGTTTGTATAAACAATACTATACTATGTGAATTCCATTTTATTACTGTATTTTTTCGTACCTTCTCTTTCTCTTCTTCTCCCTTCTTTCCAGTGATAACTAATACTTACATCCTCCTCACCTAAACACTCTCCTTACATTTCAATTCCTTTTGAATCACATTTTCCTCTATGCTCATACTAATCAATTCATATGCATCCTAAACTATGTATTCAAACACAATTTTGGGTTTTGTTGTTGCAAGTTTTATAAAACTTGGTTTATATAACCAGCATTATATTCAAAATGGAAGAAATAAAATTCTTTATGGGTGGACAATCTGGTTTTGAATCTACAGAAATATCTTACAATAAGCATCCTTCTACATATGTCCTTATGAACTACATATGTCTGCAGAATAAGTTCCACAAATAAAGATTATTGGGTCTGAAGATCAATGTATTTTTTGCTTTTGTGTTGATTTCCAGATTGCTTTAAGTTGTAGAAATATTTATCAATATAATGACTAAAAAGGAGACATCTGTTTTGATTATAAGAGTTTTCAATAGTTTTAGTAGTTGTAATAGTTAAAGTGTACTTTATTTTGATAGTGGTTTTATAATAAGTATAGGATTTATTATTTTTATTGCTATCTCAAAGATTTATTTTTTCAACTAAACTTTAAAATAATTTTGACCAGTTCTAAGAAAACAAATTGGAATTCTGATTTAAAAAATGCATTAAATTTATGTGATAATTTTGTAAGAATTGATCGCATTATGAGACTCTTTTCATTCAAAAACATAGTCTATTTCTTTATATTCAGTATTTGCCTTACATCTTTTAATAAGATTTTGTAGCTTTCTTTATATAGATTATTTCTCTTTCTTGTTAATTCCTAGGTAATGAATTATTGTAAGTGGAATATTCTTCCATTTCAAATAATAATTGAAATAATTGGTATAAGCAAAAGCAATTTACTTTTGTGCATTTATCTTGCATCAAGCCACCATACCAGGCTCTCTTGTTATTATAGCTTGATAATAGAATCCCAGGGGTCAAGTAAAAAATGTTGCTCTTTTTCTAACACTTATATTATTTGATTTTATTAACTATGTGAAAACCTCCTAAACAATGTTGTATATGGTGGAGGTTGGTAACATCCTGTCTTTTTTTATTACTTTTAATAAAATCATTTTAACTATATAATTATTATGATCCTTATTTCTGGTTTTTGTTATAGTCTATATCACATATAAGTAATTCCATTCAATTTCTTTTATAATTAATTTTTAATGATATAATTGCTAAGTTTTTTCAAGTGATTTTTCAGCATTAATTGATGTAATCATGTGGGTTATCTTTAAGTTTTTGATGTGATTATGTTATTAAATCACTCTTGCATTCATGGAGTAAACCCTACTTGTCATTTTCTAGTGGATTCAAGAAATTAGTATTCTCATTGGAATTTTTATCTGTATTCATAAGTCAAATAGCTTATAGGATTGTTATTTTATCAATGTTAATAAAATAGTGAAATTTTCTGTTGTTTTTCTTATTTTATCATTCAATCTCTGTTGTCCTCTAATGACAGAGTAGAATCTATATGGAGGGCAATTTTTTCTCTATGTAAGTGTATTAGTCAGCCAAAAGAGGTGCTGTTGCAAAATACCAGAAATATGTTGGCTTTATAAAGGGTATCTATTTGGGGTAGAAGCTTACAGTTACCAGGCAATAAAGTCTAAGTTTCTTCCCTCACCAAAGTCCATTGCCACATGTTGGGGCAAGAAGGCAGCCGACGTCTGCCAAGAGATCAGCCTTCTTGGGTTCCATTTCCCTCCAGGCTCAGCTCCTCTGTTTCCTCCACAAGGTCAGCTGTAGACTATGAGGCTCTCTAGGCTTTGCCTCTCTCCACAAGGCCAGCTGTGAACTGTCAGGCAAACAACTCATCTCTTTTCCCGGGGTCTTCTCTCCTAACTCATGTCCAAGCTCCTCTGTGTGCTTACTTTCCAGGGCTCTGGCTCGAAAACTCAGCATCAGAACTTCAATGTCAAAACTCCAACTCTCTTCTTTTGCCCTGTCTTTTATCTGTGAGTCCCCACCCACCAAGAGGCAGGGACTCAACACCCTACTGACATGGCCCAATCAGAGCCTAATCATAATTTAATCATGCTCAGAGGAACAGACTAGTTTACAAACATAATCCAATATCTATTTTTGGAATTCATAACTGTATCAAACTGCCACAGTAAGGAACCAGATTTCTTTAACAATGAATGAGATGTCCTTTGAGGTAATAAGAAAGGGATTATTTCTCTGATTTTGAGATTTAAACTAGATGACTTCTAAGGTCCCATCAACCTTAATAGCTATAATTATTGAATTATGTAGGGTTTAGGAGTGTAGCCCCCAGAGTCAGACTTCTGGGCTTGGATCTGAGTACAGCAATTTATCCAACTTCACTAAGCCTCAGTTTCTTCATCTTCTAAAGATCACTTCGAGGTTTAAATGGAAAACCTATGGAAGGTATTTAGCATAGTGCTTGACACATGATAAGCAGTCTGTAAACACTAGCAAGTAATTTCACGGGGGTGAAAACCTACCACATACTTCTCAGCGAGAATGCTCTTCTTTGAATTTTAAGATGTGGCTTAGTATTAGAATTATTCTTCTAAAACTAAGGTGTCCTAGAAAGTATCTTTCTTTATACAACCCTTAGTCTTTTTATCTGTTAGTTTCTAAAATAATATTATTTCTCACTGCCTGGACCCTTTTCTCTTCCTGCTTTGCACATGTTCTTTGAGTGGTGTATTTTAGTGTCCTAAGCTGCACAAGCAAATACTGTGAAATGGGTTGGTTTAAACAGTGGGAGTTTATTAGTCCACAGTTTTGAGATTAAAAGAAAGTTCAAATCAAGGCATCATCAAGACAATGCTTTCTGCCCAAAGACTGTGGCATTCTGGGGCTGGCTGCTGGTGATCCTTGGCTCCTCTGTACACAGCAAGGCATATGGTGGCATCTCTTTGTCTTTCCCTTCTCTTCTGGATTTAATTTCAACTTCTTACTTCCTGTAGCTTTCTCTCATATTTTGATTCATCTCATTTATAAATGACTTCAGTAATAGAATTAAGACTCATCTTGACTGGGCTGGGCCACACACAGTTTAACTGAAATAACCTCATCAGAAGGTCCTACTTACAATGAATTCATACCCATAGGAATGGATTAGATTTAAGAACATGTTTTTCTGGGGTACTTACAGCTTCAAACCACCACTATGGTCTTAAACATTCTCTTTGCTTTAATTATCCATTTGTTGATGACTCTCAAGCATCTCTCTCTCCTGAGCTTCAGATTCATGTACCACTTAGTAGCTGTTCTCATGTGGAGATCCCACAGGCACCTCCATCTCAGTGCAACTGGAATGAACCCACTATCTCTCCTAAGATGTTCCCTAAGATGCTTTTCCTCCTTTGTTACTATCCTTGTTCAAACCAGAAATCTGGAATTATCCTTGGCTCTTCCTACTCTTTCTCCCCACCCCTACATCTAATTGCCAAGTTCTAAAATATTTTTCAAAGCAGTACATTGCTTTCTATCTCCACTGACACCTCTATAGCTTTTAAAAGCGTTAATAGGACCTTCTTTTTAGTACTGAACCACTCTTTAGAAAATACAAACCTGGTACCTCAAGCTTACTACTTTTGAATTATTTTTAGCTTCAACCCTTCATTTTTTTCTCCAGCTATGCTGAATTTCTTATAGTTCATTGACCAAACCATGCTCTTTCTTGATTCTGTGTTTTTGCATATTGGCATTCCTAACTGGAAGACTTTCTTTTTGTTTGTTGACTGGCTTACTGCTGTTCATCTGTCATATCTCTTTTTAACAAAAGCTACTACAATAATATCAATGAAAACAATGATAATGGTAATTGTGATGGTTTGAATTTTTTGAATGCCAGAAAAAATTATGTTCTCAAACTAATCCATTCCTGTGAGTGTGGGGTCCTGTGATTGCATCTGATTCAGCTAAGGGACACTTTGATTAGATCACTTTCAATTAGATCACTTTAGGGTTTTTGATTGGACTAAGTCAATGAGGCATGACCCAGGATGGGTCTCTGCCCACTTGCTGGGTCTTATATAAACTGAGAACACACACAGAGAAAGAAGAGACACAGAGAAAGGGAGCTCTGCCATTTTGACCAGGCTTTGTGTAAGAGAGGACTCCAGGTTTGCCTACAGCTGCAGAAAGAAAGAGAAGGCTCAAGGAGATGAGGTCCAGGAAGAGATGCCTAATCTCCAACAGCTGAGCTTGAGGAAGAAGTAGAGAGAGACCAGCAGACCTGTCATCTTGCCATGTGGCAGGACTCCAGGATCTTCCAGCAGATGACCTTTGAGGAGAAAGTATCTTTGATGGTGCCTTGGTTTGGACATTTCATGGCCTTGGAACTGTAAGCTTTTACCCCAAATAAATTCCCTTTATAAAAGCCAACCCATTTCTGGTGTTTTTGCATTGGCAGCCTTTGGCAAACTAAAATAGGAGCAAACAGTTACTATATCTTCACTATGTGTCAGGCACACTGCAAAATGCTTTAAATGCATTATCTTATTCCATGCTCATAACAGCTTTATGAAGTGGGAACTCTTGTCATCCCAGTTTCAAACATGAAGAATCTGAAGCTTACAGCATCTAAGTCATTTACCTGGGGTCACAGAGCCTGTATGTGGAGGAGTTAGGATTTCAAACTCGGTCTCTCTGACTGCAAAGCCTGTTCTCTTCAGAGATCATCTGCTCTGGAAAGCACTCCTAACACAAGTGTCCTTTCTCCTTTGTGTTCTTATATGTATCACGCAGTCTCTATTCTTGCCATTCTACAATGTAATCGCTTGTCCATCCTCTGTGTCCCCAACTAGTTGTAAACACTATAAATTCAGGGACTTTTCCCCCTTATATTCTAAGAACTGAGCACAGTTTTGTACATAGTGGGTGCTCAACAAATATTTGATATATAACCCAAATGCTAATTGGGCCTCACTCTCCCTTGGCCCTCCATGGTCTTTGTAGGCCCAGGATTTCCTTCTAAGTCTAGCCCTTATTTCCTCAATGTCCTTTCTTTTCTCTGCTCCTACATTGTAGCCTGCCTTCTTGATTAACTCCATGTCCCATTCCTTGCTATTTCCTCTCAAAAACTCCTACCTCACTTATAATTTCATGAATGTCTTAATTTTACCTAAGCCATGAGGATTTATAGGGAGGGACTATGCTATTCTCTCACAGCTTTCCATCCTCTTTCTTTCTGGGTTTCCCCTTATACTAGGCTGCTTTGAATCCCCTATCCGTGATCCTCTTGCCATGCTCAGTATCCAGGTAGATTTGCCTTCCTACAACTTCCTGGAATTCTGGTAATAAACATTTTATAATCCATTACAGTTGAATGAATGAATGAAAGTGTAGATTAGTGAAAAAATCCATGTGAAGATTGAGCTTAGACTTACCTTGTGTGATTTCAAACTATCCACAAAGTTTTCTTTAAGGCCAAATCATTGACTATATTGATATACCACATCTGGTGAAAACATTAATATTATTATGGAAAATTCTATTTATTTATCCCTTAGATACTACATTATGATAGAGGATTGTTTACTGTTTTCAAAGTGTATGTTGATCTTTTTAAGGCTCTGAAACTGTAGGAAATGTGTGCTATACTTCTTTGTTCTGCTACATGGTTTAGCAAAATGCTTTTGTACAGAGTAGGCACTCAATAGCAAGTTGATTGATTAAATAATTATTCCATCTATAAACACTTCTGTAGTACATTACCTGATGAGTGTCTATTTCAATATGACTGTGGCTATGACCTTCGTGTAGTTCATTAGCAAATGAAAAGTATGCTCATTTCCATGGAAGGAAATGAGAATATAAAAGATGTGGTTCTATTTGCAGTGCCATTACTGTCTTACTATTTGATTAAGAACAAATTCTTAACCTTTTAATGCTACCAGTTACCTATGACTCTGATCTCAAGAACTACTACAATACCAAAATCCTGGGGAGGATAATAGAATGACCCTGACCTATTTGAAGGAATAAAAATAGGCCACAAATGAGGAAACTCATTGACCAGAATTAGTCAGCAGTAGAGGAGAGGTGATGTCTTTAAAAACAAACAAGCAATGAAGCAAACAAGCAGTTTTACAATAACATTTTGTAGTCATAACAATTCCCTTTGCGAGTATCAACATTTTGCTGATAAGGACATTGAGACTAAGGAATTTTAGGTAATTTGAGCCAAGTCACTTTAGTAAGAGGCAATCACTCCTGGTCCACTGTTAACCTCCACATCAACCCACTCTTTATTATCACCTTCATTTTCAATTGCTTGTGGTAAGATGCTTGAAGCCATGACATCCTAGTTCTTTAAGAAAAGTAAAGCAGAATTATTCTGAACCAAAGTGGCAGTAGAAACTGAGAAACCTGTTAATAAACCCTTTGAACACTACTGGTTGTCACACATCTGGTGTACTTTTACTGAACCCCTTCTCCATTCCAGGCACTGTGCTACGTCCTAGGGATGCAAAGAAGAGAAATGCAAGCTCTCTGCCTTTAAGAAGATTCTGGGTTGTGAAGGGTAAGAAAGCTCCCAGGGGGACAAGGGGAGAGGGACACTTTAGGTAGAAGGAAAAGCAGGCATAAAGACTGAGAAGCATGTAGGCTTGCACATTTAGAGGATACGAGTGTTTCAGTCTAGCTGGAGGGCCGAGAGCCATTGCAAAGTGTAAGCAAAGAAACTGGAAAGGCAAATGGAGGCATCAAGAAGAAGCTTCTAAGTCGAGTTGAGGAATTTGGGTTTTATCCATAGGCAATAGAGAGCAAGCAAAGAATTTTAAGCAGGAGATTCTTAGGATCAAATCTGTGTTTTGAAAGCAATTTATGGTGGTATTGGAGAGGAATAAAGATAAATTAGGAAGTGGGGATGGGAGAAAGGATGGAAATTGTTTGGAATCTAGAAACAAAAGCTGTTTTTCCTTTGGCAGGTGAGTGGGAGATGCTACATTATTATTTTTGCCTAATGGTTTGGGTTGTAGTTATATGTGAGTTGGTACATTTGATATGTTAAAGTAATTACTGATTCGTAATTCTAGTTGCTTTCACTTCTGAATCAAAACTTACTCCAGTGATTTTGTGTTAAGGTTGTGATTTTTCTTCTCACTAATACATTTTCCATATTTGCTTCCACTGACTGTTTAAATCCTGTTCTGCATCCTAACACTCCTGTGTTTAATTCTTCATAATCTGATCTTCATCTGATCCTGATTCCCTGTAATATTTCTTTTTCCTCCTTTGAGGAAAGTATATCCATGATCGATCTCAAATGTTCATCACCTTTTGTAAATATTAAAACAACGACTCAGTTTAATTTTAAAAATAACGTTTTTCTCTTTCTTCTTCTGTCAATAAATTACCTTTGTCATCTTTTAAAAGCTGTATTGTCTCATAATTTTCTTCTGTGCTCCTGTTATTCCATTTGTTGTTCCCCAGAGAAGGTAAGAATATATATTGATATAATGAACAGTGTGGAAATAAAAAAAGAAGAATTTGGGGCCATATTCACACTCTATAGTGTTTACTAGTGATCTATTACAAAATAAAACATATACTTTAGTCCTGATGAATCAAATATTTAAGAATCATCCTTTAAGTGGGGAAATATACATGGCAAAAAATCACTGTTGACCCTGAGAGACCCCTTTGAAAGATTTTAGCCATGGATGATTTAACTTTAATTTCAATCCTGCTTCTTCTACCCAGGGTTATCATAGGGAACATTGCTCATGAGGGTTCTGGGAGTATAAACAGGGGTCAGAGATCAAAAAACATGAGATATAATATTAGATAAAATATTAGCAGCCCTGGAAATATTCACAAAGTCATAGATTATGTCAGAGCTACTGTATTCCATGTAGGAAAATAAAAATGGGAAATTGCACAAGCCACTTTCTTTTTTATTACAGAAATTAAAGATCTAATTTAGAATGGTGAATTTATGTAAATAGCCATTAATACCATTTTATTAGTTCAGGTACTCTGGGTATGAACGTATAAATATAACAGGATTTTTATAGAGTCTGCATCAGTAATTAGTAATTCTGTGTGTGTGTGTGTGTGTGTATGAGGTTTTTTTGAACTTGGAGAACTACAGAGATATTCTGAACAGCACTTGAAGTTCATGTTTATGAAAGTTACTTAATGGATACTTCTCCTTCTTCCTCTCTACTAGATGACATGGTGGTGATGCTAATGGATGATGGTAACAATTATCCGTTCTTTGTACCTAACAAGTACTCTGGCCCTTTACACCATGTGTACATTGTGCCACACAACCTTCCCAGGCTTACAATTTAGGTATTATTCCTATTTTTCTGATGAGGAAAAGATTTGCAGGGAGGTTGAATAAGTTGCTCAAGGTCACATTGTTGTGTAGTAGAACGGGGAATAGAAGTTAATTCTGCCTGTTGCTTGTTTGTTAACCACAGGACATCCATTGAAAAGGAGCAATGAGTGTAAGTGGGTAGAGAGTGGCTCCATTTAACTCATGTGAAGATAGCAACACTTCCATAGGAGCATCCACACACCTGATGACAACTCTGCACAGTTTCTCTCTCTGTTATATTCCCAAGCATCAGTACATACTTCATAAATAGCTATGGCTTGGACAAAATGTAACAACTTTTACTCTTTTCCTTATCTCCCTTGAGCTTGCTTGATATTATTCATTCAGTAAACTTGATGAGCCTGAATTGTTCAGAGAATTTTCTTTCCTTGTTTTAATTTTATTTTTCACATAAAAAATTAGTAAATGGAATATATGCAAAAAAGTGTAAATAATATGTACATGTAGTTAAAAAATTAAAAAAGTAAACATTCATATACTTACTAACCCAGCTTATCAAATAGACTATCATCTTCAAAACCCTATTTGCTCTTCCTGGAATATATCTGTCTTTCTCTCCACTCAGGTACATATAACTCTGAACTTTATATTAATCATTTCCTTGCTTTTCTCTATGATCTTACCACATGTATAGGTAAACTATATAAATATGTTGTTTTGTTTATATTTGAGCTCAACATGAGGTTTTGAGAATTATCCATTTTAATGCTTATAGTTTTCTCATTTTCAATGCATAGAATTTTATTACTACTCTGTGATATTATATACCACAATCAATCCATTTCATTATCAATAAGCATTTGGATTATTCCCACATTTCTGCTGCTAAA
Source organism: Tolypeutes matacus (assembly GCA_026826555.1). NCBI lineage: Eukaryota > Metazoa > Chordata > Mammalia > Cingulata > Chlamyphoridae > Tolypeutes > Tolypeutes matacus. The sequence continues at coordinate 27,106,265 of JAKSZT010054334.1, forward strand.
AGTACTGTTGCTATAAACATTTTTGTATGTATCTCCTCATACAAGGGTTTCTCCAAAGTACTTGTCTAAGAATGAAATTGATGGGTCACATTGCATGTATATTCTCTAATTTAGTAGGTAGTGTTGAATTATTTTCTAAAGAGCTTGTACCAATTTTTATTCCCACCAATTCAAGCCTTACATATTCCCACATCCTAGTTGATACTTTCTATTGTCAAAGTTCATAATTTTGTCCACCTGATGGGTGTGAGAATACATCATCTTAGGGCTTTATTTTGCTCATCCTTTATTTCAGTGACCTTGAATCATCTTTTTATATGATTATTGGCCATCTAGATTTTCTCTTCTTGTAAAATGTCTGTTCATATCTTTCTCCTGTTTCTCTAGTAGGTCGTTAGTCTTTTTCTTATTATTCCTTCTCCAGGAATTTCAAAAAAAATGTTTCTTGATACTATTCCTTTGTCACGTATATGTATTGTGTATACATGTGTTTTTCTCCCAGCTTTTGGCTTGTTATTTCATACTATGGAGTCTTTTTTCAGGTCTTAAGAAACCATTATCTAATTCAAAGTTATGGAGATTCACTCTTATGCTTTCTTGTAAGTGTTTTTTAAAAATATATTGTTTTAGCTCTTACATTTAGGTTTATGATTCATTTGTATGGTAACTTTTTTAGATAGTGTGAGGTAGGGGGTCCTCACATAGACATCCTGTTGGCCCAGAACAATTTATTGAAAAATTATTCTTTCCCCTATGAATTGTTTTGACATCTTTGTAGAAAATCAATTGATCATAAATATAAGAGATTATTATATTTAATAATTAAATATTAAGAGATTATTTCTGGGCTCTCAATTCTATTCCATTGATCTATATATCTATCCTCATGCCAGTACTACATTGTCTTTACTTCTGCAGCTTTGTAGTAAGTTTTGAAATAGGGACATGTGAGTCCTCCAACTTAGTTCTTCTTTTTCAAGATTATTTTGTCTACTCTGATTCCCTTTCATCTCCATAAGAGATTTTGGATTACCTTGCTGTGATGGTTAGGCTAATGTGTCAACTCGGCCAAGTAGTTGTGTCCAGGTGTTTGTTCCAGCAAGCACTGGGCTAATTGTAATACAAGAGCATTTATGGACTTCAATCACCAGTGAGTTTACTGTGTGGATGGCTGATTACATCTGCATCAATCAGGGAGATTACATTATCAATGGGTGGTGCTTTTATCCAATCAGTTGAATGACTTAAAAGTGGAAGTGATTTCAACATTCAGAGAGAATTTCCCAGCTCGTCCTTGGACAGGCAACTTCTCCCAGAAACTCATCAACGACCCTTCATCGGGCTTTCATCGGAGCCACTGGTTTGCAGCCTGCCTGCAGAACCTGGACTTGTGCATCCCCACGGTTGAGTGAGAGACTCTTTTAAAATTTCATATTATTGACAGATATCTCCTGCTGATTCTGTTTCCTGAGAGAACCCTGACTAATACACTTGCCAATTTTGGCAAAAAAAAAAATGCAGCTGGAATTTTGATAGGCATTGCATTGAATCTTTGGATTGATTTGGAGAGTATTGCCATCTCAACAATATTAGTTTAAATTTCAATCCATGAATATGGGATACATTTCAATTTATTTAGGTCTATTTTTTAATGATGTTTTGTAGCTTTCAGTGTAAAAGTCTTGAACTGATTTTGTTAAATTTATTTCTAAGTATTTTTGATACTTTTTAAATGAAGTTTTTTTCTTAATTTAATTTTTGGATCATTCATTGCTGATGTATAGACATAAAATAGATTTTTGTATAATGATCTTGTATCCTGCAACTTTGATGACTTATTTATTAGTTCTAATAGTTTGTATGTGTGTTTGTGGGTGTGTGTGCTCCTTAATTTCCTATATAGTAGATCATATCATTTGCAAATAGATATAGTTTTAGTTCTTCCTTTTTAATATGGATTTTTTTTTTTCTTACCTCATTGCCCTTGCTAGAACCTCTCGTACAATGTTGACTAGAAGTGGCAAAAGTGGACATCCTAGTCTTGTATTTGATTTTAGGGAGAAAGATTTCAGTCCTTCACTATTAAGTATGATGTTACCTGTGGGTGTTTTCATAGACGGCTTTTATCAGATTTTGGAAGTTTCCTTCAAACCCTAGTTTGTTGAATGTTTTTGTCAGGAAAGTGTTGGATTTTGTTAATCCAACATTTTATACATCTATTGAGATGATCATGTAGTTTTTGCCCTTTATTCTAATAATGTGGGTTACTATATTGATTGATTTTTGTATGTTAAAGAATCTTGCATTTCTGGGATAAATCCCACTTGCTCATGATATGTAATCATTTTAATATGTTCCTGGATTTGCTCTACTTGTTTTGTTGAGGATCTTTGCATCTATATTCATAAGGGATATTGGTCTATAGTTTTTTTGTGATGTTGTTGTTTGGTTTTGATATCAGGGGAATACTGACCTTATATAATGAGTTGGGAAATATTCTCTCCTCTTTTATTTTTTTGGTAGTTTGTGAAGAATTGGTATAAATTTTTCTTTAAATATTTAAATGGTAAAATTCACAGGTGAAGCCATTTTGTCTCAGGCCTTTCTTTGTGGGAAGTTTTTTTAATTTTATTTATTTTTATTTTTAAATTACTAATTTAATCTCTTTCCTTGTTATAAGTCAATTCACATTTTCAATTTCATCTTCAGTCAGTTTTAGTAGTTTGTGTTCTTGTAAGATTTTATCCATTTCACCTAATTATCTAATTTATTAACATAAAATTCTTCATAACATTCCTTATAACTCTTTATTTCTTGAAGGTTGGTAAAGATATCTCTGTTTCATTAATTACTTTAGTAATTTGAGTCTTCTCTCTTTTACCTTAATCTATATAGCTAAAGGCTTGTCAATTTTGTTGATCTTTTTGAAGAATCAATTTCTGGTTTAGTTGATTTCTATTGTTATTTTATTTTCCATTTCATTTATTTTTAGTCCTGTCATATTATATCTTTCCTTTTACTTGCTTTAGAATTAGTTTGCTCTTTTTTTAACTTGTCTTAGGGTAGAAAGTTAGGTTCTTGATTTAAGATCTTTATTTTTTTAAATATAGGCAGTTATAGCTATAAATTTCCCTCTTAGAACTGCTTTAGCAGCACCTTATGAATTTTGGTATGTTGTGCTTTCATTTTCATTCATCTCAGATTATTTTTTAAATTTCCCTGGTAACTTCTTTGACTTACTAGTTATTTAAGAGTGTGCTGTTTAAGTTCCACATATCTGTGAATTTCCCAAGTTTCTAATTTAATTCCATTGTTATCAGAGAATACTCTTTGTACTATTTCAATCCTTTTATATTTATTGAGGCTTGTTTTATGGCCTAATATATCAGGTATCCTGGAGAATGTTCCATGTGCATATGAGAAGAATATGTGTTCTTCTGTTCTTGGGTGAAATGTTCTATTGATGTCTGTTAGGTCTAGTTGGTTGAAAATAGACTTCTGTAATAGCAATTTTTAAAAGGAGTTTTTCCTCTCATTTTTCTTGGCAATTGTCTCAGTTTTCATTTTACCTCTTTGGTGGAGACATCGCCTCTGGAAAACCTGAATATTTTCCATTAGATCATTTTGGGATGCCTCCCCACTAACCACTCCATACTACCCCATCCTTTAGCAAATTTACTGCCCCACTCATTCCAGAGGAAAGAAGGAAGAAAGATTGGCAGGGGGAAATGGATACTGCCTAAGCAGAGGGAAGAGCCTGTGAAAAGGCCATGTGATGGTAGTGGATGGACAAAGAGTAGGTCTATCTGGCAGGTGTATAAAATTGGGTGGTGTGGGAGAGGAGAGGCCTGTGAACCAGTGATAGAAAAGAAGGGACAGAAGTTGGCAAGGACCAGAACTTTAAAAACTTTGTAAACCACATTAAGGAGCTTAGAATTTATCCTGATATCAAGGGGGAGCTGTTATAGAGTAAACTGTAAATAATGAAGGTTTGTGTTTTAGAATGATCACTCTGGTTGTAGTACGGAATGTGAATTGGAACAAGGCAAGGTTGTTACAGTATCTACATGAGAGTCTATCCACTAGTGGTCTGACTGAGGGTGGCAGTGGAAATGCAAAAGAAGTGAACAGAGTAGAGAGACAATTTAGTCTGCAACATCAAATGGATTTGGTCTATGATTTGATGGGGCTGAGGGACATGGATGCATCAAGGATGATGTCCTTATCTTTGGCTTTGGTAATAGAAGTAGTCTGGTTCCATCTGGCCAGTTATCAGGTCTGTTCTAATATGAGTGAGACACAGTATTGTCTGCCTCACACCAAACTTCTCAGCCCCATGCTGGAAGAAGATGGGACTACTGGGACAGTGTGGCAGGATGCCCTTAATATTTGCCATTGAAAGTGCATGTCAGGAGAAACTAGCCCTCCTCTGCCATCTTCTGCTTTCTCTGCCTGTGCTTTTTTTTTTTTTTGTGACCTATTCTTTTGTTACAAGATTTCTAAATGGATGTTTTGGCTGAGAATCTAAGGAGACTTATATTACACACCAAAATGAATCATGAGACAGCACCCAATAAACTGCATAATTTAGACCAAGTGAAGGAAGAATATTCTTAGAGGATATCTCTAGAGAGAGCTTTACTCTTTATTTTTGTTTTTATTTTTTATTACCACCTACCATCCCTACACTAATCATTAGAGAAAAACTTTAAGTAGGTGCTTTAGAGTATAATGTGAGTCTTGTGAAGATCAAGGAAGATGCTATAGTCAATACTGAGGTCTCTTAAAGCCAGAGTGGGCTGGCTAGTGGCTAACAGAGAGATGCTGTGTTGAGTGGCCTGTACCCTCAGAGTTTGTCACCCATGTCAGAAGATGCATGGGATCATATGAGAGATTGTGAGGGTTGGTGGGGTCTTTATAGATCCTGTGTACAGGCCTCATGTATGGAGGCAAGAGGAATTTTCAAAACTTGAGGTGGACATCTGTGTTCCTAAGGGTTGTTGAAATAGTTATGAATGTCCAGCCAGACTTGAGTTTTATCTACCTGCAGCAAAGAAAATGCACATCAGAGATATTGCTGATGGGAAAGGGGAATGGAAATAGTCTCTAAAGAACCCACAAATAAGTCTATGAGAAAAAGAATCAGTGTATTAATGACAAGACCAGTCAAATAAGAACTACTTTACATCTCTCTCTCTACAACTCACCGCCAGAGAGGGCAGAAAACTTAGATAGAAATTGGGAAAAGAGAAGTAGGAAAAGAGAGAAGAAGTGGACCACTCCTTTCCTGATTCTGAATTTTCTCCTTCCAGCAAACCCTGGCTAGAAAAGGAGATATGATATAACTTGAAATAAAGCCAGAAGCTTTGGCAATTACAACAAACTGCACAGCCTAAATGCAGAACTGAGAGTATGTTTTGTAACTTAAAGTCAGTGTAGGGCTTTGAATTGCCTAAGAGTGACCAGCACAGTCATGGGGCTGCCCAGGTTTTTATCCAGGGAGGAAGAAAATCTTGCCCTGCAGCATGGGGTTTAAAGGGATATTGGGAGGCAAAATTAAGTTACATTGTGATTAAATCCCACAATTCCTGATAGTTCAATATACACATTCATTCAACACTTTTTTTTTTTTTTTTTTTGCTGAAGACCTAATAAGTATTGAGTCCCAGGCTCAGCTGTACAGATGGAGGTGGGGTGTGTGTGGGGGTGGGGGACAAGATGAGAGTGCTCTGTTTCTGCTCTGTTGAAGCCTGTAGTCTAGTATAGATCACAATACCACTGGGACTGCCCAAATTCTAAACTCAAGTTCCTGGGCAGGTCTTTAGCTATGTTGCCTGTTGGAAGTATGGCCTTAATGACCGGCCACTTTATTCTAAATTTGTATAAGGGGAAAACTCAAGAAGAGGCCAAGGTGGTATTCTGTGCGTCTCGCATGTGCATGTAATGCTTCTCTATGCATGAAGGAAATTAACAAATGGAATGTGAATTTGTTCATTATCATGCAATGATTCAGTTAGTTTTAGCTGCTTCATTAGTTAATAAGTTGAAAATCTCAGAGGAACTGTGATGCTAGAACATAAATGTAACTAATCATTTTCTTAGGAACTGATCATATTGAACATCAATGAGCATAGCCCTTTCTGTAGATAATCATGTTTTAATTTCAAAAATAAAAATATTAATAGACTTAAATGGCAACCAATAAGAGTTTACTGGTGATAGATTAGTGTCAAAATAAAGTGACTTAGTAGTAGTTATAAAGGGAAAGTATATTTTCAAATACTTGTAATTTAGTATAATAAAAATACTAGAAGTTAAAAGTAACATTTTGGTAGCATCAACATAATCAAAACAAAAACAGCTTGGCGAGAACTGTGTGGAATCCCTTTGGAAGTGAGTTAAATCAGAATATTAAATTGAAGTTTTGGAGGAGATCCAACTTACAATAATGCTACATTCCTATGTATATGCTGGGCCATGTACAGACATTACATAGGAGGCATCAGAAAACTGGTTAGGGGTCTCAAACTGTTTCAACCCCTGAAGAAATAAAAGCATAAAAGAGGAGAGAGATGGAAAGAGCTATTTATGATAATATTTTTGAGAGAGAGCTGTTCTTACATCCTATCATCTACAAGGGGGAGGGATATGGATAATTGCTATTCTTTAAACTCAAGCTTGAGGAAAGAGGCTTAATTAGGTCTAGGCTTGAAGTTACATGTGCATTCTGGACTGATGTCTGAAATATGGCTTGGAAATCCAGAAGGCAAGAGAGGTGGGCTATTGAACTGCTTTGGTAGCAGAGTGAAGGACTTGTATTCCAGAGTTGGCCAGAGCACAGGGTACATGAGTACTTCCTTTGGGGCCAGATAAAGCTCAAGTGGGAGAGGGAGCTGGCCTGGAGCCATTTTAAATTCCCAGTGAAATACATAAAATCTGAGATTTGCTTTAAAATACTCCAGTGGAAAAGGAGGAAAGAAAAAAAATGTTGATAATTGTTAAAGTTGGATGATAGGTAGATGGGTTTTTATCTGTCATACGCCCTACTTTGGTTATGCTTGCTAATGTCCGTAATAGAAAGTTTAGAAAATTCTGCTCAAAAGGGTGTTGTATTAGTCAGCCAAAGGGGTGCTAATGTAAAATACCAAAAATGGGTTGGTCTTTATAAAGGGTATTTATTTGGGGTAGAAGTCCACAGATACCAGGCCATAAAGCCTTAAGTTTCTTTTCTCACCATAGTCCATTGCCATGTATTAGAGCAAGACAGCTGCTGGCGTTTGCCAGGGTTCAGGCTTCTGGGGTTCCTCTCTTCCCGGGGCTGTGTTTCTCTCCGGGCTTAGCTCCTATTTCCTCCACAAGGTCAGCTGTAGACGATTAAGCGAACGGCTTGCTTCTCTTCCCCTGGGGCCTTCTTTCCAACATCAAAACTGCTTCTCAGGTTTATGTTTTTTTTTTTTTTTTTTTACCAGGAGGTCCCGGGGATCGAACCCAGGTCCCTCCATATGGGAGACGGACACCCAACCGTTTGAGCCACATCCGTCCCCCTAAAACTGCTTCTCAAAAGACTGCTTCAACTGTCCTTTGCCTTGCCTTTTATATTCAATTCCCCACCCACCAAGGGGTGGGGCTCAACACCCTAATCCTAACCTAATCATGCCCAGATTAACAGTTCAGTTTACAAGCATGATTCAATTATATTTTTGGAATTTATAATTACATCAAACTTCCACAGGTATCTATTGGAAGGCAATGGGATTCCAACCGAGAGAATCTGTTTGGCATGCAACACCCAGCAAACCTGAGCTGGAGGGAGTAGAGCAGCTGGAAGAGAGAACTTTGGAAGAGGTACCCAGTGCTTGGGAATCTCTGTATAATGTGTGAAAGTATGTCAAAAAGCCCCCTTTAAATAATTTGTAAGCCCAGACTTTGAGAAGTCATTATCGGCAGTACCACTGAAGTAACAATTATCCTGTCTTCATTCATTTCTCAAAAACAGGGCCTGGCAAGTAGGGGAGGAGCTAAGCAAGATGTAGAGAAGAACTGGGGGAGGAGGTAAGTAGGAGAGAGGAGGAGTCAGCCCCAGTTAAGGAAAAACAGATATATTAGGTGGGGAAAGGGAAGAAGAGTAAGACTTCTATCACTTTAAGTGGGTGACATACAAAAAGGTCTCTTGCTGAGGAAGGGAACACGTTTTAACTCTAAATCAAGTTCAAATTTTGATAAATACGTGGGACTGGACAATTTTAATTACTGAACTGACATTGGGATTGTGACATAAAGTATCTGGAGGGTTTTACAATATCTGGGAATGACTAGCAAAGTCATGGTTTTTGCATGAATTTTTAATCCAGAGGCAGGGCAAGAACTATCCTCTTTGAGTCGACTGAGCAATTTTAAAAGGCATATTGAAAAGAAAAGACAAAGATGATTGGGGTTTAAATTCCAAGCATCTCCTTGTTCAGTCTGGTTTACAGGTGTTTTCCCTCATTTTGACCTCCTAGCAACTCCATGGGTGATAAGGAAAGTATTGCTGGTCTCACTTTATCAATAAAGAAATTAAAGTGCCAAGAAGTTGAATGACTTGTACACATTCACAGAGTTACTAAGTGACTGAAGCATAACTAGAATTTGGGTCTTTCATTACTTTTCTGGTCAAGGGTTTGTGCACTATAACTTCTGAATCCAGGCCAGTCCTGGAGATTTGGAGAAATTCCGGGGAATGGTCTAAAAATGTTAGAGATGCTCCGGGGGTAATGAAGAAGTGTTGGGGGTTACCTTGTTGCATCTACACTAGCACTGAGAACTGATTTGTGTTTAGAGAAAGCTTCTGGGGCCAAGAAGCCCAAGGCTTTCCTTCCTGGGTCTAAACATCGGAAGAAGCCCTGGGAGGATGCGATTTTCTCCTGATGGCCCAGGTCAATCAATCAATCAAGAGTTATTTAAACACTCAGTGTATACAGAACTCTGCTGGGTTCTAAAACATGCATGTGGGTGCTCCTCATCATCCAGTGATACTAGAGACTATAGAGGACTCTTTTCTCAAGGTGGAAATGTGCATGTTAATTAGCTAATTCAACTACAGATAAGGTTGGATCAATAAATGAGCCCCTACAATGTGCCACCGTGGTGACCTTGGAAAGGATGGAGATACAATGATCAGAAAAAGAAAGAAAAAGAAAGAAAGAAAGGAAAATGTATTAGCCAAAGGGGTGCTGATGCAAAGTACCAGAAATCTGTTGGATTTTATACAGGGTATTTATTTGGGGTAGCAGCATACAGTTACAAGGCCCTAAAGAGTCCAATTCAAAGTTACTTCCTCACCAAAGTCTGTTGCCATGTGTTGAAACAAGATGGCGGGCAATGTCTGAGAGGGTTCGGCCTTCCTTTTTCTTCTTAAGGCTCCATGGCCCCAGCTCCTTCCGATCTCAGCTGTAGAATTGAGAACTCATTTCTTTCCAAGCTCAACTGTTCTGTTCTCTTTACAAGGTCAGCTGTTAACTATTAGGTGAATGGCTCATCTTTCTTCCCGGGATGCAGGATCCTTTTCTGTGTCTAAGGAGCCCCCTTCCTCTGTATATCTTCTTGATTGAGTGTCCTTGTCCATTCATATAGTCCACAGAGGGGGTGGGGACTCAAACTGAGTCGCCCTAATGACATGGTTGAATCAAAGCCCTAATCTTAACATAATTTAATCAAAGGCATCTCAGCTGAATCAAATATAATCAAAGGGTATCACGCCCAGAGGAACAGACCAGTTTATAAACATAATCGCTCTTTTTGGCATTCATAAATAATATCAAACTGCCACAGAAAAGGAAAAGAAAAAGAAAAAAGGCATTCTCTGGTCTCATGGGACTTGTAGTGTAGGAGGGGAAAGAGTAATAAAAGAATCAGCGATGATAAGTGCTAAGATGGAGAAGTACAGGGTGCTATAAGAATACAGTGCAGGGGCTGGCACCCTCATTAGCAGAGTCAGGGAAGGCTGAAGGAATTTAATATTTCTTCATCAGAGATGAACTCGGTACCTTCTGTTGGAGTCAGGGAGGGGCTAAGGGAGTTACTGAAGACCTCATCTTCAGAAGTACTATATTTCTTGCCTGAGAAAAACAGACTATTAATATAAATAGAATTTAAAATGGAATTAATTTCCATGGGGAGAGCATCTTACTTTCATTGATCTAGGAAACACGAAAAACCTGAATTTAGTACTTTCGTAACTTCCATGATTTTAATTTCTGTGGGATAAGCTCTTTGTTATGCTCTAGGCTTTGAGGGAGCAAGAATTAAGTCTTGGTCTTAATGTATTTTTAATGAACATAGTGACAAAAAGAAAACTCAGCAGGGCTCAGGTGCAGACTCCCATGTGAGAGGCAGAGGAGGGGTGGTAGGGAAGACACATGATTATGAAGCAGGCAGCAAATGGTCCTCCACAACAGCTTCTTTGTAGAGTGAGGATGGCAGGGAGGAGGTGTTGGAGTGATAAAGAAAGGTAAGAGGGGGTAGCAGGTCTTGGGGAAGAAGACAGAACTCAATATGACCCAGGATGTCAATAGAGCTGTTGGGGACCCCAGAGTAAATCTCCTGAGTGTGGGGATCTTCATGGCTTGCACAAAGTGGGTCTCCAGTAGATGTTTTATAGCCCATATAAAGTAGGGTTAAAACTAGAAGGTAAGGATTAGGGAAAGAATGGAGAAAGGAGCCCCTTAGCGTCCTGGTAGTCTGTTCATTGGCAAACCTTGATTTTTGGCTTAATGTTCAGATAAATTGATAGGCCTCTGCCCTTCTTTCTCAATAGTGGACATGCATGACCCAGCCCGGTCACCTGATTGGGCAGAGTAGGCTGATGGGGCAGGATAACTGCTGTCAGAACATTGATCTTAGTTGGAGGTGCTCCTTGGGGCTGTTGCCCAGGAGGCAGGGCAACACACAATTCTTCTCCTGCACTCCAGGTAGCCAGAAAGAGGGAGGAAGAAGGGGAGGGGCTGAGAACATCAGGTTTCTCTTTTGGCTCTGGTAGGAGGAATGCTGACTTAGTTCCACCACTTTCACTGTATTTTTAATTACTAGTAGCTGTCTCACAATGGCAGCATTTAGTGACATGTCCTAGGTATACCAATGACTTCCTATACTCTTTGAGACTATTCATAGTGGCACTGCAGTCTCATACAAAGTGCATTAATCAAATTAGAAAAATACATCACAATAAATCAAAATGCAAATTGCAGAAATAATATAACAGTGTAAATAAAAGAGGGGGAGCATTTTATTCATTCAAAAGTTTGCAACAAATTTTAGAGCCCATCAATTGCTTTTTCTCTTAACTTAAGGTAATTTTGAAAGTCATCCATAATACTGAGAAAGTGCCTGGCATATTTAGGTATTCAATAATACTTACAGAATGAATGAATGAATTTTTCAGTCCTGCCAATAGTCATTCTGTGACCTTACACAAATTAATAAATATAACTACTTCCTTGGGGTAATAATGGACTCATGGAAATGCATCCCTTTCTTTGAACCTAGTTTTAAGGCCAGATATGAACCGCTTTTTAGGATTGGCTGGGATATGTTGCTATTCCAGCTGGTGCTTGATTCTATGCTTTTTATTTGCTTTTGTTTTTGTTAGATAGACTGGATTAAAATTATTCTGAGTGTCAGATTAGTCATTTTAAATCCATGATATCCAAAAAGTTACTTTAATGCATACATCTGGGCCATTAAAGTAACTGTGAATCAGATAGTCTTAGTCTTGACCTAAGAGCTGGGATGTACACATCCTTTAGGTGAATGCCAGGTTATTGGGAAGCCCTGCTCCATATCTGTGAGCATAGGTAAATTCTGGAGTAGTTGGATGAACCAGGAAAAATGAGGGTAGGAACTCAAGAATAGGTCCCACAACTTGCCTTCCCTACTGTGTCCCAAAGGGAGCCTCAAAATAAGTCACAGGATTTAGAGTTCACTATGTGAAGTAAACCCACTATTGCCCACCTGACCTACTGAGTACAGCTAACAACTCTGGACAAAATACAAAAATCAAACACTGAAGCCTCTGAAAAGTAAACAAAAGCAGGCAAATTGTGAACGGGCATCAAAACTTGGAGAAGCATCCCATGGTCGGGGAGCAAACAGTGAGTTATTTCTGTTCTTCTCATACCTTTGCCCGAGGTTGGATATCAGTTGTGGAGCTAGTTGGCAGGTGGCTAACTCTCTGGTAAAATTCTGTCGTACAGGTCAGTAGAATAGGAAAGGAGTATCTGTGGGCCAGAGAGTATGGGAGAAATACTGAAGAGGAGAGAACCCCATTTCTGTGTATAAATCCACACAAGGGAGAGGCTCAGGTGTTTGGGCATCTGTCTGCCATGTGGGAGGACCCGGGTTTGATCCCTGGGACCTTCTCTTAAAAAAAAAAAAAAAAATGTGAAGGGCTGAGCCAGGCCCACGTGGTGAGCAAGGCCCATGTGGATGCGTGGTGAGCCATGCAGCAAGATGATGAAACAGCTAAAAGAGAGACGCAGAGGAGAGACAAGGCGAGATACACCAGAAAGCAGGACCTGAGGTGACGCAAGTGACAGGGTGCCTCTCTCCCACATAGGAGGTTTCTAGGATTGAATCCTGGTGAAGCCTGAAGGAGAAAAATGAGAAAGAGAAGGCAAGAAGCAGGCACAGATGGTCACTAAGTGAATGGATGCAGACAACAAGCTGGGGGGTGAGGGGACGGGGACGACGATGACTCATAGAACTGTAAACCAAAAGAAAAAATAAAGTCAATTTAGAAAAAAAAAAATCCACACAAAGTATCGGCTAATTCCCAAGCTATCCATGTGTTCTTCAGACCCATACCAGCATAGCAACAGTTTAGAGAATTAAACTGAAAATTGAGACACAACACATAGAAAGTAAGACAGAATTTTCAGTCTGAATATAAATGGGTTGATTGCCTGCCAAAACAAAAATGTCAACACTCTCCAGAGGATTATAACAGGACCCAAGTCTACACATAACACTCATAAGATTACTTAAATACAAAGAAGCAGGAAAATGTAAACAGTTTTCAAAGGAAAGGGCAGTCAACAGATGCCAGCCCCAAGATGATTCAGATTTTGAATTATTAGATAAAGACATTAAAGCAGTAATTATGATTATGACCTACAAAGTAAAAGAAAACACAAATTTCAGCAGAGAAATAGAAACTATAAAAGAGAACAAAATGGAAATTTTAGAACTGAAAATTCATTCTCCAAAATAGATACCTCACTGAGTGGACTCAATGGCAGAATGGAATTAACAGAGGAAAGAATCTACGAGCTTGACTATTGATCAATAGAAATTATTGAGTCTGAAGAACAGAGAGTATAAGCAAAGTGAAAAATAAATAGAAAAGAAATTCAGGCCCTTGAGAACAAATTCTAAGGGGTCTAAATGTGTAACTAAAGTCTCAAAAGGAGAGAAGAAGGAGATTGGGGCAGAAAAAAATATTTGAAGAAGTATCAGCCAAATCCAAATTTGGTGAAAGGCATAAATTTACAAGATCAAGCTCAGTGAAAACAGGATAAATTCAAGGAAACCATACTTAGGCACATCATAATTGAACTGCTGAAAATAAAGAAAATATCCTAAAAGCAGATAGAGAAAAACAATACATTACACACAGGTGGGCAATTATTTGAATTACTGGATTTTTCATCAGAATCTATGGAGGCAAGAAGATAAAGGAATAACATATTTAAAGGGCTGAAATAAAAGAACAAAATTCAAATCCTATGAAAGTAGCTTTCAGGATTTAAGGTAAAATAATGACATTTTTGGAAAAAGGAAACAAAGAAATTTTGTCTCCAGTATACTTATTTTATAAGAAATGCTAAAAGAAGTTATTCAAGATGAAAGGAAATGCTACTAAAAGGAAAATTGGATCTGTAGGAATGAGGTAAGATGGATGGGATGCTAAATAACTGGATACTTATAAAAGACTACTTGTGGCAGTTTGGCATTGTTTATGAATTCCAAAAATAGATATTGGATTATGTTTATAAACTGGTCTGTCGGAGGTTTCACTTTTACTTGATTAAATTATGATTGGGGCTTTGATTGGGTGGGGATTCACAGAGAAAATGACAAGGCACAGGAGTTAATTGGAGATTTGATGCTGGAGTTTTGAGCTGGAGCCCCAGGAAGTAAACATGCAGTAGAAGAACACAGAGAAGCAGATATGTGAGGAAACAGAGAAAGTTCCATTAGACACAGCAAAGGCCCCGAGAAGAGAGACAAGCCATTTGCCTGATAGTTTGCAGCTGCAGAGACCAGAGTCCTGAGCTGCTGAGCCTGGAGAGAAACGAGCCCCAGGAAAGGGATGAGACTTATGCCAGCCTACAGCTGATATTGGAAGAAGCTGGGACCATGGAGCCTTCAGAGGAAGAGGAAGACTGAATCCTCACAGACATCGCCTGCCATCTTGCGTCAACAAGTGGCAACAGACTTTGGTGAGGGAAGTAACTTATGCTTTATGGCCTGGTAACTGTAAGCTTCTACCCCAAATAAATACCCTTCATAAAAGCCAACGGATTTCTGGTACTTTGCATCAGCGCCCCTTTGGCTGATTAATACACTACTCTTTTTCCTCTTAAAGCAAAAATTATTATAAATTGTTGGCTGGGGTTTTTCAATATATGTAGATGAAATACTTATGACAACTTTAACGTAAACTTTAGTTGGGGGGGAGGACTATGTGACTTCAAGGCTTTTCCATTTTACATGAAGTGATATAATATTAACTCTATGTAGACTGTGAAAATTTAGGTATGCATATTTTAATTTCTAGAAAACTTTCCCCCGCAAAATACAAAGAGATATCGTCAAAGCCGATAGATAAATTTTAATGGACTACTAAAAAATACTCAAATAATAAAAAAAGAAGGCTTAGAGGAATAACAGAGAAATATTACAGAGGAGACAAACAAATAACAAATAATACAATGTTAGACCTAAGTCTAGCCATATCACAAATTATATCAAATGTTAATGGTTGAGCCAAAAACAACTTGAAAAAGAGGAATGAAGTTGGAAAATTCTCACTTCCTGACTTGAAAGCAT
This sequence comes from Tolypeutes matacus, assembly GCA_026826555.1. Classification (NCBI taxonomy): domain Eukaryota; kingdom Metazoa; phylum Chordata; class Mammalia; order Cingulata; family Chlamyphoridae; genus Tolypeutes; species Tolypeutes matacus. The sequence goes on from JAKSZT010054334.1 coordinate 27,121,352, forward strand.
ATTACAAAGCTACAGCGGTCAAAACAGCACAATACTGTTATAAGCATACATATACCAATGGAATCAAATTGAAAGTTCAGAAGTAGACTCTCACATCTATGACCAGTTGATGTTTGATAAAGCTGCCAAGTTCACTCAAGTGAGAAAGAATAGTCTCTTCAACAAATGGTGTGGCGAGAACTTGATATCCATATGCAAAAGAATGAAAAAACATTATCTCAAACCATATACAAAAATTATCTCAAAATGGATCACAGATCTAAATATAAGAACCAGTACTACCAAAGTTCTAGAACAAAATGTAGGAAAGCATCTTCAAGATCTTGTAGTAGGATATGGTTTCTTAGACTGTACACCCAAAGCACAAGCAATGAAAGAAAAAAATAGATAAATGGGACCTCCTCAAAATTAAAATCTTTTGTGCATCAAAGGACTTTGTCAAGAACATGAAAAGACAACCTACTTAATAGAAGAAAAGAAACCACATATCCAATAAGGGCTTAATATCCAGATTATATAAAGAAATACTACAACTCACCAACAAAAAGACAAACAACCCTGTTAAAAAATGGTTAAAAGACTTAAATAGACATTTCTCCAAAGTGGAAAAATACAAATGGCTATAAAGCACATGAAAAGATGCTCAAGATCACTAGCTATTAGAGAAATGTAAGTCAAAATCACAATGAGATACGATTTCACACCTATTAGAATGGCCACTATTAAAAAAACCCAGAAAACTACAAGTCTTGGAGAGGATGTGGAGAAACAGGAACACTCATTCATTGTTGGTGGGAATGTAAAATGGTGCAGCTGCTGTAGAAGACAGTTTGGCAGTTCCTCAAGAAGCTAAGTATAGAATTACCATATGGTCCAGTAATCCTGCTACAAGGTATATACCCAAAGAACTGAAAGCAGGGACACAGATATTTGCACACCAATGTTCATAGCGACATTATTCACAATTGCCAAATGATGGAAGCAACCTAAGTGTCCTTCAATTGATGAATGGATAAACAATATGTGGTATAGACATTCAATGGAATATTATTCAGCCATAAAAGGGAATGAAGTCCTGATACATGCAACAACATGGATGAACCTTGAAGACATTATGTTGCATAAAATAAGCCAGTCACAAAAGGACAAATACTGTAGGATTTCACTGTTATGAAATAATTATAATAAGTAAACTCATAGAGTTAGAATCTCAACTACAAAGTTCCCAGGAGATAGACTGGGGTTCGAGAATGGGGAGTTGATGCTTGTACAGAATTTCTATTTAGGCTGATGGCAATGGTTTGGAAATGGATGGTGGTAATGTTAACACACTACTGTGAGTGTAATCAATAGCACTGAACTATGTTGGTGAAGGCAGTAAAAGAGGGGAAACATTAGGATGTATATATTACTAGAATAAAAATAAAGATAAAACAAGGTACAACATAGTGAACTCTACTATAGATGATGGATATAGTTAGTCTAAATCTAAGAATGTTCTTTCATGAATTAAAACAAACGTAATACAAGGTATTACTACTAGGGTAGTATATGGGAAAAATATACCTTATGTAAAGAATGGACGATAGAATTACTTTAATAATCTTTCATCATTTTAACAAAGGTAATTACTGTTAAAAATAGTACAATTATTAAAAAGTGCTATCACAAATTGTACCAAATGTTCTACACCAAAGCAAGGTGTTGGTGGTAGGGTGGTGTTCAGGAATCTTTTGTATTTTCTGCATGATTGTTTTGTAAATTCACAACTTCTCTAATGAAAAAATGTTTGTTTATGGCTGAAGCACTAAAAATGGGTATAACAGTACCTACTACATGCTGCCTGCAAAAGACATGTTAAATATGAAGACACATATAGGTTGAAAGTAAATGGGTGGAAAAAATATGTACCATGCAAATAGTAAGCATATGAAAACTGTAACAAAATATGGTAGATTGGCTTTTAAAAGATCAGATTAAGTAGACTTAAAGACTCTGAGTAATGAGAGGTAAAGAGAGATATTTTATAATGATCAAAGTGACAATTCATCAGGAAGACAGAATTATTCTAAGTGTGTATGCAGCTCCAGTTCCCTGGGTCGCTCTGGGAAAGGCCATCCAAGTCTGCTGTCCAGCAAGGCATCTTCAGCATGGTTTCAGTGATGTCCAGTGCACCGGAGCCCTGGGTGACAGCTGAGTCTAGCATAGAGTTAGGTGGGCTGATCTTCTCTCGCCACTGGTTAATCAGCTTTTGAAGAACATTTTATCCATGACATTGTTAGTTACTAGAAATGAAACTCTTCTAGGAGATGATCTTTCCTTCCAGGTAGAAGAAGAAATGAGAACAAATTAGTTATTTGTTCATTTTGAATTTTCCAGGTGTTTTAAGGTGATTACTACAAATACAATGATGCTAATATTTCAGAGAAAGTCAAATTAAAATCTAAGTAAATAAATACCTCAGCTTTTATTTGGGTTCTGTGTTGTCTTATAGATTTAGCAGGTTCTTCTTGGCAAAATACCATGCCTAATGTCATAGGGGCACACTTCTAACCTTATGCAACTGAAAAACAATCTCCAGGCAAATGCTGAGGATGCAGCAGGAGTAAAATGAGGTCCTTCTGGAATTAAGCAACACCTAAACAGTCTTCAACGGAAAACATTTCCTGCTCTGTGAATGTGATCACTTGTATCCTAGGATTTCATTGCTAATATTTGAATTTTTTAATATGCATAAGTAAGTACATATACAGGATTTCCTTTTGTAACGAGAATAATGGAAGTAATAATAAATGTTGGGGTGAATGTAATTGTAGCTGAAAGGATGATTTTATTACTTGGGAAAGGATACTGTTGGCTGGAGCCAATTCATTAGCCTGTTCTGGCAGTCTGTTATTATTATTATTTCTAGCTCTTACTAGATTTCATTCTTTTAGATAAAAACATGCATATCAGCTTTGGAGTTTGATTGCCTTATGGGCATAAAGCTTTGCATATTTACTGCCCATGAATCATACCAGTATGTGAAATCCAGAGAAGATTCAATTTTTCCTGCTAGATGCACCTCCAGCCGTTTAATTAAAATATGTATTATTAATAAAACTATATTTAAGTCATATTTTTTACAGATATGACTGAAACATTAAGTGCAAATTGTTTCATACTTTCATAGTAATTTGCTTTTAACGTTTTGTGCCTTAATCAAGGTAGCACACTAGTCAAAGGTTTGTGGTACTGCAGATTCTCAGTAGCGATGTTGAGAAAAATAAATGGAAAGTGGTGATTAATGAAAAGACACATTTACTTTGAGAAAAACTTCATGGTCTTCATGGGATCTGTACTGAATAGGAAAGTGCAATAAAATAAATAGCAGAAAAGAAAAGTTAGTCCTTATTTCAATATATAGCAATGATGTTTGACATTTGCATGGCAGCTTTTCTGTTTTTGAACCAAAGCTGTGTTTCAGCCTGGCCATCTGCCTTTAGATGTCACAGTTGTTCTTCCAGTGAACTGAACTGACTTTAGCTATGAGCTTTCAAATTTCTTCCACTTTCTAGAAATCTTTTATAACCAGTAATACTGACTAGAGGCATTATAGCCCACTTACGTAATTCTTGACAAGAGATTGATTCAAAATAGTTTCATTAAAATAGGTGATGAGGTTGCCAATTGAGTGACTCTATTAGACACTGTCTAGCTTGCCAGGTGGTCATGGTTTATGGAATTTATTTCAGGTGATAAAATTTCCAAACTCTCGAGTATTTGATGCAAATGGTGGTAGTGGAGAAGTGGGCAGAGGAAGCAGAAAGGAAACAATACCTAGTGACTATCTTCTATGTGCCAGGCATTGTGCTAGCCTACCTGCTAGTTATGTTATTCAATCTTCATGCAAAGCGGGAAGGAATAAATGCTCATCTCATGTATTTCACATGCGGAAGTGTCACCAATGAGAACGTTGTAGCTGGTAAATAACTGAGTGTGAGTGTGAGTTCAACCCTTGGCTTTTTAACTCCAAAGCTCCGGTGAAACCACTGCATATTCTCTTGCATAATGGGCTTCTAAAGCTCAGGGACCGCCCTCCCCCAAGGTCTCCAAACGATCAACAAAGCTTCTTTCCTTTATGCTTTACTACTTTTGCCCTTTTAAAAAATCCTTTCCTATCCCTTACTGCAGATTATCTCTTACCCATGCATGGGAATTCCAACTTATACTTCACCTAGGTGGAGCAGTGTTGAACCCTCTATTTTGACATATTCTTCAGCATAGACCCTTATATCCATCATGCTGTTCAATATTTTAAATTAAACTCCATCATAACAGTAATAGCTCTTTGCTGAGCTACCTGACTACTCAAATTTAATTTTTGTAAGTAATTTATTTGTGACCTCTCTAGCCTGTAATTATAGAACTCAGATAAAGAAAGCCCCTTCCTTTACTTTAAAAGGAGCTAGATGCCAAGTCCCAAGGTGCTGATTCTTTCAGTTGGAAGTTATCAGTTCAGCTAATAAGAGTGAGAATTTAACATGGTTTATTTCCTCAAGAGATATTTATAAGGTGTAGTTCTGACTCTGCGACATCCAATAGACTGGAAAGTTTTCCTTCAAGGAGAAATAACAGCTTGGAGCTGATTTATGCCATAGAACACAAATCCTTGCTGAAATGTGTTTGTTTTAGTATAGAAACCTCCTCTGAATCCACATAAAGGACATATTTAAATATGCCTTTTGCCTTCAATCTCTCCATCCCTCCACACTAACTACAGAAATCGAACCAATCATCACATTGTCACCAGAAACACGGACATTCTTCTCTTTTCCCTAACCAATAAGAGTTGACCTTTCTTTAAAATAATGTCAATCACCATGCTTGAAAACAAGCAAGATCAGACCTAATTTTCATTTGTTGCTAAAGTGCGGTTGTTCCGAACCACTTGTTGGCGGAAGGGGAACGCTGAGCGGCAACCAGCGTTTGGGGGCCCAGACGGCGTGGAGGGCGCACGGAGGAAAGACCACCGCGGAGACGAGGTAAGTACGCAGGTCTAATTTATTGAGGAAGTGCACAGCCTTTTATAAGTAGGGTGAGGGGTGGTGTAGGGGGTAGGGCATGAAAAAAGAGGAAGTACGTGTAAGGCATATATGGCAGGCTGGTACTGGGCACAGTTGGTTGCTAGGGAGGGTTTGCTATCTGTGGAAGGCGGGAAGGTTTCGCAGGCGCGGGAGCAGGGTGAGCTACTTCCTCAAAGAAGGCTAAATATAGGATCAGGCTTGTTCTTTGTTGTCGGTCGGCCATTTTAGCTTCACCTCTTTCTGGCTGCCTCCAACACTAAAGAATTCTAGGCAAAGAAATAGAAAGCCCCTAAAGCCCAGCACAGTCCAAGTTCCAAGAAATAAGTTCCAAATTCCTGAGTTTGGTATGGCAGGGTGCTAGTGAGTTTCTGTGCACTGTACATTTTTTTATGTTGTCTTTTACTGAGCATCTCTGGAGAGAATTCCATGGTTTCCCAGAGGAGGTGCCACTCTTGACTTCTCAGAGCTTTTGGCATGGAAATTAGCCAAACTTCAAAAGCCCTTAGTGCTCTGGAAAACAACCAAAACACAATCTCAGGGACTTACTATTTACAACACTCAAATTCCAACACAAAGGCACATGTGCACACTTGCACGCTCTTATACATATATCAAAGTATGACCACCTATCTTGAAAATTTTGTAACTAGACCCCCAAAGCAGCATGATCTCTCTCAAGTCAGCCTAACATAGACAAAGTAGAAAATACTTAAATACAATTAACTGCCCACCATCACCAGTTGTCAAAGAAGTAAAGTTTGAGAGGACATGAACTAGAAAAAGCCAGCCAGTCTGGTAGGAATGAGTAATGGAGAAAGCCTTTGTAGAGTAGCAGGTATTAAAACACCAATCATACCAGATGGTCTAGTTGAGCAAGGATTGGCCTCTGAAAATATTGCTGGGTTAGGTGATTTTTTTCTGATGTGCCACATTCATTTCCTGAATTAGGATGTCCCAGAAGAACCTCATGGCAGCAAGATGAATGAAATCTGTTAAAGAAACTGTTGTCTGGTGACTTTAAATGGAACCTTATTTATAATTTTTATCCTAGTTCTAGAGCCAGGGGAAGTTCAATAAACCTCATTTATAGTTGGATGTGAATTAGATAAGACATTGAAAATTTACTTGAGTGAGTTTAATCAATTTTGCATTTAAAAGTACATATGATTAAAATTTTCAGATACCTTAACTACTTTCTTTTTGCCTTGTCAGTCAGTCCTATGAGGTTGGACCAGTTCTCGATGATCAATCAATATCTGTCCTCTCCAAGTTCCTAGTGTAGTGCTATATGATGAGAGGGCAAGCAGCAAACATTGTAATGTTAACTTTCATCCCTGTCTTCTTTCCAGGCTGATGGTTCTAATTATTTTTTTAGACTGGACTAAAAAAAGTGTCATATTTTTGCTGTTATTTTTTGGTGCTTACTCTAAGGGGCTGTTTCAGAAATTTCTATTTATTTTTATCAAAGGCCTTGCAAGAGGCTGAGTTCTGTACCTATATCTGCTTATGGCTACTCCTAAAAATAACTATGTTCTTTTTTTTTCATATCCTTCTTTTGAATTGCCATGAATTATGCAGTTGAGCAGTTGATGAATTTCTCGTGACTGATACTTAATAATTACTTGTTAGAGATAGTTCAGGAAAAATCAGAGGCATTTATATTCCTAAGTACATTTTACTTAGTGAGGGTTAGAGTGTGCATAGGAATGGCAACTTGATGCTTTAGAAGACCTGCATGACCTTCTCTTTAAAAAACCATTCTTAAACTCCAGGTTGGGCTAAATGTCCATCTTCTCTGATCCCATAGCATTCAGGAAAAATCTCTATACATTCACCACATTATATTTAATGGGTTCGTTTTTGTGCTTGTGTCCTCACTAGTCCGTAAGTTCCTTAAGAAAAGTCATCATGTCTGATTCATCTGTGTGCTTCGATGACCTATTTTGGTGCCTCGCACAGCATAGGCCCTTAATAAATGTTTATTTAACAGAACTGAAATGGAGGCATGGGATATGTTTCCCGGTTAGAACCTCCATTCATTTCGAAGCATCCTTTATTTAATTGGTAAGATTGCATTTTGGCTATAAATACCCGATAGGTTTTTGTCAGATATTTTGTTTTGGATTTGTTCATTCTCCTTCCCTTATGGGCATTTGCTGGCCTATATTTCTTTTTATTTCTCTTCTCAGACAATTTATTGTATATTAAGTTCCAGACACTGAAGCATAGCTTGGCAAAACATTCTTCCACTTAGAAACACTTCTGTTGTGTCCTGTTGGTAGTCTCTACTGTCTGTGGAAGTCAAGTTTATTTATTTGTATGGTTCAGTTCCAAGTATTTCCTAATTTCTATTTTTATTTTATAATCCATGAATTACTAAGCATAGTTTTTACTCTACAAATAATCATTTATTTAAACTATCTTTTTGCTATTGATATCACTATTGTGTTGTAGTCAGAGAACATCATCCATGTGATATAGATTCCCTGTCATTTATTGCTATTTCCTTTATGGTGTAGGACATAGTCAATTTTTTTTTTTTTTTTTAAAGATAAATTCTTATTTATTGAAAGACATCTATTAAGAAATAGAGAAATAATTGTTAGGTAAGCTTATATGGCACATGATTATGATTAAGTCCTACAAATTAATATTTCTGAATTATTTTTTCTGCTAATTCCAGAACACTATAGTCATGCAGTATTGGTAGAAAGCATTGCTGTTGTTGTTGTTTTCTTTTGTCTCTCCATCCTCTTAACAAAGCATTGTAAGATCAGGAACATTTAGTTGGGATCATTTTCTACCATGTGAGTATGTGATGCTCTAATGTTAAGAAATCAGGTCTAAGTCTAGGAAATTTAGACTGATTACTTGTGATAGACAAAACATAATTACATAAATCCAGTTGTTGTGCCTGGCTTTTGACTGTCTTTGTGTTGAAAATTTCCATCATTTATGTCTTGTCCCAAGCACAAAATCCTGAACAATGGGATACCAAGTAATGAAATAACATAGTAGTAGTACAGTTTACTTCTGCACACTGTTCAGGAGTCCACAGAGTTATCTGAAGTTTCCTTTTTCTCTTCAGTTGTATCACTAAATATTTCATCACATATCTTAGATGTAGTAGATATAGTCTGAGTTCTCACACTTTTGGTAGTTACCCATGGGTGAAGGTGGCATAGAAAAGGCAACAGAAATTGCATCTTATGATGATGATGCTAACAACTTTGTATGTTCATGTTGATCTTGATCCTCAGGAAAATTTTTTTTATTAGGATGTCCCATGGCTCCCTTCCCAACATGTCTTACTTGTTTAGAAATATCAACTTTAATATCTGAAACATCCCACATGGCAAGAAAGGAATCAAAGCATGGCCCTTCTGCTTCTTGGACATACAGTTTGTATGAGAAAGTGTAGTGATGAGCAATAGCAGCAAGGAACATCTCAATACAGATAATAAAGTCCTGGAGTCCTGAGTCACAGCTTCTATAGGTTGCCATTCCCATCTATGCTTTTCAGAAATAACCCCAACTTTTACCAACAAAACAACAACTACTGCTTGCCAGAAGGATACAAAAACCACCAGCTTTACACAAAGAAATCTGTCAACAGTTTGGACTTGGTTCTTCCTTTAATACTTTATAAAATAGCAAGAGACAATCCACGGTAAACAATTGTGACATAAGTAAGTACAAGCATTGGAAAAACGAAAGTTACTTTCATCATATATACCAAATGGCTCACAGATTAAAGCAGCAATGAATTGCCTGGCAACTGTACACTTCAAAACTCCCAGTTTGTACCTAAACAGTAATACTTCTCCCATAAGCCACCGTGGACAGCAACGTAAAGGAGGGAAATGTTTCTGTTGATCTTTGGTTTGAAGGATTAATAGCAGATTTGGATACTGGTTAGTTAGAAAATTGGCAAGGAATCCCATAAAGTTGTAAATAACCTAAGCCTCATAGCTTTCTTTGCAAGTATCCATAAATTGCAATGCTGGGACAATTCAAAGCTATCCAATTGTCTAAACTGTATATGGATACCATCCAAAGAATTCTTATTATTGATTTTTGTAATTTAGGTTGTGTAGAATGCACTAAATGTTGCAATATCACCCAAAGAGATGTAGTTAGAGTCAACAGCAAAAAGATTCTAGCAATAAACCAAGCCTTGATGTGTATTCCAACCTCCAGCGCCTGTAATCCCCAGACGCAAAGGAGAACAGCTAGCACTATGGACACCAGGTAGATGACCACCGCTAAAGGTTGAATCCACTGTCTCCAGTCCCTCCAAGTACAAGCAGGGCATGGAGGTCTGCTTCCATAAGTCTGGTTCGAGGAGCAAGGAAAAAAGAGCTCGAAAGAGATTGTAATGGGGAGTCCTGCGCCTTGCTCTTTTGTCAACTCGCATACTTCGGAGAAAGAACTGCTAGGCGACTTTATCAGCAGCTCGCGCCCCCTGGTGGGTGGGAGTTGTGCTTGCTCCTGCTGCTGCAGAAACTGCAGCTGCTCAGGATGCTAGCCGGAATCTGTGCTGGCAGCATCCTTTCTTTTCCACCTCGCTTTCTACCCAGTTCCCACTTTCTACCCCCTTTCAACCCCAGTTCCTCCATGGTGGAACCTCCGGGTGGAGCTGCTGCCCTCACCTGGGGATCGCCCTGAGCTCCCCCTGCACCGTGGTCTGCAGAAGAGCTGCGCTGACCAGGCCTGGCCTCTAGGGACCCTCCACACAATCCGATTGCACCCGCTCACTCTTGTCTTTGAGGAAATAGCTTCCTGCCTTTCGTGTTGGTAGGTCTTTTCGCCTGATTATGCAGACAGAAAAGATGCCAGGGCTCAAATCTGAGGACCCTAGGATTTCCTCACTCGCTACCATGGGACAGGCCCCATGGCGGAACCCACCGCCTATCACGGTCTTGCTGCCCTCTTCCACTTCCGCTCCTCCATAGTCCACTTCTAAGACTGCTTCATATGTGCCTGAAAAATGTGTGTTCACTAATTGTTAAGGCTACGATTCTGTATATGTCTATTGGCTTGAGCTTGTTTAATAGGTTGTTCAAATCTCCATTTTTAATTTTTTTTTTTAATGCGTGATCACCCTTTTTGGGAGAAATGAACTTAAAAACCCAGATCTAATGGTGGATTTGACCATTTCTACTTATAATTGGGAAATTTTGGCTTTAGTATTTTGAGGGTCTATTGTTGAATGCATAAATATTCAGAATTATTATATCTTTTAGGTGAGTTTTTCTTTTGTATTTAAGAAATGTAGTCCTTTAACCTTAAAATAGGTTTTGCCTTAATGTACATTTTTCATTTTTTTATAGTCAATGCTTTTATTTCATTGCATTTTGGCAATTCTATTGTAAATTGATCTGGATTTTTTTTTTTTTTAATTCTAATCTGAGCAACTTTAATCTTTCAACAAGGGAATTTAATCCATTTATATTTAGAGTGATTACCAATTTTGGGGGGACTAATTTATAACTTCTTATTTTGTGTTTTATATTTGTATTTACATATATTTTCCTTTTTTCTCTCTTATAATTGTTTTGAGGTTTTAAAAAAAATTCCCCCCTTCTCTTGCTTTGGCACTTATACATTCAATGTCTATTCTTCCTATAATTTTCCTAAAATTTTTACCATGCATAGTTAATATAATAATATCCAAAGGTATTCAATATCTCTATCTTTCTCTTGAACAACAAGGTTCTTTAATATTTTAACTCCAGTATTTGATGTATTTTGTTATTGTTGCCCAATATTTTATGTTTATAGTACCTTCAAAATATTTTCTAATTATTGTAAATATTACTCTTGGATTTTAAAAGAGTTAATTTTCCTTAAATTCACTTATATTTTTAAAATCCCTTTACTTCCCACTTTTCCTTGCATACCATTTCTTTTGGAATTTAATTTCTTCCTAATAGAAGTATATCCTCTGATTTTATTTTTTTGTGATGGCTTGTCTGTGAATGGTAAAATTTTCATTTTTTTTCCTGAAAATATCTTTATTTTTCTTCATTTGGAAATTATATTTTTGCTGGCTATGGAATTCTAAGTTATTCTTACTAATCATTTGAAGATACTATTTCAATGACTTTTGGCTTTGATCGTATAATTTGTTTTTTGAATTTTGGGTGGAAAATCTATTTTCCCCATGTTAGTTTTTAAGATTTCCTTCAAGAAGTTCTATTTTGTTGTTACTGAAATCTGCCTATTTTTAGTTCATTTTCCTTTTATTTTATAATGTTTTCTTTTTGCTATGCTATGTCTTTATTATTTGAAACATACTCTTCAATTTTTCTACTTCAAATTATTTTATTATTTCTAGTGCCATTTCTTTATTTGTTACATCTGATGATGTTCTGCATGGTGGTTCATTTCCTGGTGTAGTATGTAATTTTTTATTGCAGTCTCATTTTGAACAGAAGAATTTTTTACTTTGTCTTCATGGAGAGTCTCATGTGCAATATTTTGCAATATTGCAATATTTTGCAATATTTGACATGACCTTCGGGTTTCAGTTTCTAAGCTTGGGAGTCCGACAGCACAAAAATAGTGTACATTTAGCTCTCCACATCTGTGCAAGGCACATGGTTGGATGTTTTATTTCTTACAGGACTTCTTTTCCTTCTGAGAGGTAGGGACATACAACAACCTCTTAGCCACATCTGCAGGCCAGTAGGTGAAGTTGTTCTAGTCCTCTTCACTGACTGAACAGGTGTTTAATGTCCCTGGCTTTATGAGAAGGTCTTTGTCTCAGCTTCTCTCCCAAGATCATGTTTCCTGTTCCCACATTGGCATTAAATCCCGCAGTCCCTCAGCCCCTTGGGATCATATCTGTCTTTAAGGCCCCCTGTGAGTTGCTGAGCTTTTAATGGAGCCAGGTGCCCTGGATTTGAGTCTCCCCACCCCACTCCCCCCTTCATTCCTGGCTCTGGAACACTTCTCCTTTATTTTATTTTATTTTTTTAGCTTGGCTATATATTTTAGCATAATTTTTGGTATCTTTAATCTAGCATGTAGAATTTTATTCCACATGTGGTTTTTAGGTAGAGAGAAGTACCTATTAACTCAATCTGCCATGATGACAGATTGACATTGCCATGATGACATCATTGTAACTAAACTATTCTTTAAAGGAAGAAAAACAGATTAGCAAAAATATTTTATTAGAAATATATTAAGAAAAGAAGTAAGATTCTGGTAATTTGGTTTTGACTTCACAATATTTTATTTTATCAACAATTCACCTTTGCTGTTGGAGATTTGCTAAAATTGTTTGCTTTTGTTTACTCAGAACAACTGAAACTGTCTCAAGAGGCAAAAAATATTCATTGTCTTATGCGGGTACAAAGGCCCCAAGTGAGATGGATTTGTTGCCACATTATATTCTGCCCAAGGAGAAAGATGGGATATATTATACTTCTTATGTTTGTTTTATTGTTTTAAAATTTTTAAAATCCATTTCTGACCCACAGGAACCATTGGAAGAATCTCTTTTCTAAATAATGCCAGTGATCCTAAATATATGCCCATACTCAGGATTGTGCCTATTTGTTTACATTTGTACCCCAAGCCTAACACTGTCCTAGCGTATGGTGAGTGCTCAAGATATATTTTAAAAATAAATACCATGGAATAAATGGATGAATATGCCTACTGTAACTCTCCAAATGCAATAGAGAAATATATAAGTTAGTTATTGCCAGAGATCTACGTCAAGTGTTTTATATATACTATCAAATTCAATCCTTAAAACACCTTTTATTCATCCTTATTTTTTCAATTAAGAAGAGTGGTTCAGAATGCTTAAGCAGCTGGCTATAGGTCAAACAGCTAGGAAACGGTAGAGTGGGCACCAAAATCCAGTTCTCTGAGTTCCAAATGCATGCTTTTAGCTTCCCCTATGCTGCTCAGCAGTGGCTGATCCACTCTTAAAATTCATGCTATATTTTCACCAATACAGTCCTAAAGCTGATTCAAAGGGATGAGTTTTGATTCAAAGCTGAACAAAGGGACTGATATTAACACAAGATTTGTTTTTTAGAGAACTATGTTTTCTTAACTATCCAAGAAGGAATTTTTTTAAAAGAGGGAAATAGCTCTTATTTATCTTTTGTTGGAATAGGATTAGCTCCTACTGACCTTTTCTGTAGATTTTTCAAAGTAATATCAATTTGTTGCCACTGTCACCTTTACTTTATTTTAACAATATTGTCTTCTTATTGAATATTTGTACTTCTGATTGCATTTTTTCCTAGAAACCCAGCTTGCATTTTAAAAATATACACCTATTTTGGTTCAGGATGTCCCAGAAACTCAGGCTTTCGTTTGTTTTCGATGTCAAAAATACATTTACAATTTTTGAGTGTAGTTTTCTGAGCATAAAATCATAAAATATATTCCTTATGTTCTCAATAATTGCTTTGTTGTAAATGTCTTGGGTAAACAAACGTTGTCTGAAAGTTCTACAATTCAATGAAAAGATAAATGGGGAATTACCAGTGGGGGCTTATATTTTTATAACCTTTTTTTTTTTTTTTACCATTTTCAAAATGGTGGATATCTTAGCAATTTAGTTAATTATGCTTGAATTGATGATTGATTATAGGAGTGAGGATATAGTGGCGATACTAGACACTTTGGCTCTGCTACCAGTTTTGCCTCCAACTAACTGTATAATCTTAGTAAATCCATGTTATCCACTACAATGAACTATTAATTCATAGCCTCCCCTTGATCAAACTATCCTTTCACATATTTTAAACTTTCCAAGCATTATTTTTGATGTATGAAAACTTTCCCTTGATACTTTTTCTCCTTTTTATTCTTCTAGGCAGATAGATGGATAGGAAGACTGTTGTAGTTCTCAAAGAGCTGTGTGAATTGGGGCGTTGTGATGTCAGACATGAGGAGTTTATTGATTTCAAATATAAGTTTGTTGTACACTCTTAGAAGGTGAAGTATTCTAGTCCAGGAGTCCTGCTATGTTTGTTACCTACATAATAGTCACCCTCTTCTTTCTTGTTGACATAATCCAATTTTATTTGTGCAGGAGTAGTGATAATCCCAGCCTTTTGTTCTGCTTTGGCTGCTGCTCTATGTACCATAGTCTCATGTATGAGTATGAGATGGTTGGAACTGAAGCAGCCGTCTTTCTCTCACGAGTGCAAGGCCCATCCTGGCATTGAAGGTGACTCAGTCCCTGACTTCATTAGGCTCTTAAGCCAACTCTGGAACCACTCACTTCTAGACTGTTTATTATGTGAGATAAGTAAATGTCTTTCCTTGTCTTAGTCTCTATTAGTTGGTTTTTCTGATATTTGTAGTCAACTGCTTCCTTATACCCACCGTATGTGGGAAATCCAAATTTCATCTTTGAATAAGCTTATGTGCAATTTGTTTTTGCTTTTTGAATGTATCATTACACTTTTCATTTAAATTCTCCTTCTTCTTTGTTTGGAAATTGGTCTAGGCGTTGGAAAAAAAATGATTAGCAATTCTGACGTCCCTATTTACCTGGCATTAGAAAGAGAGAAACTTGCCATCTTTGTACCATAGCCTTTTCCCCCTTTATTAGAGAAGTTGTGGGTTTAAAAAACAATATGCAGGATTCTCATACACCAACCCACCACCAACACCTTGCATTGGTGTGGAAAATTTGTTACAATTAATGATAACACATTTTTACAATTGTACTATTAATTAAATTCCATGGTTTCATTTAGGGTTTCACTTAGGGTTCACTGTGTAGTATAGTTCCATGGATTTTAAAATATTTTTTATTCTGTTACTGTATATACAATCTAACATTTCCCCTTTTAATCACATTCAGATATATTTCATTGCTGTTAATTGCATTAACATTATTGTGCTACCATCACCACCATCCATTACCAAAACAGTTCCAATATTCCAAATAGGAATTCTGTCCATTTTAAGCTTTAACTTCCCATGCTCTATCCCCACCCCATCCTCTGGTGACCTGTATTCTAGATTCTGACGATATGACTTTGCTTATTCTAATTGTTTCAAATCAATGAGGTCATACAGTATTTGTCCTTTTGTGTCTGGCTTATTTCAGTCAATATGGTGTCTTTAAGGTTCATCCAGGTTGTCTCATGTATCAGGATTTCATTTCTTTTTATGGCTGAATAATATTCATATTATAAACTCATATGAGTTTACCACATTTTATTTATCCATTCATTGGTTGATGGACACTTAGGTTGCTTCCATCTTTTGGAACTTGTTACTAATGCTGCTATAAACATTGGTGTGCAAATATCTATTTGAGCCCCTGCTTTCAATTCTTTTGAGTATATACCTAGTAGTGGGAGTGCCAAGTCATATGGTATACTTAGCTCACTGAGGAAACACCAAACTGTCTTCCAGAGCAGCTGCACCATTTTACATTGCCACCAGCAATGAATGAATGTTCCTATTTTTCCACATCCTCTTGAACACTAGTTATTTTTATTTATTTATTTTTTTTAAGATTTTATTTATTTATTCATTTATCCCCCCCTTGCTGCTTGTGCTCGCTGGGTCAGCTAACCACGCCGTGCGGGCGGGCTTGCCTTCACCAGGAGGCCCCGGGAACCGAACCCAGGGCCTCCCATATGGTAAACGGGAGCCCTACTGATTGAGCCACAGCCGCTTCCCGAACACTAGTTATTTTCTCTTTATTTTTAATAGCAGTCATTCGAATGGGTGTGAAAAGGTAACTCGTGTAGTTTTTATTTGCATTTCCATGGTAGCTAATGATGTTGAACATCTTTTCATGTGCTTTCTGGCCATTTGTATATCTTCTTTGGTAAGATGCCTGTTCAAATCTTTTGCCCATTTTTAAATTACGTTGTTTGACTTTTTGTTGTTAAGTTGAAGGATTTCTTTACATATACTGGATGTCAATCCTTTATCACATATGTATTTTCCAAATATTTTCTCCCACTGTGTAGCTTGTTATTTTTATTTTCATGATAAAGTCCTTTGAGGAACAAAAGCTTAATTTTTTGGAGGTCCCATTTATCTAATTTTTCTTTTGTTGCTTGCGTTTTGAGGGTAAAGCCTAACAAACCCTTGCCTAACACAAGGTTCTGAAAATGCTTATCCACATTTTCTTGTTGGAGTTGATAGTTCTAGCTCTTATATTTAGGTCTCTGATCCATTTTGAGTTGATTTTTGTATATGGTATGAGGTAGATATCCTCCTTCCTTTTGCAAGTGGATATCTAATTTTCCCAGCACCATTTATTGAAGAGAGAATTCTTTCCCAAATAAGTGGTTTTTGCCACCTTATCGAAAATCAGTTAGTCATAAATGTGAGAGTTAATTTCTAAGCTCTCAATTTTATGCCATGGCTATATGTGTCTGTCCTTGTGCCAGTACCATGCTGCTTTGATTACTGTGGGTTTTTAATACATTTTAAGATCAGGAAGTGTGAGGCCTCCAGTTTCATTCTTCTTTTTCAAGATGGCTTTAGCTATTCAGAGCCCCTTACCCTTCCATATAAATTTGATGATTGGATTTTCCATTTCCAAAAAGAAAGTTGTTGGAATTTTGATTGGGTTTGTATTGAAAACTATAAATTGCTTTGGGTAGCATTGACATGTTAATGATATTTAGTCTTCCAATCCATCAACATGGAATATTGTCCCATTTATTTAGTTCTTTAATTCTTTTAACAAAGTTTTATAGTTTTCTGTGTACAAGTCCTTTACATTTTTGGTTAGATTTATTCCTAGATATTTGATTCTTTTAGTTGCTATGTGAATGGATTTTTTTTCTCTTGATTTCTTCTTTCTGATCGTTCATTGCTTGTGTATAGAAACACTACTGGTTTTTGGATGTTGATCTTGTACCTTGTTACTTTGCAGAATTCCCTTATTAGCTCTGGGGGCTTTGTTGTGGACGTTTTAGGATTTTCTGTATATAGGATTGTGACAATTTGAAGTTCTTTTGTGAATTCCAGGAAAGATTATGCTTTTGAACTAATTCATTCCTGTGAGTGTGAGGCCTTTTGATTGTATTAAATTCAGTTAAAGGACCTTAGTTAAATCACTTGATTAGATTGCTTTTGATTGGACTATGTCAGTGAGTTATGACTCAGGTTGAGTCTCTGCCCTCTTACTGAAGTCTTATATAAATGAAGACATAGAGAAATACAGAAAATGGAAGCTGCCATTTTGACCCTGCCATGTGAGAGAGGACTTTTTCTTTCAGCAGCCTGCTGCAAGAGTAGGGAATGGATGCCTGTAGCTTCCACATGGAGAGAAAATTTACAATTCTTTACCATAATTTATCAGTCTCTTCCTCCACTCTTCCATGGATGTTGTGTAGTATTCTGGCATACGGAGTTTCAAGACCATTGTTTTGGTGGGAGAACTGAATCTCGGAGTTTCCTACTCTGCATCTTCTCTGGAAATCTACCATTACCTTTTTTTAAATTTTTAAAAATTTTTTATCATATAACTTAACCATATTGAAAGCTTCTAGAGTGTATTGAGGAGCTTGGATGAAATTGTTGGTTAAGAATAAAATCGTTTCTTTTCAAATTTCAGTTGAAAATGAATTTATTCTCAAATCCTTCTACTGTATTTTATATTTTAAGTATAAAAAGTTACTAGTCTACACTTAGACTGCTCTATATGCAATCAATTTGTGATATGGGGAGATTACAGTGCAGTCAATACGAGTTTGCCTTTGAGGCAGTATGCCTTCTCATTTCAATCTTTGTGAAGCAAATCCCTCCCACTGAGAAACCTGATTATGGAGATGAGCAATTGTGTTTGTCTGTCAACCATCTCCTTCAATTGGCTCAAATTGCAGATCATCAGGTCAGGTTTTGCTGAAGAAGATGGGACTTGAAAACAATGAGAATCAAGATGACCTTTGTATATATTCATAGCTAGTATGTTCCCTGTGCTTATGTAATTGTCAGTATTAAAAAATTCATGGTTTGAATGGGATTCAGGATTATGTCTTGGTTTATTTGTGTCACCCCATGCCACATGTTCCACGAAAATCCTCTTTGGGTTATTTATTATAGTTATCAAGTAATGACTCAGTCTTCTCTTCACCAGGCAAGTTATAATTACCATAAACGATTTCCCCATCAATTCAAAGGTATTCCTTGAGCTTTTTCCTTGAAAATCTCTTCACATTTTCTGCATCTTGCATATCTGAAGAAACCTATAGTTTAACAGAGTGTTTACTTCAAGTTGCTCCACCCTATACCTCCTCATTCATTCAACAGTCAGATTTGAGAATTTTACAGTTTTGCCAGGATGCTTATGTTTAATTGAGGGTTCATAAACTTGATTACCAGATCTTTTTCTTTTAAGCTGTGGTTAAATAGACTATAACAATAGGTATAAAATGGCTCTGCAATAAAAGATCTCAAGCATTTTCTTCTTTTACAGAGGAATCCTCATTGAAGATCCAGTGCCAACGTTTTCAGTTCAGAGCCTAAGCAAGAATTCATTCTTTTCATCAAGCAAGGTATTAAATCCCTTTCTATTGCTGTTTGAAGACATGCTGCTGGAAACTGAGAGAACACAGATTGGACTGCTTGCTCAAGTTTGTGGATGCTTGGATTTAGAGAGATGGACAGATAACTGTGGCACCAAAGGGCTTTCTATAAAGCAGGCACCAACATTTTGCAAAGTGTATTGGAGAAAATCAATGCTTGTTGGACAGAAGATATCTTTTTTTCAAAACCAATTGATATAGACCAAGTACCTAATGACAGCACTTTGAACAAGTACATTAGCAAAAATTAAGAAATTTCTGTAGTTTTAAATAAGGAGGCAAGAAGCAGATATCCCAGTATAGACCAGGGAGGGGTAAGAAGAATTTGGCACCCACAGAAGGGCATTCATATGGGACTAAAACCGACCAAGCATTATCAGCCATTCCTTGTGAGGAAGAACTGGAAATTGGCATCAGGCCTCACCATACATGCTTCGTGTTCTGTGTGTCTATGCCATCAATGAAGTGTAATTGTCATCAGAGTTTTTCTCTATAGCAAGGGGAATATAACTGTCACCATGAAGTGAATGTTCCATTTACTTATCTTGTTACATAGTACCAAATAAAGAGACTTTCCAAGTATGGTTTAGAGAGTTACCTGGGTTGCAGGTGATTCTCATCAGTGTGTGCTGATTTTGAGTCTTATTCTTATTGGCCTGGGTATATTTCTGGCTGTGATGATGCAGCTGCACATAGCAGCATATACCCTGTTTTGTATTTATGCAGTTCCACTTCTTCCTTTTCAGGGTTAATATCTCTTGATTAATGTGCCATTTCTTTTATCTTTAATTAGTTTAACTAATACTTTCTGAGGACCTATTGTGGGCCTGGAACTCTGCTATATGCTATATGTTCAAAGGCCTCCACGGCCCAGTGTAGGAGATAAAAATTCACAATGATACTATTGGGTCACATATGCTGATTAAGATGTGAGTAGGAGACGGGGAAGTTTCTCCGAGGAAATGGCATTTATGTTTGACTCTGAAGATGTTGAGGTTTTAAAGGGAACAAAGAGGAGAATGGGCATCAGGAAGAGAGAATAATGGTGGAGGCATGAATGGGGAGTTGGAAGTAGTGTATTCTGGCTGAGGTGGTGGCTGCCTGTGGAGGGTACAATGCTGGTCAGGCTAGGCTCTTGAGGTTTGGCTTGAAGATGAGGTTCTAGGATTTGGAATTTATCTTATGGGTGATGGAGAGTTTCCAAAGGCATTTGAACAGGGAAGTGACATTTGTTTGTTCATGTATTTTAGAAAGCTGTCTCTGATGGCAGTGTGGAGAATGGATCAGAGCTTCAGCAAGCAGACAAGTTAACAAGTTTTTATAATTGCCCAGGCAAGAGATGATGGTGACTTCAAGTAAGAGAGTGGGAGGAAGGCTGTTGTAGTTGCCATTGCCCAGCATCTTAGGTCTGCAGGTGATAAATACTTAGCAGTGCTCTCTCCTCCACTGAGCCAAGATATCCTTAAAGGCAAGGACTATATTTTACTCATCTTTGATTAATAATGTATGATGTGTAGTATGATGAAAAAACCCCAGCTATTTGGAATTAAACAGGCTTAGGTTCAAATTTCACTTTTAGAACTTCATAAGTGTGGGGTCTTGGCTAAGTCATTTTACCTTTTCATCTGTAAAAGGGGATAATCAATTTTTTAAGAGAAAGGAAAATTATGTTAAGTATCAGGCATATAATTGGATTTTATTACTTAAAGTTATTATGAAGAGACAGTTTGTTTAGGAAAATAACAGGTACATACATAACTGTTAACAAGGCCATAAATATGGTAAACCTCGTGAATAAAGGAGAATAAGTGTTAGGGAATTTGTGGGAAAGCCACTTCCCCTCACATACACTTTGCTAATAACTAGTGCATCCTTTTGCCTAGTTTCCTCTACAGAAAATGCTTTTTCC
Source organism: Tolypeutes matacus (assembly GCA_026826555.1). Lineage (NCBI taxonomy): Eukaryota > Metazoa > Chordata > Mammalia > Cingulata > Chlamyphoridae > Tolypeutes > Tolypeutes matacus. Next base: position 27,141,871 of record JAKSZT010054334.1, read on the forward strand.
TTCTCTCTTCACTTGCCCAAATGCTACTTATCCCTCATTTCCAAGTTCAATTGTTATCACCAGTTTGTTTAGCTGAAGGGCTCTCCTCACTCTGATTCTTTGTGGCAGTTATCAACTCCTTTTTTACAGTGCTTCCCACTTTCTACTTTATATTAGGGAAAATTTAAAGAAACAAGTCTATCTACCTTTCATCTCTGTAATCTTTTTTCAAATTAATTATTTTTATTTTTAAAGGAGCTTTAGATTACATAAATGTTACATAAAAAAATATAGGGGATTCCCACATGCCCCAGTCCCTTCCCCTCCCACACTTTCTCACATTAACAACATCCTTCATTAGTGTGGTACATTTGTTACAATTGATGAACACACATTGAAGCATTGCTACTAACCATGGACTACAGCTTACTTTATAGTTTACACTCTGTCCCACACAATTTTGTAGGTTATGACAAAATATACAATGGCCTGTATCCATCACTGCAATTGTCATGCAGGACAACTCCAATGTCCCGAAAATGCCCCCATATTACACCTATTCTTCCCTCTCCCATCCTCAGAACCTCTGGTGGCCACTGTCTTTGCGTCAATGATAAGAGTTCTTCCATTGCTAGAATAATTGTAAGTCTATAGTAGAATAATAATGTCTACTTTAGTCTATTGTTCATTCCCCAATCTTGAGGGTTTTGGGATAGCGATGCCCACTCTGCTTCTAATTGAGAGATGGCTTAGGTCCCATGGGGCATATGGATGGAGCTATCTTGCTTGCAGTTGCATACACTCTCTGTTCCTTGGGATGGTTGTTGTCCATCATCAACTCCTTGTTAGTTGTCCTCAGTGAGTCCAGTGAACTGGAGATTAGGTGTTGCAACTCTGCTGAAATTCAGGGCTCAACTGGCACATGAACAGACCAAAGATTTAAGTTTCTGGGATATATATTTATCAAGTATAGTGTTAATTATAGGTTCACCTAAAAGGCAGAAGAGTCATGTGTAGAGAACCTATAAATGAGTCTAACTTTGTTATACTGGGGAGTATAGATTCCAAAGGCGGTTCCACTGACAGGGTGTCAAATTCCTGAGCTGTCTGCCCTGCTTAAGGTTCTGGATGTCTCTAGAGCCCTCAGGAGCCCCACTATTTGAGGCACTGTTTACTGTGGCAGTCAATGAGATCCTGCTGAGACTTGCATAAGCATAACCTCTGGAATGACCTCCCAACTCATTTTGAAATCTCTTAACCATAAAAACTCATATGTATTTACCATTTCCCCATTTTGGTCAAGGTCTTTTTCCAGATGCACTGCTAGTTGGTGCTTGGTAATAATCCCTCAGTACCAGGGAGTCTCATCCCCGGGAGTCATGTCTCATGCTGAGTTTGACTTAGAGAGAGGCCACATTTGAGCAACAAGGAGGCTTTCAGGAGGTAACTCTTAGGCAGTATGTAATACTAGGCTGAGTTTCAATTTCAAAAGAAAAAGTTCATAAGTACAACCATTAATATGAAGGGCCTGGCATAATGGTCTGTCTTCCTTCGCAAGGCACTGAATTCAGGGGATTCATCTCTGTACTCTTCAGAGACTCATTTCAAGTTCTTCCTTTTGATGTTCTCATGGTGCTCAAAGTAGTATAATTCACATAGCAGATGTTTATTGAATAATTGTAGAATGAATGCAAGAGTAATTTATCATTTGTTTCTGGGCAAAGAGAGCAGGAAAATCTTCATGAGTGGGAAAACATTCAGCTGCCTTGAAGAATGGATCAGATACATGTGGGGAGAAATGGGGAAGAGAGGGCATTTTGGAGCTGGTGGAGGTGCACAGTGCTGGGATCTTGGGCATGCCAAGCCAAAGATTGAGGAGGAAATTGGCAAGGTATGTCTAGGGAAGCATGCATGACCAGAGGCAGGGATCTTGTGGAGGAAAAGTGGAAGTCATATTACAGGGGTCTGCAATGGAGACTGAAGTACTTAGACTCTGTTTTCAGGATCAAATCTTGCAGTGGTGTGCAGTAGAGAAAAGACTGGAGGCTGGTCTCTTTGAGATACTGATTTTTTATGAAGTAATGAGGATCGAGCAACATTGGTGGGGTGGAGATAAAAAGACAGAGAAATATGCTAGTGATCATGAACATTAATAGGAATTGGCTGGTTGTGATTGTTTGAGGAAGAGAAAGGATGGAGGGGCCAGACTGAGTATGATTGAGCTATTAAGAGCGATAAGGACTTTGCCAGTAAATCCTGGTTTGGTTGAAGGTGATGCTTCCTCTTTTCAATGGGTTGATTTTGAAGCCATCTTGGTAGAAATCAGAAAGGTAAAGTTGCATCTTGGGTGAGAAGTCAATGGTGGAATTGTGGAGTTCTAGTTTTGAAAAACTCTGTTACCATCATGGTTGAAGGCATAAGAGGGAGAGAACTCAGAGGCGAAATTGCAGACTGCAAGATGCCTTCACTTCCTACACTCACTTCTCATGGGGGGTGTGTCTGGAGTGAATCATCATTTTGGGTGTAATGGGGAGCTGTTAAACCACTTGTGATTATTCCTGTACTGTGTCCAAGCTCTTTAGTATTTCTTTCGCACCTGCTCTGGGGGTGCTAAACATGAACTTACCCATCTTTGTAAATTCCAATTGGAATAAGAAGATAAAAAATACTTTTTATTTCTCCTTTATAAATGGACTAACAAGACTAACTCCCTTGAGCCTTAGCCTCCAGAACTTAGTTCTTCCACATATGAGGAAGATGTATTACTTTTGAGGTATTAAAAATTTATGATGTAGTCTCATTTTAAGAACAAATTCCCTTTTGCCACTTTAGTTGTCTCCAGGAAAATGCTTCTTCAACATATGTGTGGGGTGAAGTTCTCTTAAAAAGCAGTTGCTTCGCCAGAAATTTGCCTGAGTGGTCCCCAATTCTAATATTCAGTAGTTAGTCCCTGCTGACCATTATAAATTGTCTTCAGTGCATAAAACTATTTTTGGTGGTTTTATTTTACCATAGTGCTTATAAATGAAACAGTCTATGAAATAGAAATAGAATCTATTAGCGAAAGACAGTGGATTGGGAACTAATGCTTGAGCGTCAAATACACATTCTCATTATTAACAACTGAGAAACAGCCTAATGATTTTCGTTTCACAACATGGGAAAAAGGCATTAAGAAGAAAATGAAATTTTTGGATCCATGTTGCCCTGATTAAGTTATGCCATTGTGTCATTTCCAGGTTTTGTTTTTTTCAGATGAAATTCAAAAATTTCTCTAATCAAATCTTTTTCTAAGACAAAATAATTTTCAGGTATTACCAAAACACACATAAAATCCCATTTATTTCTTTTGGTTGTGGGAGAATTTTTATTTGCCTATTCCTTTATTTTCTGCAAAGGATTTAAGGTAGCTAGATTGTTTTAGAGACACAGTGTAAATGAGGCTTTCTTTATATTCTTTTTGTTTTTTTTTTGAGACTTGGGAGAGGCCAGAGCATGAATGTAAGGAGTAGGACCAGATGCTCTTGGAGTTGCTCATATGCAGCTCTAGGGAGAGAGAAAAAGGTTTTCATTTGAGTAACTTGGTCATTGTTCTTTTAACGAATGCAGAGCATAATTGTGGGTCCACTTGAGAATTCCAGCTCATATTGTTTGATAAAACAGTTGTCTGTAAGAAACATACTATACTTTCTTTGCCCTTTTAACATAGCTGTGGGAAGCAGGGGAGGAAGGCAGGCATGAGCCCTGCCCTGGTCCCACCTGAAGGCTCTTATGCAATGATTCCCTTACTCCCCCTGGTTTTGTGTTTCTTCCTCTGTAAAAGGAAGGGGTTGGATTCAATGATGCTCCACTATTGCCCCTTTCACTGTTAAAGATTCCATGAATCTATGGTTTCAGGAGAAATGTGTCCCTTTAAAAATGTTCCTTTTGTGGTTAAAACACCGGCTGTGGGCCTATTTAGGATTTGGAGGAAAAACCCTGCACATTTCCAGGTAAAGGAAGTTTTGGATTCTATTCTGAGAAATTGCACAAAGAAGTGTGAACCATGCCATTATGAACATAATGAAAATTTACCAGAAGAGGATAACTGATTAGCTCAGCAGATCCTTCCAGATTTGTTCAGTTGTTTCATGTTTGTATGCAAACATGAATTTTAAACAAAGTATTAAGGTTTAATCTAGGTTTATGTCTGGTGAAGAACATTGTCACAATTGGTGATCTACTTTCATGTCAGAGAAACAGCAAGCTTTCTTCTCTGAGTGTTTGCTATTCTCTAAGATGCAGCTACTGGAATTTTGAAATGGGTCAAACTGCTTTTAACCTGGCTATTGTTACTCAATTCTATCAATTCTTCATTTTCTATTAGCAGAAAAATCTGTCTCATGACTTCAATATATAAAAGGGAGAAAGATCAGAAAGCAGCCCTGAAGCAGATAAATATTGACCAAATCAACCACACATGCTGCTGAGTGTTAGAATGACTCGTATTTTTGCTCTGGGACAGGCCCAGGAGAATGTGGAGGCATGCCTAACTTACATTCTCAATTTATCTCACTCACTGCTATTTTTGTTTAGTAAACATCAGCTTTCTATTAGATTGTTTAGTCCCCTTAACCTTTATAAATGACAATTAAGTCCATCTAGCCTGTCAATAGCGTGTCATTTATTTGTTGCTACAGCTGAGCCTGACCTTCATTGATTTTATTGGAGTAATTTGCTGGAAATGATTTTTTAATGTTAGATTTATTACCGAGGCACTTCATTGTCAGATAATTGAAGTAAATTGTAATTTTTTTTCAAAGCAAATGCAAGAAGTACGGGAAAGGGGTGTATCATTTTTAAGGGTTATTTCCTATTGGGATAGATAGATATGCTATGCATGATGTCATACTCTTTACAAATTTGCGTACATAGGCATAGATTGTTTCTGAGCCGTGCACACTTCTTTCTGGGTTTTCCTTAAAGTTAGATGAGGTAGCAATAGGAGATGGTAGTGAATTAGCATTCAAAATGACATTGCAAGTTTGATTAGAGGTTTACATAAATCTATCAGATAACTACAATACACGTTGCATAATAGACCTTACTATTTTGATTTAACTACAGGTTCAATCACAAACATACTGATATTGCATAGCTAATCTTAGCATGTTGTACAGATATTATCTTATTTCCTCAGTATTGGGGTTAAGTTGCATTCTATCATATTTTGCTTTTGGCTCTCCAAAATCTCTGATTAATTTTCTGCCCTGATTATAATGAACATTTTAATCCCTAAATTTCTTGATAGTTGGTATTTATTTATTCTAGTTATGTTAGGGATTGTTATATTGCTACATCTGTGCAGTGGGGGAAGATACTGAGTCATATGCTTTAATTTTGAAAAGTGTTTGTGACCCGACGATTTGCTGTTGTGTCCCAATGTTAGCAGGGCTGGGCTAGCAAAAGTTTGCCATCAGAGATAGTGCTCTCATTATTCTGGAAATGGATTCTGGTTTGAAATAAAGGAAATGGACTTTTAAACTCAACTTTAAATATTTGTAAATTAAACAGGCTGTTTTTTACACACTAAATAATGATTATTATATAGGAGGATTTCTAGTATATTGGAGGTAGTTAAGGGAGAGTGGAGCAGAAATTAAGTTTTATTCTTTAAATGAGCTTGTCTTGGAGCAGATCAAAGAAACTCATCTTGTAGTGAAAGGCCAGGGAAATGCTGGACGAAAATTTTAGAGTGATGAACTTGAACATCAAGTTAATGAAGAGCCGATAGATTACCTCATCATCAGATTTTTAAAATTCAAACTTGCTGCATTCATACTTGAAAGGCAGTTACAAACGGACTCAAGAATAATTGCTCCAAAGAATATTCCTATAATTAAGTCCACCTAAGTCAGAATCTGTTTTCAAATTCGGAATCCAGTGTAAAAATCTCAGAGTAAGGAGAGTCGACAGGCAACGGTGTCCTCAACAGATTGAACTCGGAGATTCCATTTTAATTTAAGCAGAAATTGTGTGTGTGTGGGGGGAACTGCAAGGACTTGAGGGAGAAAGTTCTTGTTTTTAAATTGCCATGCTTCCTTCCCCGTCTTTGTTTCTGTCACTATTATTGATATAAAGAATCTATCAATATACTTTTATGGGTGATTAAGAAATGCTGACCTTTCCTTTGCAGGTACAAATAGGTAGTTCTTCAGAGGCTGTAACTGAATGACAAGATAATTCTATCCATTTAATATTGAAGTGATGTTGATAGTATCATTCTTCTCGTGTTGGCAGCGGGACAGTACAGAGGCCCTTTCTGCCTCAGCCTGTTCTGCCCTGGGTGATGGATTTTCCCTCTGACTAATCGCTGTCACATTAACCCACACTATTTCATCCTTCAGAGCTGTCAAGATAATGACGATAATCCAAGTGGCTCATTGTAGGTAAAGGAAATTATATGAGCAAAGTAATATCATAAAACAGTGTTTAAATATTTTAATTTCATTTGTCAGGGCTGCCCCAACACTTCATTACACATATAACCATCTCTCATCAGTGGAATTAGTGCATTATTCATTACTGTTAATTATTTTCACATAATGGCTGCCCTGATATATTTAACCTCCACATTATATCTCAGATAATGGGTCTGTAAAATTGAATTGTGTGAAGAGTGGAGTTCTAAAGCTCATTTACAGAACATCAAAGAACAAAGAAGAGGAAAAGAATTCTAAATGGGACATTTTGCCCAGCTGGGGCCAAACATTTGTTTCTGTCTGATTTGCATACAGAAAATAGGTGGTGTAGAAGTGGCTTAATACTATATAGGCTGTCTGCTCCTATTATACAACCAATTAGGATTTGTTAATACTGCACACATCGGAAACAACTTGAGAATTATAGCATGGAAAAACGGAACAGTTAAGAGAGTAGTCTTACACAATACAGACGAAATTTCCTTTGGGGAGCAATATATAATGGACAAAAAAAATTTAAAAAGAGAAAAGGAATGGAAGTTAGTGTATTTCAAATCAATTATATATTTTCATGAATAACTTTAATACTAGACAGTAAGTGTTTAAAAGTAGTAAAAGCTAAGAACAACCATAAAAATCCATTTAGATTTTAGTCATTCATTTCTATTGTGGCCAGTTAAAAAATTACCACTTATGTTTATAATAACATTTTCTCAGTATTTAATGGCTTTTGACATTCATGTACACAGAGTGTCAATTTATGATCACCAGTACCCTATGAATTGTCCCCAGTTTGCAACTAAGGTCGAGTTTTCATAACAATTTAATTCTGCATGATTGTGTATTGCTTTTCTTGTACAGAGCATTTGACAAGCTTAATGATCTTATTAGCAATGTTCAAAAACATCTGTATGCAAATATATTTTCTTGTCACTTTTTCAGTGTAAGTAAACTGAACCCAAATAGCTCACAGAATATGGTAGAATCTGAGGCTTAGGCATGCATGTATTTTTTTTTTTTTAATCTTTCTTTTTGGGCATGCATGTATTTTAAAAGCTCTACAAGGAATTCTGAGGAACATCCTGTGTGTAGCACCCTTACTTTAGGGACCAGGGGAATGTTAAGAGCCTTCCTTCATCAGTTTTTGAATGGTTCCCTCAATTTTGAACATGCACAGTACACTTTTCCTTAGGTGAGCTTACTGATGGCAGACATGTCTTCATGGCATTCCTCAATGTTATCACAGAGGTCAGTGTAGATAATCAGTCAAGAACTGTTCAATTTAGCATTGCCTTTCTCAGATTTACATTGTATAATTATGCTGCAATTAATTTCTTCAAACGTATACGTTTTCCTTCCTTCGGAATTTTCTTAAGATCAAATCCCATGAGTGGGATTCCTAGTTTTTTATGGCTCTTGGCACATTTTGTCAAGTAGCTTTCCAAGAGATGTACAAATTAAGACCACCACAACAATTTATAAATATAACAATTTCATTGCAACCTTGGCAGAATTGGTTATTAACATTAAAGCATAGTTGGTGTTAATTTAATAGCTAGAAAATGGCATTTCATTGTTTTAACTTTTTAAAAACTATTTAGGTTAAACAATTCCCATTTTAATTTATAGTTCTTTTCATGTGAATCATATCTTAGTTATCTAATTCATTTTCCCATTTATCTATTGAGTTCTTAGTATTTTTCTTACCAAATTGAATGTTTTCTTTATATAGTAAATGTGTTATTCTTTAATATTTTCTTACTATATGTTATTTGCATTTTAATTTTAGCCTGTTTCTTAACTTGTATTAAAGTTATTCATTTTTTCATGTAGTCAAATGAGTTGATATTTTTCTAGTGATTTTTTGGAAGGCCTAAAATGACATATCATAACTAGCTCTTTCTAAAGATCTATTAGGTCAACTCCTGAAAAGTTAGAAAAGATAGTGGAGAAAGTGTAACTAAAGAGTTGGAAATAAAACCATAACAGTCTGTTGCACCATTCTTATATTTCCACAAATTAGGCAAGCACTGCTGCTGCATGCCCTCCTTAAGAATAGACCTAATTGGTGGGAAAAAATAGAAAAGATGTTCATCTCTGCCAGTATCTACCCTTTTCTCTTCACTAATTATGTATCATATGGTTGCAATTCCTAGAGCATCAATCTATCATGTCATTACGTATGAAATAAGGTCTGAACTTCTTTGACTGGGCATTGTCATATTTGAAAATATTTTTTTGCCTCTACCTACCTTTTAAATTCTATATCCATTGTCCAATGCTCTATTCATTTTATTTAACTTTTATTGAGTTTCTACCATGTATCAGCAAAGTGATGGAAATAAACAGAAGCAATCCCTGCCTTCAAGGAAATCACAGTGTAGTTAGCTCCCTCCTTCTGGAATTTTTCTTGTATTCTCCTGCTTCTAACATCTTGTTCCGTTTGCACATTCTGTTTCTGTATTCTTGTACCTTACATTCCTTTAAAGTACTACTTATTCTTTAAGGCTCCCATTCAAATCCCATTTTCTTTAATAAACTTTCTCTTTTCCCTCCCCTCTCCCTCGTTGGATGACTCACTCTGCTCATCCCCAAACATTCCCAAAGAGTAGTGTTTTATCTCTATTATGGCAGTTGACCTTTATGAACTTCATAATAGAGTTATTGAAGTATGCCTCTTTCTCCTCCCCTAGATTATGACATTCATATCGATAATGATTGGGTCTTAACTCGAGTTTGTGTATCATATCCTAGGGCGCATAGCAAGTTCTATGCCCATGGTAGGAACTGAGTAAATATTTGTAGAAATTTTTTTTTCTGTATGTTTGATGAAAAGCCCAAAATCCAAGATCACAATCGGTTCCTCAGTATAAAATCACAATTACCATGTCTGTTGCTGTTCTCAAACCTGTGTCATCATCAACAGACTGTAAGGGAGCTAGAGCTTTCACACGACTCAACTTTAGTGTCCCATAGATGCTCAATAAGTATTCTTGACTGACTAGCTGAATAGGTGGCATTAAATATATGTAGATAACTGGCAATAACATTTATTATCCATTCTGTTTCCAGAGATTTCTGTAATTCTGCAATTTAAAAAAATATGGCATAAAATATCATTTAACTAGTTGTCAGCTGATACATCATGCTTACTAAACCAGACATATGATGGAAAACTTAGTTTTAGTACTATGCAAAGTGTTAATTTACATAACCACCTATTTTCATCATTTACTAAAAATGATGAAACTGCCAAGTGGCAAAGGGTTTTTGGCTATTTTCATTAAGTATTAATAAAACATTCTGTAATACAGATCTCCTTTACCTGACTCACCTGGGAGTTGTTTGGAAGAGATCCATTTATTTCACTTAAAGTTTGTTATAGCCTTCCATTTCTGTGGCAAATCCCAGGGCACCACCATGGCCCAGAAAGGTTGGTGTTCATTTGTTTAGAGACTTAAGAAAGATTACTCTTTGCTGACAGTGTCAGATGTGTCAAAAGCAGTGTCCCTCTTTTATTTTTACTTGGCAACCCTAAGAATGAAGACAATCCGATGTTTCTAATGAAAGTGACTTTTATAAACAAATCATCTTCTACTGCTTGCTTGATAAAATATCAAAGCCAATCCTAGGCAAAATTGGGAAGCTGAGAAAATTTGTATTTAGTACTCGCCCAGCATTGTTTTCAGAAATACTTTGCCTTCTTGGAAAGTCCCTGTCATCATGCAACTTGCCTGTTCCTTTCTTTTGTGCCCCTCTCTACCCAGGCCTATACCTCTGACTTTTATTCTAGAGCCATGTCTTATCTCTCTGGCCCCTTAATAAGGACCTAAGTAGGCAATACTTCCTGATCTGGGCACGTGCTAAGCACTTAATGGGGATTATCTCATCAGTCCTCAAAACAATCACAAGAGGTGGGCATTATTATTATCATCATTTTACAAATGAAATAAGTGAGCTTTGGTGAGTTTAAGTCCATTGAAGGTCACACAGCTAATGTGGCAGATGGTAATTTCCAAAGATGGCCCCAGCGCTCTCTCTTATCCTGCATGCTCTTCTACAATGTGACCTTGCCACCCCTCCCATTAAGGGGTGGGATCTATGTCCCCTCCCTCTGAATCTGGCTGAGCTCGTGACTACCTCACTTAACAATGTATGGCAGATGTTACAACATTTAGGTTTGGAGTCTAAATCATGAAAGGCATACTTGTGGAACACTTGTGCCTGGAGCCCTGAACTGCCTTGCAAGAAGTCTACCTACTCGGAGGCTGCCAATATTGTGAGGAAAGCCAAGTCATAAGGAAAAGCCATGTGCAGATGCTCTGGTTGGCAGTCCTAGCCTTTGAGTCATCTCATCTCCAGAACCAAATAAGTGAACTAAACCGTCTTGACCCCTCAAAAGCAGCACATCCACCTGCTGAGAACCACTGTGGGACCTTAGTCAGTGCTACAAGGAGCAAAAGAATCATCCAGAGAAGCACTTCAAAAATCCCAGGCGCACAGAATCTTTGAACAAAATAAAATGTATTGTTGATTTAAACCACTAAGTTTTGGGATAGTCTGTTCTATAGCAAAAGCAGCAGGAACAGCAAATAAGTGTGGTAGAACTGGATTCTGAACCAGGCATTCTGTCTCCAGAGATCACACACTTAATCACTATATTGTGAGGATATATTAATCCTCGACAATCTGTGACATCCTTTCTACCACTACTTGCATATAACAGGACCCTGCCTTAACCACAAGGGCCAAATTCCTAATGGCGTAATTGCTGGCACCAGTGGCAGTGTAGATGGGAGTCCTCAAATTAAAACAAAGTACCATTACCTAGTTCACAGTTGAAAAACAACATTTTATTACTATTTCCTTTATATTAGGAAACATATATTTCTCAACTTTTTATTAGAGTATAACACACAGAAAAATGCACAAATCATAAATATACAGTTCAATAAATTATCATAAAATGAACTCCCCATGTAATCACCATACAAGGCAAGATGTAGAATATTTTCAGACCCCAGAAGTTCCCCTTGAGCTATCTTCTAATCACTTCTCTCTTCCTCCTCCCCAAAGGTACCCACTACCTGACTTCTAACATCCCAGAGTAGTTTTGGCCTCTTTTGAACTCTCTGTATATGGAATCTACAAAATGTATCATTTGGGGTCTGACTTCTTTTGTTCAACATAATGTTTGTGAAATTGGCTCATGTTGTTACAAGTAGTTGTAGTTCATATATTATTAGGGTATATCTCAATAGTATTCCATAGAATGAATATACCACAATTTGTTTATCTGATCTACTAGTGGCAAATATTTGAGTTAGAAGAAAACATTATTTTTATTTACTTATTATTCTTTCTTGTCAAATCACAACTATAGAATGAATATTAAAAGAATATAACGTGAGTGGTAATCACCAAACATAATATAATCAACATCCATTTATTCTAGAGGCAAAAAAATAAATAAATAAATAAAGGCACTTTAGCACAGGGAGAGCCTGTTAGAGTTTAGGTAAGTTTGAACTTGAGAGAAGCTGAGGTTTGGACTGTCAGGGATATGGCGGGGAGTGGTGAAGGGGGTCAGTAGAGATTGGGAGAGGTACAGGTGCCCAAGAAGGCAACCGGGTAATTCAAGACCTAGGTTCAAAAGTGGATTCGCAGATACTATGAAGGTGAGAAAGATGGAGTTCAACAGGACAGATGGGAGGAAGTCTTCAGCTAAGTCCTCATGCTGGGTGATTCAGGGTGATAAACAGTTTATTGTAAGAGCCATACCAGAAAGTGTAAGTGTGGGACAATGACTGCCAACTCCAATACCATGAGGAGAGAGGTCTGAGAAGAACTAGAGAGGATTTCAGGAACCCTAACCTAACTGGCTGCAGGTTTAGTGGGGCTCTCCTATTCTAGAGGCCATCTGGAATGTTAGGCAAAGAATGGAAAGCAAAGCATGGTAGGAAGTAAGTAATAATGAGAACTGGGGATTAAGTTGATGCTCAAAATTTGTCTCTCGTGATGAATTCATTTCCACGTTACGTCCTCTTGACTTTCTGCTCTTGTTAGAGTCAGCTCAGGAACTAAAGAAACTTCAGCAAAAAACAGATGGGGAGGCAAATGCAGGTGAAAGGTAGTTGGAGCTTATAGGGCCTGCTTATTTCTTGCACAAGTGAGGGTCTACTTATGAGCCAAAGCACTGGAACCACGTGGATCGTGTCAGAGTCTTATTATTTATAGAGATGGATGGACGGTAATGATGAGTGGTACAACAGTAGTGTTCAATCCTAAAAGATGATAAAGGATGTGTGGTTAATGCTGTTCCTATTACTTGAACTCTCAACAATAATAATTCTATACAACTAAAGTGGTGGTAAATAATCTTGCCTGTACATAGAATTACTAGGGCAGCTTTTAGAAAAAATGTGTAAAGACTAATGAAATAAGAATTTGGTGGGGAATGGAGGAGCCCATGTATCAGGAGTTTTTAAATCCCCCCAAGTGTTTCTATTTCCTAGACTGGTTTGAGAACCACTGGCCAAAAGGGTTTGGTTGCCCTATAATTACCTGGGGTAATTAAATGAACTAAAGTAAAATCTAAGAAAGACAGAATTAATATTCAGCCCCTACGCACCAATATAGCTTTGCAGGTTATTAGAAAAGTAAAATACTCTGTGCTATTTGGTAAATGGCTGCTACCCCAAGTTTTACACCAATCTCTAGCATGCCCCTTTGCCTTGACCATTTTGGTCTCTTTCCTTGGAGATTCCCAAATCCCCCTTCCCAAACCTAGTTTGCTAGGTTGCTGGAATGCAATATACCAGAAATGTGTCAGCTTTTACAATGGGGATTTATAAACTTATAAGCTTACAGTTCTGAGGCTGTGAATATGTCCAAATCAAGGCTTCATCGGGTGATGTTGTTTCACCAAAGGTTGGCTGCTGGCAATCCTGGACTCCTCTGTCACGGCAAGGTACATGGCAGCGACTGCTGGTCTCCCTTCTCTTCCAGGTTTTTTTGCTTCAGCTTCTGGCTTCCTCTGGCTTTCTCTCTGTCCTTTTGTGTCTCTCTCCATATTCATTCCATTTATAAGGGGCTCCAGTGAAAGGATTAAGACCCACCCTGGGTCATGCCCTACTGAAGTAATCTAATCAAAAGGTCTCACCTACAATAGGTTCACACCCACAGAAATGGATTTTTCTAGGGTCCATAAAAGCCTCAAAGTACCATACCACCCATGATCCAGCAGCTAAAGGATTGAGGCCATTGAAGGATGCCACTTCCCTCATCCCCTTTTACCAGCTCTGCAGCATTCATTCATTCTGATTAGTTGGTGCTCAGGCTATGCAAGTTGTTAATTTTTTTTTTTAAAGGAGGTACCTGGGATTAAATCCAGGACCTTGCATGTGGGAAGCAGGTGCTCAATCACTGAGCTACACCCACTCCCCATTGTGTTAATATTTTGATTATCACTCTTTTGGCTTAGAACAGGTAAGGAGTGTAGTTGAGATTGTAGTTTTTGTTGTAAACTTATCCAGAATTTAATTGCTGGGATCTCAAACTGGAGAAAATTAGAAATAGATTCTTGCTTGTCTTTGCCTGTTGTGTGAATGAGGTTTAAACGAGGAGTGACAAAGAAAAATAAAGCTTAACTGGAAGTGAGGTACCTGGGTTCTGGTTTTAGTTCTGCCCCTGAGAAACTAACTGCTCTTGTACAAGTCAGACTTCAGGTTCCCCATCTGAAAAGGAAAGACAAATGTTTTGTGTCTTTTTTTTTGGACAGTACTGGGGATCGAACCCCAGGACGTCATACACATGAAGCAGGCACTGAACCATTGAGCTGCACCTGCTCCCTGTTTTTTGTCTTAAAAAACCCATGGCCCTTCACACTCAGTGTCTCTTATCTTCCCTGCTTGCTCTTGTCTCCACATCAGTGGTGGGACCAATTGTGTGTGTGTGTGCACTGTTCACTGTTCACAGTCTGTACATATAGAGTAAGAATCTTTTCAGAAAGAATGGGAAATGTTCAAAATGTTGAGACAAACATTTATAAAACTATGTCCAGGCTTCTTGGAAAGGTTAAAGAGCATTTTTTTCTACAATTGCTAAAACCACAGATATTCACTTAAAATCCCTTCCTTATCAATATATGTTGCTTTAATTTCTAGCATCTTGGACTTTATAGTGTATATTATGGCACTAGTTTGAGCAACAAAGGGGAGGATGAATGCTATCTGAATTTCACAGATGAAGCAATGCCCTTTAGAACTGAACGTATAAACACGGACACCTGCTCTGAATCAACTCTGTGGAAACTGGTTCGTGATTAAATTGGTCCTATTTGCCTCTAATTATAGAGACAAGGCATATTTTTCTTTTACCAACCCTAGAAAGTATAGAATTAGACTTTGATTTAGAGAAACAGGCTATAAAACTTCACTATTTCCTTGCACATAGTTTGTGCTCAATAAAAATAATTATTTGATAGCAGTGGATAATTTGGCCTGACTAGCCTGTTGTTGCTTTAAATCTCTGCTTTGTCCAGGTAGCTGTTAAGATGTCCCATGAATTAAATAGCAACACTTCAAAAAGGCAGGGTTGGCCTCTGGCCAGGAGGCAGACTATATGTAGAAAATGCAGGATAAAACCCTTGAAATCCAGCTCCCTCAGAAGATGTGCTTGCTTTTTAAGTGACACACTACACCTCCACTTCAACCATATTTCCGTCCATTGTAACAGGTAACATTTTTAAATCCTTCTTTTACTATAAATTGCTTATCTGTGTCTGTTTAAGGCCACTTGACCTCATAGACCATTCAAAATGCAGTTCAAAGACACTCACCTAATCTATTTCTTCTAAACAATGAACCTAGTTTGACTGTAGAAAGAGAAATATTGAAGAGTCTTCTAAGGAGGCTTTGAATACTGCCCAGGGAAAGGGCACCTTCAGGGAATGATTAAGTACTTTGAAAACCCTAAGGAGCTTTGTAGCTTGGGGTGACCTTATAACCTCTCAACAGCTTTTTGCAAACAAAATCTTTCAAGCCTCATCTAAAAGACTGGTGAGCAACAATTTGGAATGAGGTTTTCCTTTGTGTGGGATTATAGAGCTCAGCAGTCCTAACCTTTTGTTCTATTATATTTCTGATCTAAATAAGGAATTATTTATTATCAGGAAAGGGTGGTATTCAGATCACAGGTCTCCTCAGAGCATCGACTTTGATCCTCATCCATATGTAGAGATTTAGGGAGAAGAAGGCGAGATGTTTGGAGAAAATCCTAAGATTCACTCTGAGAAGTTAACTCTCCAGGCAGAAGGCACTCAGGGCTCTGGCCACTGGAAATTAACCTGTTCTACAACTTCTTGATCTCAATTTGTTCTTGTAAAGCACATTTCCCCACTACCTTTATGGTTCATTTCTCCAGGTGGATGGGATTTCTTCTCCATGCCATGAAATAAATTGATCTACCAAAAGTTTTAATTCAATGGGAACTTGTGAACCAGTCACCAAAGGATCAGTTTATATTCTTCCATCACTGTCCCTGGGCGTAATCATGATTCAAGTGAAAAACTCCTGAAAATGTAAATGTTAAAAGGGTTTCACTCTTCTTCCACATGGAATTAGGGTGCCATTGCTAAAACTAATATTGAAAGATATTTAAAATCTTAAAGTAGCTGGGGAAATTGTTATTTAAAAGCAACACTTAATACCCTTTGAATACTGTTTTGGGGGCAGACTGTTCCTATGTTCTGGGAAAATCATCCAGATAGGCCTTTCAGTTTTCAAATGTAAAGGAGGGAGCGTATGTGGCTCAAGCATTTGAGCTCTCACCTCCCACATGGGAGGATTGGGTTTCTAGTTCCTCCTGAAAAAAAACAAACACGAACAACAAGCAAAAACACACAGTTAGGGAAGCCAATGTGGTTCAGTGGTTGAGAGCCAGCTTCCCACGTATGAGATCCCAGGAAAAGGAAAGACCCTTTTCTGAAAAAAAAAAAAAAAAAAAAAAGAGGAGATATTTGAGGCTAGCAGCTACAAAGAGCTAAACTGCTCAGGATGGGAATATAAAGTTGCCTCTGGTGTAGATAGCTTTGGATCTCTGCAAGTTATGCTTCCTTCAGAGAAAAGTTCTTTTTCTTAATTTGGATTGAATCTTCTCCAGGAGGAAGGCAGAAAGGGAGAGAAAGAGAAAGGGGAACAAAAGAGAGAGGATGGAAGAGAATCGGTGGCCAACAGGAAACTGACTGTAGCTGAAGGAGGAACTGTTTTCAGGAGAGACTTTGTGAGACATGGGGAAATGTTTGAGTGTCTGCATTGGGGAGTAGGGATTCAAAATCATTATCATTTCAGTATTAATGGAAATGTGACCTAGTTTAAATGTGCCATACTCTATTCTCACAGGTTGATGAAACTTAGACACACATGTTACACACTGAAGGAATAAAGGATTCCCATTGTTACAGATCTTTTTACTAATTTAAAATTTAACCAGTTTTAATGCAGGAGAAAGTGTGGTAGTTTTGCAGTAACATGTTACAGGTTATGTAGGTTACATTTAATCTGATATTTTAGTAGATTTTATCAAGCAGTTGTTTAGTTGTAAAATATCTAAAAGTGGCTTGAGGTTAGATTCTTATTACCTAACCATTGTTCTATAATTTGGGATTTATTTATAGAAAGGTCTATACTATTATCTATTTTTACCCAAGTAGCTCAACAAATGTTTATTGATTCCCTGCTATGCAACAGGAAACATGAGCGAAGTGCTCATGTGTACAGTGACTGGAATGCGGTCCTGCCCTTTAGTAACTTTCAGTTTCTTAGACAGGCAGAAAGGCACACAGATAATCGCAAGGCATTGTGACAAACATCGTCACTGGGAGATAATCCCATATGTTCAAGAAATCCTGAGGAAGGCAGTACTTAACATAGTCCTGGTATCATTCGGTGCTTGGAGTGGGGTCCTGAGAGGTCAGGGAAGGTTTTATGGAGGTGAGAACACCCTGGAGCTGGGCTTTGAAGCATGTGCAGTAATTGCTAGGTCATGAAGGGGAAGTAGGAGGTTCTAAGAGAAAATCATGATCGACCAGGGAGTCATAAAATTCAGGGTGCATGTGCAAACTAGAAGTATCTTGGCTTATTAGAGTACCATGGTTGGGGTGGGAGCCAGTGGGTGAGGAGGTAGGAGGGCTGAGCAGAGGTCAATGTGTCTGAGAACTTGGAAATAAGAATAAGTCTTCACATAGCCAAATGGATGTCCAAACCCCAAAGCTGAATCTGTGTTGGTCAATTTGTCTCTGGTATGAACAATGTCTAACACATTAAAAAATTTTTTTATTTAGGCCAGTAGAAAGAGCTTATTAGGAAATAGAGGGAAAGAACAGAGCTTGCTGAAAAATGGGAGAGAAGGACCAAAATACATATTGAGATTTGGTGTGGGATCCTCTAGGCAGAGAGAGCAAGCTCTGGCTTATGTGGTTACCTTTTAAACTATTAATTATTCCTCCCCCTTGCTAAGAGGAGGGGCTCCAGCTGTTAGTGGCTGTCCCACCAATGGTGGAGGCCAATGGTGAGGACTATGTCTAACATATTTTGTTCATTTTCTCAACCTATAGTCACTTATATCAGCAAATATGTTGTTGCTATGCTTAGACCCTGAGAGCAATGAAGATACAACTTCTTGCTAACAGTGAGAGTAAGGAAATGACAAAATTCAGTCATAAGAACCTAAAAAGCTCTCCAGTCCGGGACATTTAGAATAGTCTACTTCAGGAGTCAGCAAACTTTTTTTTGTAAAGGATCGATAATAAATAGTTTAGACTTTGCTGGCTATATGATGTTTGTCACAACTACTCAACTCTGCCATTCAGCTTGAAACCAGCAATAGACAATACATATATGAACAGACGTGGTTATGTTCCAGTAAGAGTTTACTTACAAACACAGATAAAGGGCCACATTTGGCCCAAGGCCATAGTTTTCCAAACCCTGGTCTAGTCAATGGTATCACATACTTCAATGACACACGAGGATAATGCTGTATTAAACACAATATACAAGTGACTATGTATAATTATGACCTTAGCTCAGCAAGAAAAGTTTTAGGTTCAGTGTTCTCCACTTGAGAAGTCGGGAAAACATGAAATAATGTTAGAAAGTATCTATCTGGAATTAGAAAGAATTATGGAACTTAAGGGATAAACACTAAGCTACAGGAGAGAAAAACATCTAAAAAGCTTAGTGTATTACCTAAATGTCTGCATGATGGGAATTTTTACTCTTAAGGGTTTGTGAGCACATAGCATATGTATGTATTTGTACCCATCATCTACAACTGTGCTCTCCAATGTGGTGGCCACTAAATGGCTGAGTACTAGAAATTTCACTAGTGTGAGGAACTACAGTTTTAATTAATTAAATTTAAATTTAAAAGCTGATCCTCGATTCAGTTATTGCAAAACTTTTATATATGCTTGGTACAACTTGGGAACACTTTTTCAGCAAAAAGATAATTAAATACAGATCAAGTATTTATTTGTATTTATAGTAATGCTAAATGAAAATTTAGCATTAGATTGAAATATTCTGTAAGTGTAAATATAAAATACATACCACATTTCAAAACTTAGTACAAAAACAAGAATGTAAAACATCCTAGTAAAATATTTCATATTGATTACAAAATGAAGTGATAGTTTTTGAATATATTGGGTTAAATAAAATATATTATTAAAATTAATTTCACCTGTTTCTTTTTGCTTTTATTACTGTGGCTAATTAAAAAACTAAATTGCATATGTGAATCGTATATATTTTTCTATTGGACAAAATATCCGATATATTTCTATTATCCAGAGTATCCTAGTGAGGGAAGTCAACATTTTTCTACATGATTTGAAAAGTTGAGAAAGATTAGACCACAGAGAGTTTGTTCCACTGAGAGTTAATAGGAGGAGAGCGATTAAATCCATAGTCCTGATATCCCTGCTCTTTGGCTCATCCTATTGAACTGTGATGCCTTAATAACTCTTAATGGAATCAAATCCCCCCTGAGATATCTTTAATGCCACATTATTTGGCTAGTGTGAATTCTGACGTTTGTGTAGAGACTAATAGCTGAAGTGATCAGTTGGAATCCCCAGGTGATGAGCCCCTCGTCCGTCACAGACTATGAGACTGAAGGGGTGGCTGAAGACCAGCACTTCAATCGAACACACACATCTGGTGATCCTTCGAGTAAGAATTAATAAGATCTAGATTTCCTCTTTGTACGTCTGAAAAGTTCCCCACATAAGCAAAGTGTGTGACAGAAAGATCTAATTTTTCTGTTGTAGATGAGGAAAAAAGTTGATTTTATCCCACCTTCTTTTCCTGGTGGTTTGAGAAAACCTACTAATGACTTAGTCAAACTATATGTATAAAAATTCAATATTCTTGCTGGTAAAGGTACCAGTCAATAATCTGTCCATTTTCCCTGTGCCATGTGGCAAGTGTGACAAATAAGCAAAGGCACCATTAAATGTATACTAAATTTTATAAGGAGACAAATTTCACTGTGTCATCCATAATCAAAATAATAATAGCTAATTAGGTCCCATAAAATCATACAGAAAATATCAAAATGGCCTGAATTTTTCAGGTGACAAAACCGCTCCATGTATATTTCTACTTAAATCCTTTGTTCAGTTTCTTATTTAATTTTATATTGAGGCTTATGTTTGTCTTTTGTTTGTGTTCATAGCTCTCTCTCAAAAAATGAAAGCAAAATCAAAGCCCAAAACTTTCAGAATCAGGTTGGTGACTTGGAGTTATTGCTTAGGAATACTGTTCCAAAACTTCCTTTCTAGTAGAAAACTTTCTCATAGGAAAGACAGATATGTAGTGGTGAAAGCAACTTTCTTACTTTTTTCCTCCTTTTTCATTTTGTCTTGGTATTCCTTGTAAAGAATATCACTAAGAATAAGCAGTAAGGATTCTGGAAGCACGGAATGTTACATGAAGTGCCATTTTCCCCATCACCAGTGGCAGTTCCTCCTGAGGTAGTTAAGATTGTGAATGAATGTAAGCTGTGGAATGGGAAGTGGGGAAGGAGAAGTTTGGCTTCAGATTAATTAGTTAAGAGAAAACAGAGAGCAAAACATGGCCAAGAATCATTAGCCAAGAATCACGTAAAATATAGTATCGTACAAGACTATTTATTTCAAAATAACTTTTGATGGTTTTGAAAATAACAAAACAATTATTTGCAAAATACAGTGAAGTATAAAGAAGAAAATAAAAATCACAAGCAAGTTCCATTGAGATAACTACTGTTGACATTTTATGGTGTTATATTTTAGTCTTTTTTTTTGCTTTTATATGAAAAGGATAATGTGTGCGCATCCTTTACTGAAATGACGTCAGAGTCTATACACAGTTTTATATCCTGCTTTTTTCACTGCATATATCATGAACATTTTTCTGTGTTATTAAACATTTCTTGAAAATACAATGTTTATTTGCAACATTTTATCCATTCTATGGAGTTTTATAATTCAGCCCTTGAAAAGGAATCTTCCATTTGGAATACCTTGCTTAGCCATTTGTATCTAACAAAGGTACTTACTTCATTAAACACATTGATTGAGGGGAAGTTGGTGACAGTGATGTAGGTGGTTCCATCAGGTGGGGATAGACAAAAAACTAAGCTTCCACTGTGATGATTCAAACTTTAATTTCTCTGATAGGGTGTGTAAGCCTAACTGCTCCATCTCAAAACTCAAAGTATTTCTTCACAGCATCCTCATTATCTGTCAATTCTTTGCCTTTTATAACTTCCGTAATGGAATATTCCCTAGACCTACATCCTAAGTTTTCCAGTTTACTTTCTTACATCATTCAAACTCCCTAAATCCTACCTCAACTTAAATGCTTCCTCAAATCCCTGAAATAGTCGTGGATTTTACTAAAATGAAGATCTTTCCTTATCACCCACAAAATCATTCTCTTCTTGATATTCACAGTGTAGATTTTCATATTTCTTTAATGTGTCTTCATTTTTGTGCATTTTAGTGTTCTGCATTTGTTGCTTCAGTAAAGACTACCATACAGCGGGCAGATCTGTGCTAGAGTTAAAACACCACTCCACATGAGTGTGTGTGTGCGCCAAAAGCTCCCCTTTAATTCCCTTCCTCATTTTTTTCTCAAACATCCTGTACAGTTATGGTTTCACATAACACCTCTGTGCTCAAATGTATTCTGTGAAGTTCTCTTTGTGTTGCTAGAACTAAGCAAGGTGCAGCTAGCCCAAGAGAGAAGTTTGGACTGAAAAGGAAAAGACTTACTTGATCTGGTAGGCATTTTAGTACTCCGAATGCTCTACTCTGCAATGACTATTTGCCTGGTCAGTCTTACCATATTCCCAAATCACTGTTAGTTGAGGTTGGTTAAGATGATCTAATAAATTTAGGGGAAGCAGCTGTGGCTCAATTGGTTGGGCTCCTGTTTACCATATGGGAGGCCCTGGGTTCTATTCCTGGGGCCTCCTGGTGAATGCAAGCTGGACTACGTGGTGTGGTGAGCTGGCACAGCAAGATGACGCAACAAAGGGAAACAAGCAGACACAGAAAAACGCAAGGAAATGGACACAGTGAGCACAAGCAGCAAGGGGGGGATAAATAAAAAATAAAAATAAAAAAATTTATTGAACCTCTTCCATGGACAAATATGATATGATGTGTGCCTGAGTTGCTAGCAAGAAGGGATTGTAAGACAGGCTCTAAGATACAGACATTGTCCTCAAGGAGTTTACAAGCTATAAACATATAAGATTTATCTGGGAGAATAATATGTGCATCAATTATGAGTGAAAAATATCCCTAATATAGAAATAACTCCTATATATTAAATATAAAAAATGAGCAGAAACTATAACAGGCAGTTCTTAAAAAATACAAATAGAAAATGAAAAGACAACTTTAATAGCAGTCAGGGAAATGCTTTAACCCTCATCCTGGTCCTAACTCTTTTGTCTTTGTAAATATTAAAAAGATTGATAATATTTATTGCTGTCAAGTGTGTGGGGAAATAGATATTTAAATATATTTATATTGGAAGGATCACTTGTTCAACATTTTGGAACAGCAAACTGGAGGTATCATTTATAGTTAAATTTTGCAAAATAACCTTTAATCACTTTAGTCCTACAATGGGATTCTATCAAGAAATAAAAACACTGTTACAAAAAAGAATAGATAAATATATTTATTGCAATATTGATTATCATGGTGGTCTGGCAATAAGCCAAATGCCTATCAATAGGGAAACTGAATAAATTGTGCTACAGTCACACAATGAAATATTATGCAGCTTTTAATAGAAAGAGTTGGATATATAAGTACGGTTATGTAAAAAAAAAATAGTTCAAAGTATGCAGTAAATAGAAAAGTACCCTCATGCATTTTAGAGTATATATTTTGTAAGAACATTGGAAAAGGCATAGACAAAACATGATAGAAGAAGAATGGATAGCACTTGTTATCAATCCCTGCTGGAGGGCAAAAATGACTTGATATTGACTCAAAGAATGAGCAATTACTGGTACTTTTAGTGTGTGTAGAGCTGTGCTAGACCCTGGGGGAGGGGGGTCTATAAATGAGATGTGGTTACTGACCTCCAAACAGAATTTAAATCTAGTTAGGATAAAAACAAACACACATGAAACAACATGAACAGGGCAGAATAGTATATAATTATATGCTAGATTGTATGGCATGGACCCCAAGTGCTATGGAAATTCAGGGGAGAGGTAGATGCAGAATAATGGAGGGGGGGTTCTTATGGTGGAAAAGGACTGGAATTGTGTCTTGAGAGAGCCCACTTCTTGCATTCTTTTTATTTCTCTTTTTGTCTTTAACTTAGACTTTCACTGCTGTGCATCTGACGTGGTTGTATGCTCTTGATTCCATATTTGTTACTTCTTGCTTAGTACTTTGGATCCTGAGTAACTCAGACCTTAGTGAATTCTCAACGTACCTTTGAAAAGGAAGCAGCTGAGCTCTTGCCCAGCCTTAGTCCCCTAGAATAGGCATTAAATGGACTTTAGTCAACTACATCAGCTCAGTCACCATCTTTATTGACATGAGTAAGCATGACAATTACCGTATCATTTAGTTGTCATGACTCACCTCCAGGTTGGAGATGCAGGTCAGGACCCTAAAAGGCTTGTTTAATTCCTTCCTCATAGGCTGTTAAAATGAGTGATGGTGAACCATGCTGGTAGAATTTTGCCATTGAACATCCAGTTCATTATGATTACACAGACCCAGCCTCAATTAAGTAATTTTCTCTGCAGTGGGAGGGGTTCCATTTTGTGAGTGAATTTGAATGTCTGCATAGATCAGCATTATTGTTAATCACATCTGCACTTACATATATTTATATACACACTCACAAGTGCAAAGATGCAGTTTCAAACTTAATTAAAAATAGAAAGCAACCTAAAGTGTGCTAGTATTTCCCCTGACTTCAGCATGATCTACCACTTTGACAAAATTTCATAAATCTCCTGCAATAGAAAATTCTACTGCACAGAATCATTTTATGCAGCAATATAGGTACTTAAAATATTCAACAACTTTCATCATGTTTTGCCTCTTGGTACATGGGATTTTTATGTATTTAATAGTTACATATGTTATATATTTTAAACGGTATTTTTTACTAATGGTCCCCCACAGTACATTTTTCTGAAACTCTAACATCTGTGTTTTGTTCTTGCAGCTTATGATGATAATCTTAAATTGAGTACATGCAACCACAGAGGACGGATTAGTGGCTATTTTTTTAAGGTGCCTGGGTCCAATGACAAAGGCGTCAGAAGATATCAAGTCCCAGTGATAGCAATGCCTCCCCCCTCCCTCTTTGAAGGGCAATTCTTGATCTGGCATGTGAAAGGCTGCTGCTTCTACTCTTGCCAGGCTTGCAGCAGGTACACAGAAACTCAGAGGAGGGGAACTGTGGGGAAGGTTCATTTGTTACTTATTTATAAAACGTGCCACATCATGTAAAATTAACACCTTTAATGGGCTCCTGCCTCAGTTGCTTGAAGGACGGGCTTTTACCAGCCAAGGCCACCCACTGGCTTCCAGGCAGTGTTGCTGTGTGTTTGCTTTTGGCTGATAGCTTCCTTGAGTCTACCTGCTGAAGTTGTCGTTGTGCTCCACCCATTAGCAAAGGTCTGTCCCATTAGAGAGAATGGTAAGGAAGTGGAATACTTGGGGCTTTTGCGGCTGAAGAGATAAGAGATTTTTTTTGGAGTGTTCATTCCTTTCTTTATCTGGATAATGAAGAGATTTACTCCAACATTCATTTATTACAAATTGAGGGGGGCGGTTGGCTTCTCCCTTGTCAAGCACCATGTGCCAGTATCCAGAGGGCCCCTCTCCTGTAAGAGTTCATAAATAATCAACATCTACAATGAAAAGGTTTTGCAAGCATATCTTTTCCTGTCACAAAAATTCCCTCATGCATCTAAGAGAAGACCAGTATAATTTGCAGACAAAGATTCTAAAGCTGAAGTGGCTTTACACAAAGAGAACAAATTTGTTGTGGGATTTGGGAGAAAAGGTTCACCCTCCACCCACAAACCCCACTGCTTCTGCTTCAGTGCCTGAAGATTCAGTCAATTTTATAGCATTATTCAAATACAAATGATGTCTGGAAGGGCTGGGGGACACGCTAAGCTAGTCAATACACATTTGAGTTCCTACTATGTGCTGAGTATTACACTTAGCAGATCTGGAAACTCTTAAAGAGCTCTTGGTCTAATGGAAACAAGAGACAAGTGAGAGATAATTAAAATCCAACTTAAAGTATTATATATGGTTGAGGTGAGTGCTGAGTGCCGTGGAAATGCAGAAGAAGAGATTAATATTGCCAGAAATAACTGAGAAAGGTTTTATAGAGGAGGTGATATTTGAGCTGGAAGGATGGTGTAGCTGTTTGGCAATTTGATGTAATTATGAAATTCCAAAAATATAATTGGATCATGCTTGCAAACTGATCTGTTAATCTGGGCATGATTAAGTTATGATTAGGGCGTTGACTGGGTCATATCAGTAGGGCATTGAGCCCCACCCCTTGGTGCATGGGGGAATCGAATATAAAAGGCAAGGCAAAGGACAGAGGGAGCAGTTTCTGAGTTGCAGTTCTGAAGCTGGAGTTTTGATGTTGGAGAGAAGGCCCCAGGAGAAGAGAAGTGAGCCGTTCACCTGATAGTCTACAGCTGACCTTGTGGAGGAAACAGAGAAGCTAAGCCCAGAGAGAAATGCAGCCCTGGGAAGAGAGGAACCCAAGAAGCCTGAACCCTGGCAAACGTTGGCAGCTGTCTTGCTCCAACATGTGGCAATGGACTTTGGTGAGAGAAGAAACTTACGCTTTAATGGCCTGGTATCTGTGGACTTCTACCCCAAATAAATACCCTTTATAAAGATCAACCCATTTCTGGTATTTCACATTAGCACCCTTTTGGCTGACTAATACAGATGGATAGGCATTTGTCAAGATGAGAAGAAAAATCAAATCCATGTAATTTTGAGAAAGCAGCATAGGCACAGGTGTAAGACTGACTTGTATTTGAATGCCAGCCAGATGCCCGATGCTGTGCAAAATGCCAGCAATCAAATGCCAGCTTTATACACATTACCTACTTCCATCATTACAAAGGAAGCATCATTTCACTGTATTGTATGTGAAAAAATAGAGGTCCCAAGAGGTTAAATA
The DNA here is from genome assembly GCA_026826555.1 of Tolypeutes matacus. Lineage (NCBI taxonomy): Eukaryota > Metazoa > Chordata > Mammalia > Cingulata > Chlamyphoridae > Tolypeutes > Tolypeutes matacus. The sequence goes on from JAKSZT010054334.1 coordinate 27,168,071, forward strand.
ATCTGCCCAATGTTGGAATTCAGACATAGGCCTATCTGCTCCCAGGGCTGTGTCCATGCTTTGACCCCTCAGCTTTCATGGCTGTCCTTTTCCACAACCCTGAGGGAGCACCATCTGTTGAGGGAAAGGCAAGATCTAATATGGCTGTGGGCTGAGAAGAAAGGTGGGCAGGGAAAGCAAGTGGTGGTCAGATTGTGAAGAACCTTGAATGCTGTGAAAAGTTTGAACTTTATCCTGTATCTTGTAGGCAATGGGAAGACAGTCTTTGGAGGTTTCTAAGTGTGTGTGTTGTATGTGTGTGTTGTGGGGGGGGTGGTGGGGAGAGGGACAGAGACAGAGGCAGAGTGGGAGTGAGAGTAAGGGAGAGAAACAGTTTTAGCAGAGCCGCTCTGGTGACAGTGTGTCAAAGAACTACAGAGAGGGGTAGAGGCGGGTAGGGGTGGGATGGGGAGGGAAATCGTTGTGTCTAAATATCAAGTAGGCCTGAATTTAGGCCTCTGTTAATAGTGGTATAAGGAATAGTGATATAGAAATTTGGACAGCTCAGTGTTTAAGAATATCTAGACTTTGGATATAAACTAGCCTGAGACTTAATAGCTGTGGGGCCTTAGGCAAATTATTTAACTTTCCTTCTCATAGTCACAATGCGAGTTTCAGTTTCCTCACCTATAAAAAGAGGGTAATAAATGTGCCATCCTTTTAGGGCTGTTGTGAAGATTAAATGGGTTAGTAATGCATATAAAGCACCCTTGCAGTGTTTGGATCTTAGCAACTTACCATTTATTGATAACTATTACCCTATGAACCTCTCCAAGAAAAGAAGCACTTTTCTTTGTCAGATTATTTTGTGAGTTTCCATGAAGGCTCTGAGGACATGGGGCATTGAGCACTCATTGATGTGTGCAGTGGGGTGGCAGGTGGTATGGAGCACAGAGGAGAGAAAACAAGGTCAAGAGCTGGCACATTTTCCCAGAATGAGAACTGGGCCTAGAAATGGAAGCGTAATGCCTAGAGAGGGAGGGGAAAGGGGAATGTGAGTGAAAGTTGAGGGCAAGTGGTGTTTCCCAGAGTGGCCCTTGAGATACATTCGTGTAGTGCATAGATGAACATGTACATTTTAATAGTTGTATGTTTATTTTCATTAGTGCAATAATTAATTCTGCCTTCCCCTCCCCCTACTCACTGTGATGTTATAAAGTGGGTCTAATTAAAGAGAAATGTTAAATAAATAATACTTGGTATATGATATGTGGATATAGAAAAAATTGTGAACATGATACTTGAGTGTCTGAATTTGGTGACATGTGGCACTAAAGAAGGTGGCCTTCTCCAGGGCAGGGACCTTATCTGTTGCATGTCTCTACCCCTGGGAGTAGCATGGTGGCTTGCATAACGGATGCTCAATAGATGTTTGTTTCCTCAAACCATGGACCCTTCTGGTGCTTGCTGAGAACCCCAGCTGAGTTTTAGCATCAAGCCTAGTGCATTACTGTCCTGTAATAGATTGTCTCTTGCCCTCTCTGCCTCTCAGTAGGGCCATTTCCACTAACAATATGGGTTCTAAACTCTTGGTGCTTAATATATATTTGCTGAGCTTACATTGAGTGAGGGAAGGAGGCATGCACGCTCTGTAGAGTACTCAGCAGGGATCGTAATAAAATACTTAGGGGCATGGGCTTAGTGTCAGCCAGACCTGGGTTCAAGTCCCTGTTATACCTGTTAACCTTGGGTAATTCATATAACCACTCTAAGACTTAGGTTCCTCATCTATAAATTAGGGACCTGATAACAGAACTGAATTCATTGAGGCTGCTATGAACAATAGATAGTATACATGATGGAAAGCACTTGGCATAGGGCTTGTCAGAAGTATTAAAATATTAGTTACTATTATACTATTATCATGTTATCTATGATGACTGGAAGTTTGTTGTTTTTCCTAGGTACAGTGCACAGCTTATGCCTGCTTTGGGAGATAATAATGGTTCATCTATTGCTTTGCACAAGGCCCAGCACATAAACATTTGCTGAATAAATAAATCTTGGAAGAGAAAGTAGAGTGAGCACTCCCTCCTTAAATTCTCTGCTACAGCAGACTCTGGGCAATTTGAAGACATTCTAGCATATATGCTTTAGATTTATAGGCACAATAGTTGTGTTTGCTAAGACAAAAGTAAATGGCTACCCTCCTTTTAAAAGGTGGTAGGCTGTCAATTTCACCTTTGCTTTTGCATTCTCAGAGGTATCTCAGGTGAAATCAGGACCGGGGTGAGGCGCCTCATAAGGCAAAAATTCTCAAGGCCATAAGGACCTGGTAATTATCACATAACTCACACAGTGTTATAACTCCAGAATCAAGAGGCTGAATTATTTTACTCACCTGAGAAATGCAATAATTCTGTCTAAATATGCTTCCTCAAGAATGACATTGCTCAGAAGATATGAAGTACAATTCATGAATTTAAAAGGGGGAGATGACAAACCAGACTGTGAATGCATTGTCATTAAAGTAGGTTCCATACCCAGCACAGGTTCCATAATGCTCAAAGCTTTCTGATGTCAAAGTTTCCTAATTAAGTAATGAGACAGGATAGGGTTTGCATTGTTCAGTTTTAATCCACACCAGAGATGGTGGTGACAGGCCTAAGGCTGAAGACCCTGTGCCATGCGGGCAGCCAATATGGAATTAATGCTGCCCAATTTCCCTGGTGAGGTCCTGACTAATATGCTGATTTTTAAAAGCTTACTGCTCTAGAAGAGTTAAGTAATGAGGTTTAAAAGAACTGAGCTGGAACTAAAGTCAGGGAATTTTGGGTATCTTTGCTAAATTGGGTACAGTAAATTCTGGAAATTGGTCACATAATTGGTTCTCCCAGTTTTTTTTTTTTTTTTTAAATCATATTATTGAGATCCAAAGTCCTGTTGAAATAAGTTAGGTTTGAATGTCACATCACTCCTTTGCCTAAAATCCTTTAATGGTTCCCCATTGACTTCAGGACATTGTTCAACCTTCTTGAGATGGCTTCATGATCTCTCTCCCTCTCTATCTCTCTCTCTTTCTACACCCTCATGCTTCCTCTCATGCCTTACGATCCAACCGTTCTGACTTGTGTTGAATTATATGGAACAGGCCATGTGCTCTGCTACCATGATTTTGCATTTGCTATTAGCTCTGCTTAAAGTTTCTTCTACTGTTCTCCACCTGGCTAACCCAGCTGATCCTCCAGGAAGCCTATTCCAATCTTATAGGACATGATTAGAGTGCCCTCTTTGGTGTTCTCAAACTATCCTCCTCATATCCTCTTTATCTGGAACTAAACTAAACTAAACTAAACTAAAATGCCCCATTACATGGGATTCATAGATTCAAACAACAGTAAAATGTATCATCTTTGCCTTGTTTGTTGTCTGTATCCTCCACTAGGACAAGGACTCTGGCTTGTATAATCTGTGTATCACCAGCAGAGTTGCCTGACCCAGGAGAAGGCTCGATAATATTTTCTAAAGTAACCTACTGGTGTGCACCATGAAGAATTCAGGCTGAGTCTACAAAATGAAGTGAAAGAAAGGTCTGTTCCTAGTGCTAGCGTAAGTTGGACAAAATGACTATCAAGAGCTAGCAGAAGCAACAAACTCCACAGGACTTCTTGACTTTAGTGAGGTTTTAGTAAGCCTTCTCTTAATCTGATAAATTGGAAAATTACCAACTGTGACTTTTTCTAGATACAGAGGGGGAATAGACTCTTTATCGACAATAGGGACCCTGAAGGCTCCTAGAAAATTCATTTAGATGGCACGTTTGGGAGCAGACGAGTCAATCAGTAAAGAGCTTACCTGATGAGACCCATTTCACCAGTCTAGGGAGATCTCTATTTCGGTCTCAGTGCTTTACTTGGGTGGTCTGAGCCAATCCTGACCTCATGCCCCTGTGGGCCAGGCCTACTGGCCTTAGTTCTAATGGGGAGTGGAGGTCAGCTGCCTGCAATGTGCTTTTCTGTGCTCTTCTGTTTCTTTTCTTGTCATCATCAACACCCCATTTCTATACTATTCATCCCTGTCTTCCATTCTTTTCTTTCCTCAGATTCTGGTGACCTTCAGTTGTCAGGTTGCTCTGCACACCACAAGATGACCACTCCTGCTGTGTGGTGGTTGGTAGGTGTCTTCAGCTTGATGACTGGGGCACTGAACAAACACTTATGAGCATATGTTGCCGGTCAGGTGCTGGTCAGGACCTGGGTCCGTGAAAATGGTGCCGCAGATGAGAAAGAAAGAATAAGACAAGAAGAGAAGAGAGACTGGGATCAGGGGACTCTCCGTCCGATATGGATAGAAGAGAGACTGTAAAATAGAGAAAAGAAATCCTGTGATGTGCAGGCCCTGGGCTGCTGTTCTGCATGTTTGGTTGAAACATGTCATACCTTGGGCAAGATAAGAAAGAGGATTCTCTGTGTCAGCCCAAAGGTGATGCTTGGGAGCAGCGCGTACAGTGTTCCCACATCTTATTGGTACTTTTAACATTTGTGTGGCGGTTGGTAGGTGTTTTCAGCTTGATGACTGGGGCCCTGGACAAACACTTATGAGCCAGCACAGGTTTATGAAATTTGTATTTTATAAAATAATATTTCACCAAAGAATACTGATTTTTTCTTTATCTCATGGATGTCCTTTGCTCTATGTGTTAATTTGCATTAAACTCCACCTGGACTGATGAACATGCACTTGAGGAATGAATACCTGTACGCTTAGAGGGAGACAGGAATTCCAGGAACAGAGCTATTGAGGATTAGGGAGTTTGCTGGGCTGGCAGCTTCCTCAGTCGATACCTGATGCTTGAGCGAGAAAAGGTACAGACTTGTTGGCATGACATAAAAGCACTACGATGTTCTGGCACTCGTCTGCTTCTCCAGACTCACTGGCAAAAGTTCCCGTCCTTGAACCCCCCTACTTATCTGTTAAGTCTCAGCTTCAGCATGCCCTCCCCAGGTGCCCCTCCTGTATGCTCCCAAAGGACAGTATCTTCAGTCTAGCACTGCAAACACCATATCATAATTATATATTTACTCTTCTGTCTTATTTATTGGAGTGTGAACTCTCAAGAGAGAAGGGGCTGTATCTTATTTATCTTTGAATCTTCAAAATAGTGCAATCCCTCTCTCAAGGTTAGCATTGACTGAATGTATTTTTAAAAGAATGTATTTGAACAGGAAAATAATATTATTTCTAATCCAACAATAGTTTGGCATATATTAAGGCCTATTTATATTTTGAGCATTTAATTATCAAATACTTATATGCTAAATTATGAGTTTAGTTATAAAATTAAAAGAATTGTAAAAGCTTTTGTAAAATAGAGAAAAGAAATCACCCCCTATTCCTATTTTTTCTTCTTCTTTGGCAGTATTTTTAAATATTCTCCCAGATAAATTTCAGAATTGTTCTGTCAATTGGCTCTCTAAAAATTCCCACTGGGACTAGAACTGCATTAATCCTATAATAGATTTGGGAAGAACTATCATGTTTACGGTATTTTGTGTTCCCTTTGGACACATGCTTGCTCCAGGCAGATATCAAGTACTTTTTAGTCTTTTAAAATTTTTGGAGGTTTGCTTCATTAAGATTATTCCAAGGAATATTGTTTTTTAATTTTTTAGTCACTAAATATATAATGACTTCTGATTAAATATATGCATGTCCTCAAATGTTCTGAGCACTGTCTCTGCTTATCCAGACAAAGTCTTGTGCTTCTCCTCCTTCACCCCAATCTCATTCTCCTTATGGATATACCAGGACTCCAGGAGAGAGTGGGAATGCTGTGGGAATCCACACTTTGTTGGGCTCCTGTCCCTTTATCACTATTATTTTATGTAATTTGGAGACCAGTATCAGTTCATGAGACTCTTTACTTTGCTTTTGTCATGTTTTCGTAGAGAGGGGGAAGGGGTCTGCAATAGGAAGTCTAACGGGATAAGGAAGGATTGATCCCACTCTCTTAGATTCAAGGCTAGGAAACAATCATGGATAAAGAGTAGCAGGTTCTTGACGCTCCCACTTTGATAGCTTGGTCTAGTATTTTTCTGCCTAAAGCTTTCTGTGGTATATAGATCTGACTTTTTAAAATAAAGGATTCACTAAAAGAAACACAGATTCAATTTCTTAGGTAAGTGCAGTGGCATTGTTGTCAAATCTCACTTTCTTGAAAGCTCTTAGAGGTTATGGCTAAGGCATGCTTTCATCCAATGAACCTTCTGAGCTCAGCCTAAATTGCAACCTGCAGAACCATGAGCAGATAAATGGTTGTAGTCTTAAGTCACTTGAATTTTGGGTGTTGTTTGTTATGTAGTAATATCTAACTGGTATACTCTCCTTATTTTCAATCACCTGCCATAGTCTATGATATGAAAAATAAGACAGTATTTGGAAAATAGTAGCCATTATGTTTGTTGAATAAATATTTGAATGAGTAATTGAATGAAATAGTATAATCTGTGTTGGGAATTAAATCACGCCCCCCACAAAAGGCATGTTCACGTCCCAACCCCTGGTTCTGTGGGTGGGAACCCATTTGTAAATAGGACCTTTGAAGATGTGATTAGTTAAGGTGTGCCTTAAAGGTAGGCTTTATCCCAGTAAGGCTGAAGTCCTTATAAATGAAGGAAACTGGACACAGTAAGAGAAGCCATGGGAGAAGCAACAAGCTGGAAGTCAGTGGAACCCAGAAAAAAACAGAAGTCATCACCATGTGCATTGCCACGTGACAGAGGAGCCAAGGAGCCCCAAGGATTGCAAGCCAGCCAGAAGATACTAATCCCAAGAGGAAGTAAGCCTTCTGGCCTCTGAAACAGTGAGCCAATAAATTCCTGTTATTAATCCAATCAATTATATTTTATTTGTTTTAGCAGATGAGAAACTAAAAAGATCTGTATATAATTTCTTAGTCAGTTTCTGGGTTAAATGATGCCCATCTTGGTTGCTGGAATATTGTTTTCTCCTCTTCTTCTGTATCAATTGGTAGACCCCTCTCTAATAGCAGCAATTGTATTGAATTGCCATTAGGTATGTATTTCATTAGACTATGAGCAACTGGATGGCCAGGACTGTTTACTAGTCATCTCTGTATCCTTAGTGCTTGTATACTCAGTAATTGCAAAAGGTTTACTTTTTGGGATTTTAAAAGTGTATCTGAAGTTTTGTCATTTGGAAACTGGATGGCTGTTTTATAGGTTGCAATGATTCTAAACCTTGGTTTAAAATTAAAATCATTTAAAGAACATTTGAAAATACCAGTGCCTAATCTTACTTCAAGCCAGTTAATTCAGAATCTTTGGGAGGAACAGACAATGCTAATATATGGAGCCAGGGTTTTGTGTGTGTGTGTGTGTGTGTGTGTGTTTATTTTTGAGGTACCAGGGGCCAAGGATTGAATCCAGGACCTTTTATGTGGGAAGCCAGTGCTCAACCACTGAGCCACATTGGCTTCCTCAAGTTGGTTTTTTCATTTGGTTTGCTTGCTGTTCGTTTTTGTTTTTTCAGGAGGCACTGGGAACTGAACCCATGACCTCCCTAATGGGAGGCGGGAGCTCAACTGCTCGAGCCACATCCACTCCTTCTAAGTTCTAATATCCTTAAAGTTTATTAAGAAATGACCCTCACCAGCAATAAGAAAGACTTACTTTGAAGTAATTTGGAATGACTAAATATTCTAATCTTCAGAGTTAAAACATGAGTGCCAAATGTTTTACTATAATAAGAATGCATAAATCTATATAAAGATATAGAACAATTCATAACAAAATCATGCTGTTTATTATTTGACATAGAATTATCTATATTTTAATTTTCCGTCAGTTAAAGCTATAAAATATTTCTTACAATTAAAAAAAAATTTCTTTTATGACAAATCACCAGTTTCTCTTTTCCATGAAGAATTTTAAGATATTTCAGTGTTTATTCCTTGGTGTCAATTTTGTTCTTTTAAAAATACTCATCTTAAAAAGTTTTTGTGCAACAATAGTCCATTTAGAATAAACCACTCAAGATTGCCTCTCATAAATATTTATGCAGCTGAGGTCTCAATTTGACAATATTAAGCTCTGTATTTTTATTTCTTAAACAATCAAAACATATTTATAGATTTATTTTAATGCATTTATTTTTTCCATTTGAATACACTATGATTAAAAGTTCACAGCCTTGGTTACATTATGTAATTTGAAAAATAACCAACAATGTCCCCAGTGATTAAATATTCAAGTTTGCAATTATTTTGTAACTTTTGTTCTGCTCTTCGCTCACTCTAAAAATTATCATAAAATTTTGAAAGATGTCCTCAGTGTAGAATATGTCCATAAAATATTAAATATTCAATTTTCCTCTATCATGGCTTGAAAAATTCATAATTACATGATGATCCACATAATAACTCATTCTGAAAAGTCATATATGGCACTCCCTCTGTGACTGAGTTAATAATTTACTGCTGTGTGGGATTTTCACTCTGCACTGTTAGTCTTGGGAACATTTATTAAGCAAATGTTCATTTGCAAAGATCAGGATGTGAATGAAGAGGGTAAGAATTTAATGAGGAGTGACAGACAGGTGAACTGATTCCATATAGAACTTTTAGCACAAGGGAAAGCAGAGAGCTTTATCTTGCGTAGCCTCGATAGACACCTGAAATGAAATATAGAAGACAGGGGGCAGGAGCTAAAAAATGATGCTCTCCTGCAGGAGCCAGTGGAGGGATAAATCAAGGGAAGTGAGGAATACAATTCAGGCCATTTGAAAAGATGCCACTGCATGTGACGTTTTGAGCTTAAGAAGCAGAGAGAATGCAGTCACCAAATTAAAGTCATCAAATGCTTCCAAAGAGACTCTTTCATGTCTTTTTTTTTTTTTTTTTGTATTGCAAACTTTCATGGTCAATAACTTAAGTAATGAAAGAATGCAAATGATTGATACGCAGAAAAAGTTCATAGGATTGATTGTTTTAGGGCTTGAGATTGCTTACAGAGACTTTTGGGAAAACCATGTTACTTTATAAATGAAGGTCTAAAATTATTATGTAACACCCAGAAATAAACCTTAGAAATGAATACTCCATTTTCTGTTATTTGGGTCAGTTATGTAAGACATACATAATGTGAATGAAGCAAGCAGTTTGTGTTTGATTTATTGGATAATTGTATTACATAGATAATTATGACTTCACCTTTCCATGTTGCCTTGGGCTGATCTTGATATATTCATAGGCCATGAGCCACGAGGAGAAGTTACTGGTTGGGACTAAGAAGGGAAACTGACTAGTTACCTTATTATTGTTACCATCATTATCATTATTAAGTTCAGATTTGTATGTTACTTGACTACCTCAATGTCTTTTCCAGTGCTAGATTTTTATTTAAAAAACCATGTGAAACTGCCCAATAATATATTCTTTATAATTCACAGCACATTTCACTCTAAGTGTTTCATATATATTATCAATCTACTTAGATTAGACAATGAAAGTATTAATAATCCCAGTTTGGAGATAAAGAAATTTAGGAGCAGGAAAGTACGCTTATTCCAGGGATACAGATTGTTTTTTAAAAACAATGCTGAACTGAGTTTTCTAATTGCAATTTTTTTTAGGAGGTACTGGGGATTGAACCCAGGACCTCACACGTGGGAAGCAGGTGCTCAACCACTGAGCTACACCTGCTCCCCTCTAATTGCAATTTGTATGTTCTTTTCCCTATTCCATATATTCTTCTCTTAGTTATTTCATGTCATTAGCAGATAGGATCCATCACTGGTGAAGACGAAGGAAGCTTTATCTGTATTCTCCACATCATCTCTTAAATGAGCTGGTGCACGGAAAGAACTCAGGCCATGCATGTTTCCCCCCCACCCCCACCCCCATGACCACCACTATATACCATCATCATCCTTACGAATTTTTGCTTAATATCTATTACTTTATCCATGCCTCAATTTCAAAGTTAATTCTCCTTGTTGGTTGACTTCTTGTCTACTTCTTGACAAGTTGTTTGAATGGGGATCCTTGTGTAGCCTAATTGGAAGAGAAATAAATTGGAGCAAGTGGACTCTGGCTCAAGTCCTGGCTTTGCCATTGGCTAACTGCGTGACCTTAGATATGTCACAACAATTCTGAGTTTGTATCCTCAGCCTTGAAATTGTGCATCATCTAGCTTTAAAATTCCATGATTAGAAAATGTTGCTGGTGTTTCTAAGGAGGTTGATAGGGACAATCCTAAAATCTTTGTTTTCTCGAGTCCATTTATTCTTTGCAGGACATAAATAAATTCTTCAGGTCTAAGGTTTTGTTTCAATTCTTTCTATCCATATGAGGATTGTATGAATTCTTGAATTTGAACGTTAATTCTGAGGATTGGCCAGAAATATATGTGCTAAAATGTACCTTTAAAATTCCATTTTATTATACTTTAACCAACAAAAAAATATCAGAGATTTCTCCCCTGTGAAGTTCTCTGAGGCTTCAGATTTATATCAAGACTTGGGGTGAACTGCCAAGGTGTTATGGTTTCAGATACCCAGGTTCTGTGAAGAGGCCTGGCTTCAATGTTCTCCTCTTGCTGGAAATGTGACTGGAAGCTGGCCTTGCCTGCCACTCAGTCAATGAAGAGTCAATGAAACGTACATATGTGTATTTTTTAGTGTAAAAGAAGGTCTGACTTCTGTTTCTCACATAGGCCCAGCTATTAAAGCCAGATTGTTCCCATTTTAAAAATAGAGGATAATAGTTTTTCTGTAGTATACTTCACAGGTTTTTAGAAAAGCAGGGAGCCTTTGTTCCATTTTGAATATCTTAGAGGAATGAAATATATTGAGTGCTCTATTCTAAATTAATATTTATTTGAGAGACAAAATGGATCTAGTCTTTCCCCTTTGATGGCCTGGCTTTGTCTTCATTCTCATTCTCCCTCACTTTCAAATAACATAAAATCTAAGTTCTAGCTTGTCCTTGCTGAAACTCACACCGCATCAATGGTCAGTTTACCTGTGCTCACTACAACAAGGGCCTATCCCAAGAAAGACTCAATTTTAAAGACTGATGAGACTGGAAAAGGATTTATAACCAAGTCCTTTGTATCATAATAAGCTGATTTCCTCATCAAAAATATTAGTTACCAAGGTCTACGTGAGGTCACTTCCAAATGCCAGGGAGAAATACAGTACTTGATGATAAACCCTAAGTGATTCCTCTGACCATAAATTTCAAGATGAAGCAAGGCAGAATTTTAATCATAGCACCAAAAAACTCAGCCAGATTGTACCTCTACTACTAAAAAATATAGTTAAAATGATCACACAGAAACAGTAGATGGATTCTTCTGAGATATCAGATACAACAAGGTCATCGTTAGTAAGTGGATATGTGCTCTAGCATGGCAGTATCAAAAGCATGAATATGTATATATAAAATATATACATTCATACCTATATATCATTAAAAGTTGCCAACAATACAAAGTATAAGACTTTGTAACTGCAGTGAAAATATTTTGTAGGATTTGTAAACTGGAGGCTCCACCGAGTTGCTCAAAAATTATTTGGTTAAAGGGTAAATACACCTTGTACATCATAATGAAAGTCTTATAGGTAGGGATGGAGATTAACACTTCAGGCTGTCTACAGAATATTAATAAAATTCAATATATTTTCTAAAAGGTATAATTTATATTTTGTGGAAATGAGACCCTTTTCTAATAAAATTCTTCTGTCCTTCATTCTGTTCATATAATTTTGCTATAAATCATCCTGTAGGAATTTTTCCCCCTAAATATTCATCTCAGGGAGAACCTATTTAAATAAGCCCTCTTAGCAAGATCTTTCAGAATTAAAATTACACCAAGAGCAATACTTCATCCAAATATCCATCCTTCTATAGAATTTTCCTGTGCCTAAAATAATATTTTTGTTGAATTACATTACATTAAAATTGTTGATGTGAGGTGACTTTGATTGTAAAGAAACAGTGTGTGAAAAAAATCAGCAAATTATCTTTAGCCTTTTTAATTGCACCATCTCTGAATCTGCACCTCTGCAACTCATTTCTTCTCCCCATCTACATATATAGTGAGAAAAACCTAAGGGCATTATTCTCAGCTTCACCACAAAGAAAGAATAAGAAAGAAGAAAAATTGCTGCTGGATATACCGGGTTTCCTTGGTTTCTGGTAAACTAGAACATTATACTCTTTCGTTTTTATTTGAAGCTAATTTTACTCTACCGTCTGTTAGCCATTAGAATAAATTCTTTCATTTTACTCCTGATACGAATATGCTAAGTAATTTGACTTCTTAGGATGTGAGATACAATACGGAGAATACATAGATGTATCAGGCATTCACACACACACACACACACACACAGAGATCTCTCATACAAGGGCGTGTCTTGAGGGTGTTACAGGAGGTTCTGTGGGTCAGACAAACTGAGGCTGCAGAACTCAGAGAAGGTTTCTGATGGTGTAATTAGCAAATCTCATGCTTTGTAAATTATAAAGTCCTTGACATATGAATATTCACATGCTTTAATTTATCCATTTCTTACATCTGCCCTATGAGGTAGGCAGAGCAAGTTTTATCAACCCCATTTTACATATGCAAACTGAGACAGATTAAGTGAATCCCCAAGATTAAATAGCTCATAAGTATTGTTTTCTGGGCAGAGTTCAAGACTCCTCTGCTGTGCTTCTTGTCAAAAATCTTTTTACTTTCCTGGGCTATCCTGTCATCTCAGCCCAAAGCATCACTGAGGCGTCTGTGGAGCAGGAAGTGAACGGGGCTTAGTTTCGTTGTATGCATTTACTGTCTGTTTGGGGGCATATTTGGAAGTAGAAGCTGTAGGGTGCATTTCCATAATTCCTATAATGTTCTCACAACATTAGGTGCCCCTTAAACCCGTTGTGTGGGACATGGAGGATCATGGGCTGCAGAATAAATATGTTTGGAAACAGAAATCACTGCCCTTTAAATCTGTGACTTCCAAACCATTTAGTTCCCTACCAAAGACGATGGACTAAAGAGCAGCTGGAGTCTTTCAGTACAGTTCACAAATGAGTATTGAGTGCCAATAATTCTAAGCCTAATTGCAATGATAAATTATAGTATAATACATACTGGGTGATTATTATGAGTCAGGCATGTTTTAAAGATGTTCACATGAATCAGTTCATCCTTAACAACAAGGCTATTATTGTTACTATTATCAATTACAGCTAATATTATCTTCCCCCACTTAATAGGTAAAGAAATAAATTTAAAAAAAAATTTTTTAAAGAAATTGAAGCACAGAGAAGTTAACTCACTTGCCCAAAGTCATATAACTAGGATGTTGTGTGGCCAGGATTTGAACTCAGCTAGAGTTTATGGTATATTATGCTGCCTCTCTCTCTTAGGAGTTGTGTTAAGTGATGAAGATACAAAGATAATAGGGTCATTTCCCAATAAATCTATGGTCTATGTGGGAGACTGATGTACACAGAATGTTGTTCTGTGTGAGGCACCACATGGGAGGTAGAGGCAAGGTACATAAGCCGAGACCTGTTCCCTTGGACTCTATGGAAGATGTTTCCAAAGGCAACGGGCTTCCACTGAGTCAAGAAGGATGAGTGAGGGCTTGTCAGTCTTCAGGACTTGGGAAGATGATCCTAAGCACTGGGAATAGCACCTAAGAAACACAGAGGCAAGGGTAGCACTGCATTATGTCAGGAACTGTTATTTTTGGGTGACTGGAGCACAGAATGCCAGGCAGTGATGGGCAGAGACTGAAACTAAGGAATTAGGCAGAGGCCTAGTCCTGAAGAGTTTGTAAACCATCCACGTGGGGGTGGGGGGTGCTTTATTGTGGATGTCAAGGGGAGCCAAGGAAGGGTTTTAAGTAGGAAAGTCATATGAGATTTGTGTTTTTGTAAGTTACTCCAGAATCAGTGGAGAGGATGGAAAAGATGTGGTAGCTGAGATAAGAGGCAGACAGATCAATTATTGCAACTTGCTGTGAGAACTGATGAGATCCTAAACTAGGGCAATGGTGGTAGGAACCTACATGAGGAGGGAACTCTGGATATTTGTCCCTGCCATTCCTAGGGGTAATCTTATTTATATCATTAGTTTCCTTTAATATTTTGCCCAAGTTGGGCAAAGTTATTTACCTGCTTTGGAGGAGATGAGGACTGTTACAGAAAGACAGTGCATCAGTTGGGATACATTTGCTTTAAGTAACAAAATGGCTCAAACAATAAGGAAAATTTACTATTTCACATTGGACTTTATAAGTTAGGGCAACTCCAGGTTTGATTTATTAGTAGCTCAATGACAACACCATTCTCTATTTGCTCTACCATCCTCAGTGTCACCTATCTCCCTTACAGCTAGTCCCCTCATGGTCTCAAGATGGCTGCCAAGCCTCAAGAGTCATGGCAGACCACATCAGCAAATAAACTGGGGAGGAGTCCATCCTCCCCTGATGCCTATGACTTCCTGATACAAAATCAGGGTTCTTGGGGCAAAGAAGAAGGAAGGAAAAATGGCACTGGAGTAGATTGAATGCAAAGATAATCTTTAGCTTCTTGCATTAAAGAATAGGACTTTACAGAAGAGGGTCTTGTATGTCAGATCAATCAACAGGTCTTTTGGATAAGAAAAAGAAAGGAGATAAATGAGACCCCAAATCTGCTTAGTAAAAGAAGAAAAGTATTTAGGCAAAGCTATATGATCCCCACATCTTCCTATAAGAATATTTTGTTTATTCCTATTTATAAGAAGAAAGTATTTATTACTAATGTAGCGTATTAACTTAACAAAACCTCCAGCAAGTGTTTGTGCTAAGTGTGCTAAGGAAGACTTTAATAGGAAGTATTTTCTGAGATAAGATCTAATTCTTTAATTGCCATTAATTTGTACACAATTAAATAATAGGCACTAAAAACTATTGTCAGTATAAATGAAGGAAACAAGATGGTGAAGGATCTGGAAACCTTGGGGAGTTTTACCTAAGGAGTGATGAAAAAACTGCTGTCTATAAATATACAAAAGGTTGTGTTGATAAAATCAGATAGTAAACATAAAATTGCTTTATAAGCCCTAAACTGTTATGGATTGTTAGCTCTTCCTATTTTATTTTATTCTGTATAGTCCCAGACGACATAAGTAGACCCAATGGGTCAAAATATAAGGAAGCGGATTGCATCTGCACACATAAAAATAAAACGAGCTATCTAACAATGGAATGTCCTATCTTAAAAATGTGAGCCCAAAGTCTTCAAGGACAGGATGGATCTCTCTGCCAGGACTGAACTAGATGTGCTGAAGTTCTCTTTAAGACTCTACGCCTCTACTGTTCTACGAAATAATTTCTTAGTAACATATCTATTCATGTGTGGTGTTTCCCCCCTTGAAATTAAAGGGACTAAACAATTTTCTCAAGGGCATATATCTGGTAAAGGGTGGGCCTTTACGCTTCAGAACTGTACCAGGTTGTGAGTCACAGAAATACCAAGGCCGAGTCTGCATTTTAACAAGATCTTCTGATGAGCGCTGGGCACACTGAAGTTTGAGAAGCACTGAGCTAGATACTTAGGACACTCCTAAAACCAGTCAAACCCTCAAGTGGACCAAGAGAGCTCAGACTTCAGAGTCCTCCAAACCAGACTGGCCTCAGACTCCTGGTCTTCCCTTTTATCAGGGCAAGTAACCATAACCTCAGAGTGAACCCAGTGGGATTATACTGGGTTAAAATCAGTGGTATCTATAATGTTCTACTGGTAAATTATTAAGTATCTTACTCATTCTTTGTGACCATTTGAAGCTGGGTAGATCCCAGAAAATCCTGTTCTTAAAGTGAACCCATTCCTGTGCCTGTAAACCCATTGTAGATGGGGCTTTAGATCAGATTGCTTCAGTCAAGGGCCTTTGATTAGATTGCAGGACCCAGGGTGGGTCTTAATCTTCTTACTGGAGTCCTTTATAAATGGAAGACTAAAAAGCTGCAGATACTCAGAGAAAAAACCACAGAAACAGAGAGAAGGAACCCAGGAGCTCAGAGAGGAAGCCACAGGTGGAGCAGCCAGAAGCTGAAGCAATGAGACCTGGAAGAGGAGCAGACGCCTCCGTGTACCTTGTCGTGTGGAAGGAGTCCAGGACTGCCAGCAGCCAATTTTTGGTAAGACAGCATCCCTGACGATGCCTTGATTTGGAGCACGGCCTCAGAACTAAAAGCTTTTCACCTAATAAATTCCCATTATAAAGGCCAACCCATTTCTAGTATATTGTTCCCAGCAGCTTTCAGCAAACTAAAACATTCTTCCTATAGTCCTACATTGTGGTTAACCTCCTTCCCTTCTTCCCTCCCTCCCTCCCTCTCTCCTTTCCTTCCTTCCATCCTTCTTTCCTTCCTTCCTTTTCCTTCTTTCATCTTTTCTTTTAGTTTTATATTTCTTTTTTCCAAATTGACATGTAGACCTATTCTTCTCCAGCCAAATAATAAAGTGAGGTAGTACATTATATGAGAGGACTTGTGTCACAGATGTTCTGACCAAAGGGGACAGTACCCTGTACCAGCATGAACCCGAACAATTAAAGCACAGGTTTAATTCAAATTATGGTTATCTTTGCAGTGAGAAAGTTTCATGACTGGAACCTCTGTCATTTAACCTTAAGAAGTTGGAACAAAGGAAGTTTCCTGACATCACAAAAGAGGGTGTTTAGTCAAGGAAACTAGTAAATATAAAAAAATATGGACTTCTAATTATTACATTAGTCAAATATATATATGCATGTCCATATATATGTATGTGTGTATATATAATGTATATCAGTCAGAAACCATTTCATTTGTCCTTTCTGAGATGGGTAAAACATTCACTTGAAATATTGTGACAAATTCATATGCTAGCAGACAAAAGGAATGCAAATTATTACCATTGTTCACTTCCAAGGCATCATTCTTGGTTATAAAACCTACCCAAAGAGCGTATTAGCTGAACAGTGTATTTAAAAGTATTAAAACACAGAATCTCTATAATGATTTAAACAAGTGATATTATGATTTTGTGTCTGTTGAAACAATATAGGAAGCAATGTGGCTCCTTAAATCTTTGGTGGGGAAATATTCCAGTTACCCAGCTTAAACTAAAATCTGCACAACATTTATTTCCCGAGCGTTTTAATAAGCTATAGCAGCAAAATTTCTAACTGAATATGCTCCTTTATCAGTATCAATAAATACTTAACCTTTTGAAGCCAAAATGCACATCTGAAGTAAACAATTAAATACATCTTAATTCAGAAGACTTAGACTCTGAAATTGTTTGCACAAATCTGTGACCTAATTTCTGCGTGTTAGCATTCTCACCTTTGATATTCTGTCCCTGACCTTTCCAGGTAGCCATGAAGTACCTCTGGAATGAAAAATAAATACAAATAAAACCATCACGTTTTGCCTACCCACAGGTATAATTCCACATTGGACGGCACTCTTAGTACTACCGCACGTCTGCTGAAGAATTCTATTTTTCACCACAGATTCAAAGCTAACCAGTGTTACTTTTCTTAATTAAGCCAGCCTGCTCTCACAATTCAAAAAGCTTCATTATTTTCCCTCTTTAAATTAAACTCCCTGTGCAATGCAGTGACCAAAACAAATAATCTATGACCTACAAACAAGACACTTGCATTCCCTGAAGAATTACATTCCTCTTTCCTCTAGGTTATACATCTTTGAACCTCTCTTTGCTGTAACGACCTTCTGGTGCTCATTAGCATGCTGATTACCATTAACACAGCCATAATGCAGCAATTTTCTTGGTGTATGTTGAGGAGAAATGCTCATCTGAATGCAGTCAGGGGACAAAATTAACAGCATAAATCTACAGCACAAACTGGATCTTGTCCAACTTCGCACGAGTCACTCTCCTCTCCTAGTTGTGACATCATCTAGATTCCCACTGATGGCTTAATAAGTGTCTCAGGGTTTCATATTTAATTTCCTTTTATCTCCATATATTACATTTTCAACTTAATTTCAGGAGTGCCTGATCACCTTATTACCACATCTTATAATATATATTTACCTTTAATCTTTTAGCTATGTCCTTTAATCGGCCTTTTATGAGATTTAGACCTACTTTACTTTTTATGTCTTTTTTCACATTTATATCTTTTTAAAAATATTGGTCATTAGAGTAGCATTTAAATGCACACAGACATGTTGATATACTTATGGAGCTAAGAACAAGATTAAGATATGTGAGCTGTATGTAATGTTTTAGGAAGGAATCATAAATATTACCATCTTGCAAGCTAGAATAATATGAATAGTAATGAATGGAAATAAAGTTTTAGTAGCAAGAACAATGGATGTCTGAGACCTGCAGTTTCTTCTTAGCATTGTCACAAGAATCCAGTGACTCCTTGACAAGACTAATCTCCAAGGGTGAGCTGCGGTTAGTTAATTCCCACCTTGCAGGTTATGAAGCTGAAATATCATGTGACCCTTTGAAATTCTTATTCTGTATTCTTCTTTGAGGGCAGTATTTTAAACACAATAGCCAATGAACAAATGGCAGCAAGAAGATTAAAAAATTTTGTTCCTTAATGCGTATATAACGAATTAAAGGAAGGTGGCAGAATCAAAACCACTACTAAAATAAGATAATATTTTATGTGATTACAAATAAGTCATGGTGTGAATAATCAGTCTAAAGAAGGAAGAAAAAGTTATGCATGTTTTATAATCAAAAAGGGTCTAAAATTCAGATTTATATTCCTTAAAAACAATAAACAATGGCCATTTCTATTTTTTAAAATGAAATAAAATAACTTTTTTGTACAATTTTTTTAAAAACTGCAAAATAATGAAGCAAAGAAGAAAATCATGTTTATCATTACTCCAACATAAAGTATTTGAATTTAGTATACATGAGAAGTATACTTTTTGAAAGTTGCCTTGATAAGATTCAAGTTCTGATTTGACTATAACAATTTAAGTAAATCTTGTAATTGTCATTGCTCTCAAGCAATTGCTTAATATTCATGGAGCCTAAATCTCTGTGTAGAATTCATGCCTCTTGCATTTGCACTCTCAAGGTATCATTTCTTTAATAAAAGCAGTAAGCACAAAAGGGTAATATTGTCTTCCAGCATTCCAACTGATTCCCAAAGAGAAACTCATTGCCCTAAGCAACATAGCTCAACAAATGCCCTGGTATTCTATACACTATCAAGAATGCATGGTAACACTCTGCAACCAAGAAAGTTGTATGGATTTGCTGCATGACAATCAGAAGTGGTTTGCACCAAACTAAAATTCTATAACCTGATACATGCCTGGATTGTGAAAGTTCAGCTGTAAATATTTATACATACCTACATACATCGTATACATTCAATTATTCAATCATTCATTCAACATCCAACATGTATCTGTTGGATTTCTGTCTACAATATTCCAATCGCTCTGCTAAATACAGGATTATAAAGACAAATGATGAACAATTCATATTGAGGAGGAGCATGGTACTACAGAAAAAAATAGTGCAGGATTCAAATGTTGGTTCTGATATTCAACAACTGTGCTACTTCGATAAGATTTCAATAGCCTCTTGGAGAGTCCATTTCCTACAATTTAAAGTGAATATAACACTGCATGAAATTTAGATTATAATCAAATAAGGTAGTATAAGTAAAAGCATCTAGTATAGATGGTGCCCAATGAATAATAGAGGCTGGATAAATATTAGTGTCATGTCCTTCTTTCCCTGCCCTTTCTCTCCAAAAAGCTCAATCTAATAGGAGCATATTAGAGAGTGGGCAAGGAGAAATAAACTGGCAGACCACCTATCATAATGCATTCTGACACATTCTGAATTAGCAATAAGAACAAAGTGTTGTAGATTCTGTCCTGGGGGAGCAGTGAGGGACACAGCAGAAGGCTGTGGAGTAGTGTCTAGGAAAGAAGAGATATTTGAATAGAGTTTTGAAGATGAAGTAGAATTACCCAAGGCTAAGAAGACAGGAAAGATGTTCTAGGCTGAGCCCAGGCGTGAATGCACAGTCAGGCACAGTTCACTTGGGGAATTTGGTGGGACTTGACTGTGCACACTTATCTAAGGAATTTAAACACTCTAAAAGACTGCTTTTTTCCCTTCTAATGCTCTTCTACTATCTCATCTTCTCCTCTCAATAGTGTCTATAGCCAAGGAAAACATACATCATTGAGTACAGATTGGGAAGATTGCGACACACTGGTTTTTGGAGTTGCAGATATAAATCGTTTCATAGGGACTTCCAAATACAAGAAGGCAATTTTTAGCAGGCCCAGCCATCTCTGTGGCCCGAATGAGCCTCTGAACAGCAGCTATTTTATGTTTTTGAAAAGATGTCTAAGAAAAATTCTTTTGCACACAGTCCTTTATGCTGAAAGTTCCTTTTCCAGAAGGGAAAAAAGGCCTTTCATTTTACTAATAGATGCCAAAATATAGAGCCACTTATATTCACATTTAGAGTATCAGATTTTTCTTTCTTAAAAACAAAATAAAATAAAGTGAAACAGAAACTTCCCTTTTTTTCTTGTTACCAAAGTAGTGCATGCTCACTTTAAAAACTACAAAATGCAAATAAACAAAGGAGAAAGAAATTAAGGTCACCCAATCTCTTATGAACTAAAGATAGTTAATATTTGAATTCTAGGGGATTGTGGACTCTTTAATCTTTAAATTATACTCATAATATTTTACTTTTCTATATCTAATTTTAATCTGTTTTTAATCATTTGAAGTATCAGGAACTACTTTTATTAGAAACACATTTTTTTCTCCAATATAATTGTAATTGCTGTTTAGTATTTTAGTGTACATTTGTGCCATGATTTGTTTTAACAAATTTCATATTCTTATTCCTTTAGTTTGCTTTAAAAAAATAAAAATCCATGATAACCTCTTATAGTTTGTGAATTTTGCATCAGTCAATACTTCTTGGGATAAATTTGTAGAAGTGAAATATTTCAATTTAAAGTTACAGTCATTTTAACAGCATTTGATGTGTTACAAGTTGCTGACCACGAAGGATATAACAATATAATTTTTTTCCAAAAATATGATGAGAATATCTATGTCATTATATCTTTTCTAACACTAGTCACTAATATTTTTTGTAATTTCCTATATAAGATCTTTTTTAAGAATAAGTTTTAATAAGCAGGGACTACTTGAGTTCTAAAAAAAGGGTAGGAGTAGAAATAGAAACAGAGAAAATGGCTTGAGAACCCAGCAATGTGCCTTGCCTAGTTTATTTTTGCCTGAGGTTAGCTCTGAGTTGCAAGATGTGTAATCTGCATTCTGTCTAAGAGATCATGATAGACTCGTTTGAATTTCTCAACAAACAAACAAACAAACAAACAAACAAACAAACCAAGAAACAAAATAAATCACTTTGGAAACTTTCCCCATCTCTCTAGCTCTCTATGAGTATATCTTTCTCATTGCAGTTGCCTCCTGCACTGCAGCAGCTAAATGCACGCAACAGTGGCCAGGCTTCAGCATCTTTCTGAGAGCTCTAAGAGACGCCTAAGAGACGCCTAAGAGCTCTAAGAGACCCCTGTGGAATGGGACCACAAAGATGGGTCCACAGGAAGGTTTACCTGTTGAATTTTGGATATGTTAGGTTTTTTCATTCATTTCATGACACAGAGAAATTGGAACCTTTACAATAGATCCCTGAGGTGATTGTGGAAATAAAACCACCAAAAGGCTTTAAAAAAATAATGTTTTCATAGAATGTCACCCAACATTCTCATAATTTACTAAATCATAAACTTGGAGCTGAGTATAAATAAAGGACTTCTGCCTTGAGGTTGGGTTAAATTGTAAATAGTAGTTACAGTGTGGTTAAGAGGACTGCTGCTTAGTGTAATAGGGTCAAAGGATTCATTACAATGTAGTAAAAGTGGTTAAAAGGCCTAGTTGTGAGACAGAGGCCTGAGTTACAATCTACTTCACTCATTCACTAGCTGTGTAACTTTGGCAAGTGGCTTAATCTTATTATACCTCAGTGTCTCATAGGTAAAATAGGGATAATAAAAACCTTCTCAAAGGGTGTGAGGATTAAATGACATATCTATAAAGTACTTAGCAAAACATCTGGCTCATAATAAGTGGTCAATAAATAGTAGATATAGTTGTAGCTGACTGAGAGCTTAATGGCTTAAGTTCCTCATGAGATAACCTTGTGTGAAATGGACAGGCTACACTCTATTAACAATTCGCTTATTGTTTTAAATGTTCAAAAAAAACAACAAAAACAAAGAGAGGAGTAGACACATGTAAAGCCATTAAATTCTCACATAGAAAATATGTGACATAGAGTAGGTCATTGTCTTGCTTCTTTGCTGAGATTTTTAAAGCTCATTTCAACCATAAAGTTGAATTGATCTTGGTTGGAGCAGAATTTATTCCTACAACCTAGCTATGTAACTAAGAACTGGATTTTTTTTAGGACAGGCCTCAATTCTTATAGGTTTATTGGATTGAGATGAAGGATAGCTGATTTGTTTTTTTCAGGACAGGTAGCAGGTTTCAGGTAAACAGGTAAGGTGATATCAATTAAACAACTAAACATTAGATTTACAAACAGTCTTTATCCATTGGTATCTTGTGAAAGTCAGAATTCTGGCCTAATGACAAATCAGATCCTAGAAAATGAATTCAGATGCGAAGATTATCTCACAAGAGGCTGGAAACAATTGATGAACAATTAAACGATATCTATCTCTAGATTAATGAATCAGGGTTACTGAAGATGGCGTAATGAATGGCTGGATACTAAAGTGTCCTACTTTATTCTTTTACCTCCCCAAGAGTCTAGCAGTGTTTATATATATAGGCACCCAAGAGCTACTCATTTCTAACTAATTCAAATGTATTAGATTTCATCTCACTGCTATGTATTTAATACAATACTCTATAATATTTTAGCATAGAGAGAATGGAGTATCATGTATTTACCAACTAGTTTAATGTTTAATTCCAGGATTAGTAGTTGTCATAACCAAGAATCCATTCTCCAAAGGTGGGAGGCTTAACTTCATATCAGATAGCCCACACTCCAGAGATAGCTACCTCAAGTGTGTAGTAAGCTATCCATATTCCAACAAATGCTAGAGGTAATGATAACATAGTGAATGTCAACAATGGATTTATATATATACACACACACATATATATACACACATATACATATATTTATTAGAGAGGTTGTGAACTTAGAAAACAATCATGCATATGTGTGGAATTCCCATATAACACCCCCCACCAACACACTACATTGTTGTGAAACATTTGTTACAGATTATTAGATAATATCAGACTATTACCACTAACTATGGCCTATACTCTATAACATACATTTGGTATATTTTTTCCATTCCCCTATTATTAATACAGCACATATTTGGCATTGATGCAAGAATATTACAGCATTGTTGTTAACTATACTCCATAGGTTACATTAATTGTATTTTTCTATGCTTCTCTACATTATTACTGCCTTGCAATAGTGATATATGTTAGATCTAGTTCATAGAAGGACATTCTTGTATTTGTATTATTAACCACAATTCTCATCCACCTCTGGGTTCACTATGTTATTATAGGTTATTCTCTAGCTTTCTTTCAATTGACATTTACATCCCTAGACTCCCTTTTCCAGCCACAATTTTATAAACCAGCTGTGTTAGTTCTACTCACTATAATGTGTTATCATCAACTCTATCCATTTACATCCAAGTCAATTAAAACTTCTACATATATTAAGCATCAGTACACTTTATTAGCCTTCCTCTTATCTCCTAATAAGCTATACTCTAGGTTTTAACTTCATGTGTTTATTCTTCGTATTTAGTTCATAGTGAGACCATGCAATATTTGTCCTTTTGTGTCTGGCTTATTTCACTTTTAACATAATGTCTTCAGGGTTCATCTATGTTATCATATGTGTCCCAATTTCATTTCTTCCTAGTGCAGCATGGTATTCCATTCATTGGTTGATGGGCAATTGGATTGTTTCCATCTTTTGGCAATTGTGAATAATGCTGCTATGAACATCAGTATGCAAATGTCTGTTTGCATCACAGTTTTCAGTTCTTCTGGATATATTACTAGTAAAGGAAATGCTGGATTATATGGAAGTTCTATATTTAGCTTCTTGAGGAACTACCACGCTGTCTTCCACAGAGGCTGCACCATTTTACATTCTCACCAACAGTAAGGGAGTGTTCCTCTTTCTCCACATCCTCTCCAGCACTTAATGTTTTCTGTTTTTTTAAAAAATGGTCAACAATGGATTTTTATTGGTAAAACTAGTGCTTTATTATTTAGCATGCTTAATTAAAATGAACTCTTAGTGAAAAGTAATTATTCAAGATATGTGAATTGGCTAAAACATTAAAAAGATATCTACCCTCTGTTCCCCTCGTATGAATAAGGGTTAAGAATCTGGAAATGCCGTTAGCCAATATGGGATATAAAGATTGATCCCCAAATGGCTCTGAGTCATTGTTTAGAAGGATTATTTCTTGTCTTATACCAACTATAAGGGTAAAAGGCATCTACTTCTAGAATATGGTCACATTTCATGATTACCTAGAAAGACACTAAGTTCCCAGAACATGTTGTATGAAGTAAACTGAGGTTTACTTGCTAATGAATGGTTATTTAATAAATGTTTGAATGTGTGGAGGAATAAGACTGTGTGGTGGTTTGAAGCTATATGTACTCAGAAAAACATGTTCATAAATCTAATTCATTCCTGTGGGTATGAGCCCATTTTAATTAGGACCTTTAAGGTGTGGCCCATCTCATTCAAGATGGGTCTTACTCCTATTACTGGAGTCCTTTATAAATGGAATGACTACAGAGAGATAAAGGGAAAGCCATGGAAGCAAGAAGCTGTAAACAAAGAAACATGGAAGAGAAGGGAGAGACCAGCAGGTGCTACCATGTGCCTTGCCAAGTGGCAGAGGAGCCAAGGATAGCCAGCTGGCAGCTGGTATTTTGGAAGAAAGCATCGCTTTGATGATGCTTTGATTTGAATATTTTCCCAGGTTCAAAAGCTAACAAATTCCTGTAGGTCAAGCCAACCCATTTCATGGTATTTGCTTTAAGCAGCCTAGGACACTAAAATAGATTTTGGTACTGGGAGAGTGGGGTACTGCTATTGCAAATACCAAAAATGTGGAAACAGCTTTGGAATTGGATAACGAGGTAGAGGCAGGGAGAATTGTGGGGTGCCTGATAGAGAAGCCATAGATTGCTTTGAAGAGACTGTTCATAGAAATAAGGATGCTAATGGTACTTCTGATGAGGCCTTAGAAGAAAGCAAGGAATGTATTATTGGAAACTGGAGGAAAGGCACTCCTTATTTTAAAATAGAGAGCTTGGCGAAGTTGAGTCCTAATGTCGCAAGGAAAGAAGAACTTAAAAGTGACGAGTTTGGATGCTGAGGACATTCCCAAGCTAAGTGTGGAAAGTGCAGCTTAAAATAAAATGCCAGAGGAAAGGGATAAGTTGAGAACTGAACTCCTGGGCACAAAGAAACTCGAAAATGATGGTTTCAAAAATTCTAAACTTCCAGATAATGAGGACCAGGGAATAGTGCTCCATGTGAGTACTTAAGTGAACATGGATCCAGTCAGCCATTTGAGTGCAAGCCTGGACTGGAGGTACAGTTATCCAGGCAGGATCTGTGGAGAGTCCTACTGTCTGACGACTTGGACCCCTGTGAAACTGAGAAGTGTTTTGTTGTTGTTGTTTTTGTGAGATCTGTATGAACAGAACCACTGCCAGTCTGGAAAAAAAAAAGGGCAGAAAAGGGACAGATTGAAGGAAAAATCACTTCAAGGACAGAACCATGGAAGTTGAGGTTCGACCCAAAGAATGCCTTCTCGGGCCATGAGAACGTGCCCACCCGTGTGTGTGGAAAGGGTAAGTCTGCCCCAGCATTTGGAGATGGTGGGCCTTTCACCCAGTTATTCTGGAAGAGTATTACAACCCCAGTTTTCTGAGAGGTTGGAGCCCATCCCCTGGGGGATTTTGGAGAGTCTGGCCACCATCTTAGTGTTCTAAGAGGGTTGAACTCGTGTCCTGGGAATTGCAGAGAGTCTGGCTGCCACCTCAGTGCTTGGAGAGAGTGGAGCCTTCACCCCAGTGTCTGTAGAGAGCATGGCCACTGCACATGCACTTGGGAAAGATGGGGCTGCCATTCCATCAGGCCCAGAGGACAAACTTCATTCCATAGATGACTCTCAGACCTTGAAATCTAATGGAGCATGCCCTGCTGGGTATCAGAATTGTTTGGAACCTGTGACCCCTGTTTTTCTTGCACTTTCTCCCTATGGGAATGAAAATATTTATCCTATTCCTGTCCCTTCATTGTATATTGAAAGCAGATAACTTGTTCTTTAGGTTTCACTGGACCATAGAGGGGATTTGTGCTGTAGAACATACCATACGCACAGCTGATTTTGATGAGACTTTGTGCTAAGCATTTGTTTCTGAAATCACTTAAGGCTTTCGGGATGTTGTGATGGAATGAATGTGTTTTGTATGTGGAAAGAACATGTCTTTTGGGGGTCCAGAGGGTGGAGTGTGGTGATTTGAGGCTGAATGTACCCCAGAAAATCGTGTTCTTAAATCTAATCCATTTCTGTGGGTGTGGACCCATTGTAAGGAGAACATTTTGATGAGGCTACTTCAGCAAAGATGTGATCCACCTCCATTAGCATGAGTCTTAATTCTATTAGTGGAGGCCTTTTTAAGAGAATGAAATTCAGACAAAGAGGGAGAAAGCCATCAAAGTAAGATGCTGAAATCAACAAAACCCAGAAGAGAAGGGAGAAACCAGAAGATGCTGCTATTTGCAGAGGAGCCAAGAGACCTGGCAGCTAGTCTTCAGGAGGACAGAATCACCTTGATGATGACTTGATTTGGACATTTTCTTGGGCTCAAAACTGTAAGCTAATAAATTCCCATTGTTTAAAACCAACCCATTTCATGGTATTTGCTTAAAGCAACCTAGGAAACTAAAACAGACTTAGGAGTGTTCATTGGTAAATCCTTACCCACCTCAAATTTCTTCCCAAGTTTGTACTTATTAAAAAGAACCCACATTTTGTGCATGACCAAACTGGCTTAAGTAAAGTTCACAACACTCTTGCTTGCTCTATATGGTACTCTTTTATTACTTCCTCAGATTTAAATTTTCTGTACTTTCTAGTAAGTTGATGCCAAAGGAGTCATATTAAAATTATTAAGACCAACAAGAGTTCCATTAATTGACATATTCACTTGAGAACCTATGGTGCCAGGGTGTGGTGGTTTGATATTATTGATGAATTCCAAAAAGAAATATTGATTATTTTTGTAAACTTGTCTGTTTCTCTGGGTATGATACCCTTTAATTGTATTAAATTCAGAGGTTTCACTTTTACTTGCTTAAATTAAGATTAGGGCTTTCATTTGGTCACATCAGTAGGATATTGAGTCCTTGCCCCATTTTCAGTCACACAGAAAATGACACAGCAAAGGAAAGAGCTGAGTTTTTTTAATGCTGGTTTTCTGGGGAGAGAGCTGAGCCCTTCACTTGATAGTTTACAGCTGGCCTTGTGCAGTGAGCAGAGCAGTTGAGCCTGGAAAGAGATGAGCCCTGGGAAGAGAGATGAGCCTTATGCCAGCCTACAGTTGAGATTGGAAGAAGCTGGGACCATGTAGCCTTAAGAGGAAGAGGAAGGCTGAACCCTAGCAGAGACCAGTAGCCATCTTGTTCCAAGATGTGGCAATAGACTTTGGTGAGAGAAGTAACTTACTCTTTATGGCCTGTGACTGTAAGCTCTATCCCAAATAAATATCCTTTATAAAAGCCAATAGATTTCTGGTACTTTACATCAGCACCCCTTAGGCTGATTAATACACAGGGGAAGAAGAAACATAATTAGGAAATGTGGAGTATCCGAATCCCTTATCATGAGCCTATATTTTGCTTTTCATTGTTAAGGATAAAGTGAGAGCATGGCACACACTACTCTAATGAGGCATTCTCCTTTCCTTCTGTGTCAATCCTTTTATACAGAACTATGTGGTCATCTGGGTTCAAATCCAGTCTCTACAACTTATCAGCTGCATGACTGTGGGCAGATTGTTTAACCATTCTTGGACTGCTTCTGTGTCAGAAGGATGAAAGAATTTTCTCTTCTTAGAGGTGTTATAGAGGCTAAATGAAATAATGCATATAAAATACTGAGGTCCCAAGCAATGCAAAATAAAATAAAGTGGATTATATTATCATACAAGTACACATAATAATATAGTAACGGACTTATTTTTTCACTAAAGCAGGCACTGAAATGGACACCTAATGAATGATTCTTTACAGAGAAAATTGTATTTTTAAAGAGAACTAAAAATCTAGCTTAGCAGAAATTTTTAGAAATAATATAACGTAAAGGTGTGACTATTTGGTGTCCTCTTGACTCACCCCTCTGCTTGTCCTGCATACTCAGAAATGTTGGATTTTCCTTTTAAATATTTCTGATAGCTTTTTCCCTTCTCCTTTGTTCCAGTGGAGCTCCCAGATCCCCACATGGCGTTTCCACATGGGGATCTGCGCCTCGGCTGACACTGCTCCTTCACATTGGAATCCAGTGTGCCCTCCTTATCCACCAGTCAAGCCCTAACCTGAGCTCACTCCCACAGGAACTTGCCCTGGGTTTCCTGATCTTCCACTACTTTACCTCCAACAGCACTTGTCATTCATTCTATGTTAAGTTTGGAATACCCCCGTTAGCTTAGCATGGTTTGGGGGGTAGGGTGGGGGACATTTATAATCCATACCTGTTTTGTAAAGCCTGAAATCCCATGGGCTGTCTTGACACCTTTGAGCATCACAGGGCCCCAAAAGCCTAGCCATGAGTTCCTCTACCTCTCTTCTTATGATCCCCAACTCGGGGGGAAGGCTCCCCACCCAGCTATTTCCCCTATCAGAGGGACCAGCTGCCCCTACTGGCTTCAAGCTCAGGGGCTTCCTTTCCCTGTCAGCCCACAGAACTATTCACACAAGTAGATCACATCCTTCCACTGGGACCAGGGGGCACATTACAAAGCTTGCCTTCCACAGCCCTGCTGGTTCTCACTGCTCCCGAGTGCAACCCCAATGTGAACCTTCATGGCAAATGGTGTCCTCCCCTGGGCTGTGAGGATATGTGACCAAAAACCTGCTGCCAGGCTCATCTGTCCAGTGCCCAGTGAGTATTCCACCATTTCCTGCTATTTAGGGAGGGGGAGCCCTCCTTCACCAACAGGGTGAATAGGAGGTGATCAGAACAATGTCACAGGATTTTGCACTTAATTCCAAAGGAAATTGATTTAGTTAGTTTTATTATGTAATTGCTGTCACTAGCCAATGAACTTCCTGAGGTAAGGAAGCAAGTCTCTTGTTTCTTCTGTATCTGCCATTCTAACAACATGGCACAGTTTTAAGTATTTTGGAGGAGCTCCTACTTGTTCAGAAGTATTGACTGACAACGAATTATGTAGATCATTCTACCATCCATAATTAACATTGCTATTATATTTAGTTTTTTAAAAATTCAAAAATTGCATTCACTTTCTTTCCTTTGAGTATACTAGACTCAGTGATATTTGGTTATGAAGGATGTGAATATTGCCTTCAATTTACCCCATTGTTGGTATAAGGGGAGAAATGACTTCCCTCTCTGCACAAATGCTGTGTAGCAGGGATAAAACCTGGCACATGGCCTGAAATGGGAGGTGGCTGAGGAAAGGGCAGAAGGAAGGGCATGGCCAGGGGAGGAGATAAAAGCAAAGCTCCTCTCCAAGAATAGTAATTATTTTTATGGCAACCGTTTACTGAGGGCTTAACATGTGATAGGTAATGTGATAAAAAATTTTCAGTGCAGATTCTGATTTAGTTCTTTAAGTTCCCTATGATGTAGTGATTATTATTCTCATTTAACAGAAGAGAAAACTGGGATACAGATAGAAGTCATCTGCTTCAGAAGTCAGTGGAGAGCAGAAACCACATCCACGGGTGCCAGATCTTGACCCCTAAGCTCTGCTACCTAATCGACCTGCAGCACCCATGCAAGGTTCCCAGATTTTCTTTTTTTATATACACTCAAGTTTTCTCTTTACTTTTATGAGAATTCTATATCATTTTACACGTACTCTTTTATTTTATACTCTTTCAGTAATATGATTACTGAATACTACACTTGATTCTGCTGATACTTACATATACTCTGTAACCTGGGAAGACAGTGTTTGATTTCCTCCTTTTAAACGAGAATTCATGCTTATGATAGAAATATTAGAAAACATGGACAAGTAAAAAGAAAAAAAAGTTACTGAGACTGCTGTCACTCAGAGGGCACTGTTGTTAAATTTGGGGAACATATATCTTTTAGATTTCCCTCCCCCCACCCCAGGCATATATAGTGAAAAATAGAATCACCATTATAGGTAATATTTTATAATCTGTCTCTTATTAACATATCATAAACATATTTCCAGGTCACTAAGTATAAACAAGTGGAATATTTAGACTTAATTTAAGAATTATAATGTTTCAATATCACATTCCCCAACCCACCCCCAGGATTCTTAAAAGGTTCTTAAAATAACTGTGTTGTGGGATATGTCACTCAAAAGAAAATAAAAGTTGATTATAAGGTATTTCTGTGCTTTTCGCCTCCAGCATTGTTTTGACAGGAACTGTAGCATTTTTAACAAAAATATTGACATATCCTGAAAATCAGCTTCTTCATGATCATAGATGGCATAACAGAAGCCATTTGATACTGCTCTTGTGTAATTTTGTTATCTTTTATTCTGGGAATGAGGTCAGTATGGTCAGAGATCGAAGCCCGGGTACTTTGGCAGCAGTAAAATCAATGCTGTTCTGAATTTCTCTTATTGATAGGCTGTACAGGACCACATTTAGACACAAGTCTGCATTCACATTTGGGTAAACACTTCTCCAAAAAATAGATATTAACTATTTGACTTGGTGATGGAAGTAACCAGCAAAGTATTCTTCCTTCAAAATGAATTCTAAAATGTCAACAAAAATTTTTATTTCATTTCTTAAATATCTATGACATTCCACCACCCCTACTTTCCTTCTTTTTGTGAATCTAATGGTTATGATTACTAATCATAAGTAATCAACATGCAAATATATGTGTATCCATATTTTGGTGTTTTTGAAATCAGTTCTTTACTGGAAATAGCCAAATAAGACAGGTAATCTTACAAACAAACAAACAAACAAAACAAACCCCAAATCAAACTGGAAATACTACTAAGAATTCAAGGTTTTAATCCCCTAACTTAAAGAGGAAGGCAAAGGCTCTCAGTTGGTCTTGCTTTTTGCTAGTGTTCAGTCTCTCAGGCCCTCCTGAGTTTTATAAACCAAGAGCCACTAGAGGGAAGTAGGAAGTTGAAACATATTATGTTAAAGTGGGGAAAGGTGAGTCTCAGCATTTCCCATGTGGATGTGTTTTTGATTTCATGTGGATTTACTTATTTTCTCTCTTACGTGGAACTTCAGAGACAAAAACAGAAAGCGCAGAAAATCCTAACTGAAATGCTAAACCGCTTCTTCAGAGGTATAGGAGTTAGTGCCGTCTAGCACCAGAGCACTCAAAACTCTTTTTGGTTGAAGGCAAGTTTATATATCTCTTTGTTTTTAATTTCCAGTCTATCACAGACTGATATTTTGGTAAAATACAAAACCATGCTCTTGGTTGACATGGCAATACCAAATCTACGAAAGTTTTTAAGCACTCAATTTCTGTATCAGTAACAAAGTGAATAGATTGTCTAGTGGACTAGGCTTTACTTAGGGAGTTGAGACTGGTACTAATCTCAGTTTGTATACTAAAAAGTTCACATGACCCTGTTAGATCATTTAACTTTTCTAGGATTCTGTTTCCTCATGTTTCAAGTTTCTCAGGGTTGTTTTAGGATGAAATGAAATGTTCGATGCTAAACAACATTACTTTAAAAAGTTTCAAGCACACTACATAACTAGATGTGTTATTAGTATTTTCATTTCTTAACTGAACTGCTGTGAGGAACTTTTAATTATAGATAACATAAAATTAAGAACACACAAGAATACAAGTAATGAAGTCATGGTGAATATATGTGTGACTCTTGGTGAAGATTTTTTCAAGAAACCTGACGATATCTAAAGGACATGGACTGACTATGAGTCCTTTTGTATTCTTCAAGTTTTCTTCAAAGGAAAGTAAATTTCTCATACAGGAAATGGCTTGAAGGATCTTGATTATGCTTACCTTAGACAAGTATGTCTTTTTCTCCTCATTGTGAGGCAGCAGCCAGTGAGAAGGGTGTGGCATGGTAAAATAGACTTATGGAGGTTGGCAGTGAGAAATGTGTATTTTGTTTTGTTTTGTTTTGACTTTGGGGAGACTCTAACACATCTGAAAACTTTTTGAATCCATCTCTAAAACAGGATTATAACTCCACGAAATGTGTATAAATATGTTGTTCCTGGAATGTTAAGCTTCTGTTTGCCATCACATTTTTCCCTTCCCAACACTCATGGCATTATACAAATGGGCAGGAAGTTTGCCTGAGCTGAGTCAGAAGATAAAAGGTGAGTAGAATGCATCCAAGGCATCAGCAGCCACACAGATGTGCTAAGAGTGATGTTGCTGATGTTACAAGGCACCTGGCTACTGCCTCCCCAATTCAGGGAAACTGTACCCAGAGAGTTGCTTTGGAAATGAGTCAAATGATGCATGTTGGGAGAAACGGATTTATTTGTCTAAATTTAGGCAGCAGGCATCGAAACTACCCCACTCATCAAGGTTTATACAAGGCCATAATAATATTTCCACATTATCTCTCCCTTTATTAATTCATCCAAGCAGTCTATTTGCTTTTTGGCCCAATGCAGGCCATTGAGCAGACATCTTAATTGAGCTGTTCATAATGATGCTGAGATCTTTTTCGTAAGAGGTGCCAGCTAATTCTGCGCCGATCAGACCCATTAGTGTGTGGGAACTTTAGATGGTCTTTTTCAATATGCATTACTTTGCAGTGAACTACTTGGGAGTGCATTGGCTATGCATAACCTAATCAATTTCTTTTTCAGTTTCTTCAGGAAGACCACAGAATCATCCGGTCTTTCAGCTATCTCTTGGTCAAACTGGTTGGCCAAATTTCAATTCTTCTTTCTTTCAAGACTGACATTTTCAGAGCTTGTTTGTATATTAAAACTCTAAGGTTTTTCTTGCAAGCCAAAGTTTTATTTGAAGTTTTTTTTCAAAAATTTTTTTTTAATTTAAAAAATATCTACCTGGAAAAAGCCTCGGGCATTACAATTCTCCAAAAAATGAAGGGAATCCGAATGCATATACCTTATAATGAAATCCCCCTAGAGAAAATACAAACATTCAACCAGGATAATGGATTTCAATGGAAACCATATCTACTAACTCTGTATATATTTGGATATCACATCTAGCAAAGCATTGCTTTTATTTATATTCTATGGTTTGAAATTTATTGAAATGAATAAAAGTTTTTTTATTTTAATTTTTTTATACTCCCTCAGTAACCTTGGGGATTTAAAACTGGAGGCAATCTCTAGGGTCCATTGTGCCAAGAGAGAGTCTTAATTTAAGTTTTTCAGGGAGAGATAGGCATCTAATATGTTTTAAAAGAGGGAGATTTATGTTCTGTGTGAGTTAACTTATGTAATAACAACTTTTTTCTTTATCTTCTTCACAAAATGAAATGAAAAAAATCATAATGTTTGGTTCTCTGTAATGTGGAATGTTTAGACTAGTTTAAAGGCTAACCTAATAATCAAACATTTTTATTCCAATCTTGCCTTGCAAATATTTCAAACATACCTGGATAATAAGTGAGTGTGTGATAGTTCAGGATTTTTCTAAATCACAAAGTTGTTATCATGGGGGAAAATTCTTACTCTCTGTGGACAAATGGATTTGGGCTGCATCTTTATTGAAACTGCTCCTGCCCCACCACTGCTCATAGGTCCCCAATACCAGCTTAGCTTCTTATTCTTTGCTTCCTTTTCATAAAACTTTATACAATGAAGAAAGTAAATACTGACCTTGTGATGTCTTTGCTTAGTTCATTCTGATTGACCCAGGACCTCAATATGATATTGATAGTGTAGTGGCAAAATATGCATCACATCACTACCCATAATGATAAAAAGCAATGAATATATTTGTATTTTGAGAGTAATTTTTTCCAAGTGATACATGAAGATCAGTAGGAACCATGGCATTCTTCATCTCTGGACTCTTAAATACAATTTCAAGTTGAACCTGGCAAAAGAAAACCACTAATATTGCATGTCAATGCCCAATAATGCCAAGACTCAAATGTGCTTCACCAAATTCAGAGATTTCCCTGGAATCACTGGATTTTGTGATGGCCAAAGATGATCAAGTGAGAAATTGTTTATTGGCAAAGGTTACACTTGGCTGACAGAAGCAGAATATCATATTCAATAAGCTGCTTAATAAGTGATTTGGGTGAAAATGATATCAGCTTTACATGTCGTGATATCACCATTTTTAAAGTCAACTTTAATATGCAATTTGCCTGTGCATATCTTGTGCTATTGATTATGCCCAGATCCCTGGATCCTCTCTTACTCCCTGCATAATGAGTGACACTCACAGGCAACCAGTGATAAGGCAGAGGAGCTAGCAACAAAGATATAAAATGACTTTGCAATTACTTGATTATTTAAGTAAGTATCTATGCCATTGTATATAGAATATAAATGCATTGAGAGCTCACACAAATATGTGTGAAAAGGAATATCACATTTTCTCCCAAATCAAAGTTGTCAATTCAAAAATAGAAACTAGGAATCCATCAATCCATAGGTAAACAAACACAAATAGATATTTAACACTTTATCTCTGACAAATCCAAAATATAGACTTTATATTTCATGTTCTTAGAAGTTAGGTCATTTGAGGACAAAAAATTATTTTTTTATGTATTTTGCTAACAATTCTTATTGACTGTGGATTCTTAATAAATTTTGATTGGAAAAAAATGGAAAATAGACACTGCCATAGAAAACTGAATATCTGATACCTGTGTGGGGTTAGGCAGAGAGAGATACAAATTATCTAATCACTTTTTTCTTTTCTCCAGGATCCTAGTTATTATAGTCAGAATATCTGAGTATTCTTCAGAGTAAGCTAGAACAAATATCTATTCAGTAAACTACACTGACATGTATTTCATACAAAGCAGAAATAAAGTAGATAATGTAAACTAATAAAATCAAAATTGTAGAGAATTGTGATGGTTTGATGCTAGATGGATCCCAGAAAATCATGTCCTAGAACTTATCCATTCCTGTGAGTGTAAACCTATTGTTCATGGGAACTTTTGATTAGATTACTTCAGTAAGGCATGGCCCCGAGGGGGTCTTAATACTCTTCCTGGAATCCTTTATAAATAGGATGATTAGGGAGAGAAGGACAGAGAGAAATCCACAGAAGATGAGAGAGGCAGCCACAGAAACCAGGAAGCTGAAAGCAATGAGACCAGAGGAGAAGGAAGACACCACCATCTGCCTTACCATTAACAGAGGAGTCAGGATCACTGGTAGCCGTTCTTTGGGGAGAGAGTGTCACCTGATGCTTTCATTTGGACATTTTTTCTCAGCCTTGGACCTGTAAGCTTGTAAAAGTCAACCCATTTCTGGCATATTGTAAGTCAACCCATTTCTGGTATATTGTTTTCAGCAGCTTTTTGCAGACTAAAACAGATTTTGATACCAGGAAGGTGGGGTGCTTACAACTGCAAATGCTAAAAATGCTGAAAAGACTCCTTAATTGGCTAATAGGTAGATGTAGGAAGAATTGTGAGCTGCTTGGTAGAAAAGACCTAGATTGCTTTAAAGAGACTATTGGTAGAAATATGGATGCTAAAGATATTCCCGATGCAGAAATAATGAATGTGTCATTGCAAACTGTAAAAAAAGCAACCCTTGTTTTAAAGTGGTAAAGAATTTGGCAAAATTGAGTTCTGGTGTCAGATGAAAGCAGAATTTGAAAGTGATGAGCTTGGATGTTTAGCTGAGGGGATTTCCAAGTTAAATGTGTAAAGTGTAGCCTGGTTTCTTCTTGCAGCTTATAGGAAAATATATGAGGAAGGGATAAGCTGAGAACTGAACTCTTGGGCACAAAGAAACCAGAAATTGATGGTTTGGGAAAAATCTGAACTTATGGAAAATGAGTCTCCTTAGAATAGTGTCCCATGTGAGGAATTAACTGCACATAAAACCAGTCAGTCATTTCATTGTAAGCCAGAATTGGAAATGCAGTTATCCAGGAAGGATCTGTAGAAAGTCTTACTGTCTGATGGCTTGGACCCCTATGTACTGCATGTGAAACTAACAAGTCTTTTTGTGAGATCTGCATGACTGCCAGCCTAGACTAAAAGATTGAAGGAAAAATGACCTCAAAGGCAGAACCATGGAAGCTGAGGCCTGGACTGAAGATATCTTCTTGGGCCAAGTAAAAGACCCCATCCATGTGTGGGAAAAAGATGTGTGTGCCCCAGCACTAGGAGACTGCAGGCCTTCTGTCCCATTATTCAGAAACAATGCTGCCACCCCAGGTTTAAGAGAAGGTGCAGTACATTCCCCAGGGTTTGGGGAGAATCTGGCTGCTACCCCACTGTTCCGAGGAGGTTAAGACTGTGCCCTGGAGATTGGGGAGAATCTGGCTGTCACCTCAGTGTTCTTGGAGGGTAGGGCCTAGAATTTGGCCACTACCCCAATTCTTGATGAGGGTGGAGCTGAGAACATAGCCACTTGGCAAGTCCTTGGAAAGAGGGGGCTATCACTTCATCAGGCCCCAAGGACAAGAGACTACGGTTCCATAGATGGCTCTCAGACCTTGAAATCTAATGGAGTATGCCCTGAAAAAATTGTGCAGAGAAAAATGGGGCATAAGGAGAACGAACTTGATGTCTCACTGAAGTGAAAAAAAAATTCAAGGATTAAAGTAATGCCATAGGGAAAAATATCTTCAAGTTGAAAAAGATATATTTTAATGATTATAATCTAGCTAAGATTTGCTCATTAAGAAAGAAGGTAAAAGCTTCTTTCCTATTCCATTTGCTGGAAGGTTTAGATGTATCCAAGCAGCTCAGGGATTAGAACAGAGTTCCAGGTCCAACAACTGAAGCCCCAAAGGGCAACAGAAATCCAGTCTATGGTCTAGACCAAAGCCGAAGGGAGCAAGAGAAAGGATAATAGAGATGAGGTCTCTGGCAGCAGTATTCCCTTCCCTGCCACTGCAGGCAGACAGCCACTCTCCTTCTGATCAGGTCAGAATGACTGGAAGTCAAAGGGCTCTTGACCATGTATGGGAACCATCAGTGATGCCAGTGAAATAATCTAGAGCATTTGAACATCATGGCACCCATACAAGGTACAGTTTGAGCTAGACTGTCAGGGAAAGACCAACCTGACAGAATATACTAATCACTTCTTATACACAACTGAGACTAAGTGCCTTGACCAATAAGCCATTCATTAAAAAAAAAAAAAATCTAAAATAATTTTAACCAAACACTCAAAGATTTTGATGGTAATTTGTAACTTTAATAGGCAGAGGAAATTTTTCCTAGATAAACAGTAGTAAACGTGCCACTTTCTAAAGCTAGACCCAGGAATTACATGAACATTCAAGGCCTTTTTGTTTACTTCTATCATACATAGAAGAAAGTAGTCAGTTAGACTCTTGTTCATCCTAGGGAACTGGCCAGGTCAGTCCCATGATTTCAGTTTCTCCCATATATTCTTAAGTTCTGTTAGTCAATTTTGACAGGGTCCTGAGAGGGACATTCAGGAGCAACTGGTTTTTCCTTTCTTTCTTTCTTTCTTTCTTTCTTTCTTTCTTTCTTTCTTTCTT